>OX451740.1:1202151852-1202675081 GCA_948472305.1 Vicia faba | reverse complement strand
ATTCCTAAATAGAGAGATAGAAGTTTGAACTTTACCTGTTTCAGTCAAGCTCGAGTATATCAATGTAGGGGTTTTCAGTGAGGTCTGAGATACTTGTGAGCTTGCTTGAAGTTCCCTTGAGCTTCCCCAATGCCTAGCTTACTTTGAACTTGCCTGAATCTCCCTACAGAACTCAACCTGCAAAGTCAGAATTTGAAAATGGTGAAGTGCGTAAATGGAGTTACAGTGACTTGGGAATGGTTGGGATAGTTTAGGTAGGTTGTATAGAGTGTGTTGGAACTGGTTGCAAGCAAAACGCACGAGTGGATTGTGATTTGGAAATCAAAATGCAGAACCTGCCCTGTTTTGACAAGAACTTGTGTTTTGGTGTTTTGGAAGGTTTGAGGACTTGCTAGCTCGTGTTTCTGGCTTAGTGTATTATGTAAAAGTTGTTTGAAATGTTTACAAGCTTTGGTTTTATCAGATTGCAAAGTTGTGGTGATTTTGCAAGTTGACTTGCTTTTGAAGAAAAGGTGATTTTGACAATGTTATGGCCTGCACAAGCTATCTCCAAGCATGCTGATAGTTGGTGTACCTTTGCCTAAGTTTGTGGAGTTGGTTTTCTGCAAAAGATTGGGTTTACATCTCAAGAGGAACAACTTGACATAAAGCCAACTTTATCAAAGTGGCAATGTTGCCTTTTTGCCATTTTTAGATTAACTCAATGTGTAATCTTCTAAAGCTCAGAACAAAGCCTTAATCCATTGTGTTTGCATTCAATTTTTGGGTGTGGAAGGGTTTAAGGACCTGAAAACAATTACAAGCAAGGTTGGGCAGAATTTGCAACTTGTAGCATTGTGAAAAATGCCATGGACCAAAGTGATATTTTGCCAAATTCAAACCTTCGATTCTCCCTAACCACAAATGATTTTGGAGAGTTCTTGGACATTTTGGAAATCTTGTAACATTCTATATAATCCATCTTTGAAATTCCAATTGTAACTAGGTGAAAAATTTCCATGAAGATAGGTCAAAATCTTGCCTAAACTAGGGCAAAATTTCACTAAGTTAGAAAGTTTTTGGACCCTTATTCATAAAATCATAACTTGAGATCCAAGCATCTTTTGGGAAAACTTTGTGAATCAAAGTTGTAGATTTTATGGAGTACTACAACTTTCATGTTGGAATTTTTGTTTGAATCCAATTGCATCATGGTGAAAAAGTTGGGCAAAGTTGGGAAAAAATAAGAAATTTTCATAACTTAGAAAATTTCTGTTATGAAATTTTTCAATCTTAAACCCTAATTTCCAAAATTAGGTTTCTTGGTGAAAAATTTTCATGTTTTGACACATCTTAATGAAAAATTACCCTTGGCACTTGATTTTGACCAAAAAGTCAAAGTTTGACTTTTCAGTGTACAGTTGATTTTTGATCAGTTGACTGGAAAATTCATATGTCAATCCAATGCTTTTGAGATATTTTGAACCTTGTGATTAAGTCAAGATGATGCCATTAAGTCCTTTAATCCATGCTTGAACCCAATTTTCCATTGGCTAGGTTAAAAATCAGAAATTTCCCTTCTGCAGTCAAAACCCTAAAAATGACCATTTTGCCCTTTTGATGATCTGATCAAATTTCTTGAGGAGCTGTGGTCCAAACTTCATCAAATGGTTCATATGAGTCTATAATGTTGATGTGGATCAAAAATTATGAGGTTTGACTGTAAATTGGCCACAGTTGACTTTTTCCCCAATACAGTTGATTTTTAGGTCAACTGTCCAATTGACTGGGCAAAAATTTGATTCAAGGCTTGAAACTTGGTATGGGAAATCTTATAAGTCCAACATGAAGTATGAAAGTCACTTTGAGCATTGGAAGTCCAAAAATCCCTGTGCAAACTCAAACCCTAATTTCAGGTCAATAGTGCAAGGAGATGTCTTGAGCAGAGCAAACTCTAATCCTGTCTGGAGTTCAAAGAGTCTTGTGAGGGAAAAACTTGGTAGAATGAGAGGGAAAATTTTTGGGTACAACAGCTACCCTTGTTCAATCTTCTTGAACCTGAAGAGTTAGATTGGCGAGTTTGCCTTTCGTGACTCGAAGGTAAAAGAGGATTGGACACTAGAGTGCCCGTAAATTTGCACTCGTAAAAATATAGTTAAGGGAATGGGCTTAAAGATGACATTTGGAGATGATTGAATCTTGTTGGAGATGGGATTAAAGATTCCATCCAAGAAGTTTTGTTGAAAACCAGGAGAATGAACATCAGAATGGTATCCGTATCTGGATCATATCTGAGTTGTATCTGGGGATTGAATCTGTATGAGCAATGGAATGGCGTCCGTGTCTAGAGCGTATCCGAGTTGTAACTGTATTTGATTATTGAATGAATAACTGAATGACTGCCGTGTCTGGAGTGTATCTGTATTGTATCTGAATCTGAAATCTGAATAGGCGAAAGAATGACATTCGTGTCTGGAGAATCTCTGGGCTGGGGAAATGTTGAATGAGTGACAGAATGGCTACCGTGTCCGGAGCGTATCTGGACTGTATCTGAAGTTGAGATCTGTATGAGTAGCAGAATGACTTCCGTGTTTGGAGTGTATCTGAACTGTAACTGTGATCTGAATAAGTGACAGAATGACTTCCTTGTCTGGAGTGTATCTGAACTTGAAATTGATAGTTGAATCTGAATGATAAATAGAATGGCTTCCGTGTCTGGAGCGTATCTAATCTGTATCTTATTGTTGAAGTCTGAATGAGCGGTAGAATGATCTCCGTGTCTGGGGTGTATCCGTATTGTATCTTGACTTTGAATTCTGAATGAGTAATAGAATGACCTCCGTGTCTGCGGTGTATCCATACTGTATCTGAATAACAGATTTGGATGAGTAACAGAATGACTTCCATGTCTTGGAGTGTATCTGTATTGTATCTGAAATCTTTGAATAGCTTTTAATTTTATCCTGAAAAGGGTAAAATGTTAGCTGAAACACAGAGTTATGTTGCATGACATGTATGATGCAATAAATGTGTTTTATCAATGTTTATGATATATGAATGTAATGTATGCGCATGTAAGTTGATTAGATGTCTTGCTGAGGAAGATAAATCCTTGATAGCTGGAGATAATGAAATCTTTGACTACTGTCGGGGAAAATAAATCCATGACCGCTGTTGGAGATTCAGAATCTTTGATTGTTGAGGATGAGAAATCCTTGGACCACTGTTGGGGATAGAAAATCCTTGGCAACTTGTGGAGATGTGTAAGAACTTTGACAACTTCTGTGAGGATAAGAGAATCCTTCATGACTTTCCTGGAGATATAGCGAGCCTTCAAGTCTGCTAGAGAAACCTGCTTGGGGAATCCACAGAACTTTGATGACTATGGTTGGAGATTACACCAAGGGAATCCTTAATCGGCTGGGGAATAAGGAAAACTCTGACAACCTCTACTGGGGATTAGATGAAAGAACAACCTTGATCTGCTGGAGAATAAGGAAGATTCTGATGGCTTCTGTGGAGAATTAAAAATGAGAAACTTCGATCTCCTGGGGTAATTGAAACCTTGGAGGCTTCACCGGAGGAGTAAAAATGAGAATCTTCGATCTGCAGGGGATCAAAAATTCTGACAAATTCATGCTAGGAAGTAATGAAAACTCCGGCAACTTTACTGGGGAATTGAGAATGAGAATCGTCAATCTGATAGGGGAATTTGAATCCTTGGGGACTTCAAACTGGGGAGTTAAGAATGAGAATCTTCATTCCGTTGGGGAGTAAAAACTCTGTGGGGAATAGCTATACTGCTGGAGAGTAAGCTATCCTGCTGGAGGGTAAGTTCAAGACTCTAGGGGAAAAAACTTATTCCTGTTTGGAAAAAGTTCGGGAGTTTGGGGTTGTATGCCAATCTACTGGGGAATTATTCGGAGGTTGGGGATAAAAGTTAACTGTTATCTGGTTGATTCTCAGACTTTAAGACAACTTGTTGGGGAATCTGGGGAACACTGAATGGTTTCCACTGGGGATTGGTAGTTGGAAATTTGACTCCGTTGGGGAAGAAGGTTTCATCTTTGCTGGGGATTTATGACCCAAAGTTTTGCTCCGCTGAGGATTGGGAGTTTGAAAAACTTAACTCTGATGGGGGATTAAGGGTTTTAAATATGACTCCGCCGGGGATCGGGAATTTGAAGTTTGGACTCTGGCGAGGATTTTGAAATTGTAATTCCGTTGGGAACATGTATTTCAAGGGTTTTAGTTCCGCTGGGGATCTAGATGATGTACTGCAGGGGATTTCTCTTAGAATAGCCTAAAGACGTTTTCCTATCCTTTCAACTTGTCAGTAATTATTCTTTCACATTTCGCTTATTTGTAAACAGTGATTACATTCAAATGCATATGCTCATTTAATCAATCATTGGACATTTTCAAATAAAACACGAGTGTAAAAAGAAGAAAAGGCAAATAGTTTTCTGCACTTTGAAGTATCTTTGTATTAACTTTGTGTAAGTATTTTGTACAAAGGAGACAGACATCCTAGTAAGAGAATGTTGTCATAAAAATGAGAAAAAATTTATACAAAGAAAGATGGCTATGTGTAAAAATTCCATGGGGTTCCCATTCTGCTATAGCCTTTGTAACTCTGGATATCTTGTCCATTCGTTGCTTCGTCCGGAGATGATTGAGTTGATCAGAAGCCTGGAGCTTGTCTGGTGAAGAGATTATCCTTAAAGTGATCCGATGAGACATAGTCATACGCTTTAATTCCCTAACTTTTGCATGGACCGCCTTTTCGGGTTTTAAGTCCACCGGGAAACCTTTTTTTGCCCAAGTCTCCCTTTCGGGTTTTCAACTTGCCGGGTGTACAGTTTTTTTTGTTTTATCCCTAATTTTTGCCTGAACCGCCCTTTCAGGTTTTCGATTCACCAGGATGCCCATTTTTTGCCCAAGTCGCCCTTTCGGGTTTTCAACTTGTCGGGTCGTTTATGCGTAGTATCTTTTAACTATGTCTACGTTTGCAGGGTGCGGAAGATCATCGTCGTCCATAGTGGTCAGGATCATTGCCCCACCAGAAAAGATGTTTTTGATCATAAATGGTCCTTCGTAAGTAGGAGTCCATTTGCCCCTAGGATCACTTTGCGGCAAGATGATCTGCTTGATTACAAGGTCCCCAACTTAATATGTGTGGCGCCTGACTTTCTTGTTGAAAGCCTTGATCATCCGTTTTTGATACGCCTAACCATGGCAAACAGCAGTAAGTCGCCTCTCATCAATCAAGTTAAGTTGATCAAGTCGGGTCTGAATCCAATCGTCTTCACTCAAACCAGCATCCTTCATGATTCTCAAGGAGGGAATCTGAACCTCAATAGGTAAAACAGCTTCCATGCCGTATACCAAAGAATAGGGTGTTGCCCCAGTTGATGTTCGTGCCGTGGTACGGTATCCGTGTAGAGCAAACGGTAACATCTCATGCCAGTCCTTGTAGGTGACTGTCATCTTTTGTATGATCTTCTTGATATTTTTGTTTGCAGCTTCGACAGCATCATTCATCTTTGGCCGATAGGGAGATGAATTGTGATGTTGAATCTGGAACTGCTCGCACAGGGCGGTGATCATAGTTTTGTTCAGGTTTGTACCATTGTCGGTAATGATCCTGTCAGGGATGTCGTACCGGTAAATGAGGTTCTGCTTAATGAAGAGGGCAACCGCAGTCTTTGTGACGGATGCGAAGGAAGCTGCTTTGACCCACTTGGTGAAGTAGTCAATGGCCACCAGGATAAAACGGTGTCCATTGGATGCTGTAGGATTAATCTCTCGAATCATGTTGATTCCCCACATCGCGAATGGCCAAGGAGCTGTTAAGACATTGAGAGGAACTGGAGGTATATGTACCTTGTCCGTATAGATTTGACATTTGTGACAAGTACAGGAATGTTGATGGCAGTCAGCTTCCATGGTAGACCGGTAATAGCCTGCCCGCAGAATCTTCTTAGCCATCGTATGTCCGCTTGAGTGGGTGCCGAAGGTACCATTGTGCAATTCAGCCATGATCTGTTCAGCTTCAACCTTGTCCACACAACGGAGTAGAATGCAATTATGATTGCGCTTGTATAGGATACCATTGCTTAGGAAGAACTTAGCTGCGAACCTCCTCAGAAACTTTTTGTCATTGACGGAAGCTCCTTCAGGGTATTCTTGTGCTTCGAGATACCTTTTGACGTCATGAAACCAAGGTCGGTCCACTACTTCTTCGGTATTAATCTTGTGATAATGTGCAGGTTTGTCCATCCGTTCAATGGTAATTTGGGGAGTCTCATTATCCCAGTTAAGTTTAAACATGGATGACATTGTAGCTAGCGCATCTGCTAGCTGATTCTCTTCTCGCGGGAAGTGCTCAAAGGTAATCTGCTCGAAATATGGTAACAATGTCAGGACATGTTCTTTGTAAGGGATGAGGTTAGGATGTTTAGTATCCCACTCTCCTTTGATTTAACTGATAACCAAAGCTGAGTCCCCAAATACAATCAAGGATTTTATTCCCAAGTCAATAGAGGCCTTGAGACCAAAGATACAAGCTTCATACTCGGCCATGTTATTGGTACAGCTGAAACAGAGTCTGGCAGTGAAAGGTGTATGACAACCTTCTGGAGAGATAAGTACAGCGCCGATACCGTTTCCAAGTGCATTAGAAGCACCATCAAAGTACAGGGTCCATCGGGATCCTTGTTCAGGTCCGTCATACGGTCTGTTTTCTTCAATGTTGCTCAAAGTCATGATATCCTCGTCGAGGAAGTCGAACCTCATGGATTGGTAATCTTCGACAGCTTGATGGGCCAGATGATCAGCTAGCACACTCCCCTTTATAGCTTTTTGGGTCGTGTACTGTATATCATACTTCATAAGGATCATTTGCCATCTAGAGATTCTTCCAAATAAAGCAGGCTTTTCAAAGATGTACTTGATCAGATCCATCTTAGAGATCAGCAAAGTGGTATGTGTCAACATATACTGCCTTAGCCGGCGAGCAGCCCATACCAAAGCGTAGCAAGTTTTCTCGAGCAGTGAGTAGCGAGTCTCACAGTCGGTAAACTTTTTGCTAAGGTAATAAATTGCATGCTCTTTTCGGCCAGACTCGTCATGTTGGCCCAGTACGCACCCCATTGAATTTTCCAAGACAGTCAGATACATGATTAATGGCCTTCCTTCGTCGGGTGGCATCAAGATAGGAGGTTCCAGCAAATACTCCTTGATTTTATTGAAAGCAACTTGACAGTCATCATTCCATTTAACAACCTGATCTTTCTTCAACAGCTTGAAGATTGGTTCATAGGTAGATGTTAGGTGATAAATGAACCTTGCAATGTAGTTTAGGCGTCCCAAGAAACCTCTGACCTCCTTCTCAGTGCGAGGGGCAGGCATTTCTTGTATAGCTTTGACTTTGGCAGGATCAACCTCGATGCCTTTGTTACTGACGATGAATCCCAAGAGTTTACCGGACCTGACTCCGAAAGTGCACTTGTTAGGGTTCAGTTTGAGCTTGTACTCTTTCAACCTGACAAATAGCATTTGCAGATGGTCGAGGTGTTCTTCTTCAGTTTGTGAACGAGATATCATGTCGTCTACATAGACCTCTATCTCATGATGTATCATATCATGAAACAAACCTACCATGGCGCGTTGATAGGTTACCTCGACATTCTTCAGTCCGAATGGCATCACTTTATAACAGAACATACCCCACTGTGTAACGAAGGTAGTTTTCTCCATGTCTTCAGGGGCCATTTTAATCTGGTTATACCCTGAAAATCTGTCCATGAAAGAAAATACCTTGTGCTGAGCTGTATTGTCAACCAAGATGTCAATGTGCGGTAGTGGAAAGTCATCTTTAGGGCTAGCCATGTTTAAGTCTCTGTAATCCACGCACATTCTGACTTTGCCGTCCTTCTTAGGCACGGGCACAATGTTAGCAACCCATTGTGGATAGGATGTAACAGCAAGAAATCCAGCATTAAACTGCTTCATAACTTCAGCTTTGATCTTTTCGGACATATCGGGCCTCATGCGGCAAACTTTCTATTTAATTGGTGGACAGTCTTCTCTTGTAGGGAGACGGTGAACCACAATATCTGTATTAAGCCCCGGCATGTCTTCGTAAGACCAGGTGAAGATCTCAACATATTCATTCAACAGCTGAACTAAGCGCTCCTTGACACTTGGCTCTAGGTTGGCACCCACTCTAACTTCTTTTTTGTCTTCCTCTGTTCCCAAATTGATAGTCTCTAACAACTCCTCGTGAGGTAGAATATCCCTTTCTTCCTGTTGTAGTAGTCTAGCCAATTCTCTAGGCACTTCACAGTCTTCATCACCTTCGTATTCGGCATGGTAGACCAGATCTTCAGAGTCACTGAAGGCCATGGCAGAATTGTTACCCATGGAATCCAGAATGGATGGGTACCTGCATTGGTGAGTGTGGGTGTGTGTAAGGGATAGCCACCTTTAAACAAATAAAATGTAAAAATAAAGAAAATGAACATAAAAGTTTATATATGAAAATGTCCATGATTCATTAAAATGGCATATGAAGATGAAAAATCAAACCCTTACAAATAGACCTATGTGCCTCGGGTAAGGCACAAGGTTAAAAGTGTATGAATTTTTTAGAAATTATTACAAACCAACATAAATGTTTGAAAGATAAATTACTGATTGATGAAAGTAATGGGAATAAAGTCCTTTGCCTCCCAATTGCATAATCCTCCTTCAACGGTAGGGAAAATCTAGTCTTCTAGATTGCTCTCCTCTTCACCATCCTCCAAAGCATTGACTCCATGATGGGTGATCTTCACTGGTGGCCCTCCAGCCCGGGAGCGACGCACAGCCTTCTGACTAGCAGCAGTGAAACCCAAGTTGAATTTATCAGACTTGAAAGGAAAATCGGGAAGTTGCCCCCAGATCGTGCTTCCTCCTTCTTCCATCACAGCCTTTGCATCTTTGAGTGACGACATCCGAGATGGAGGTCAGGTAATCATGGGTACAGAAGGCACTGCCGCAATCTCCTGAGCTACCTCCTCAAAATGCTGAAAAGGGGTTTCGATGAATTCACCATCCAATTCAACATAGCAGAAAGAATTAAGATGGCTTATCATGTATTCCTCCTCACCGAGAACAGTTACAATTTTCCCCTGGACAGGGTACTTGAGCTTCTGATGTAGGGTTGAAGTGACGGCTCCAGCATGATGAATCCATGGTCTTCCTAACAAGCAAGAATAGGAGGGACATATGTCCATGACATAGAATGTAGAGTTGAAGGTTTCAGTACCCACTTTAATTGGGATGTCCACCTCCCCGTGGACCATCCTTTTAGAACCATCAAAGGCTCTGACAATGATGTTGCTGGGCTTCAAAGTTAGACCTTCACAATCTATCCTATCTAATGCCTTCTTTGGTAAGACGTTCAGCGAAGAACCAGTGTCTACCAGAACATGTGCCAGAGTAGTCCCATCTGCATTCTACCGAGACATGTAAAGCGTCATTATGCTTTCTCCCTTTGATTGTTAGATCGGCATCGGAAAACCCTAAACCGTTGTCTGCTGTTAGGCTAGCTACACATTCCTGGAACTGGTCCGCGGAAGTTTCTTGGGGCACACGGGCCGTCTTCAAGAATTTGATCAAATCTTTGGCATGAGCTTCTGAACAAAGCAGTAAGGCCAGCATAGAGATTTTTGAGGGGGTTTGCCCCAGTTGTTCTACAACATTATAATCGCTTTTCTTGATTATTTTCAAAATATCTTCCATTTCTTTTTGAGAGGTCTCGGGGATGATCAATGGCTGAGCCCTCGCCCTGACAGGCTCTTCTTGGATCCCTTTCCCTCTATCATCAGCAACAGCAGAGGGGACAACTTCAGGAGTCACAACTTCTTCAATAACTGGAGTTCTTGCAGATATGTTGACGGGCGCAGGGGTAACCTTAGGAACAACTGAGGGTCAGAAGATTGCCTTTGGAGGCGTAATCTCCGGAGAGAAAATTCTTCCACTGCAGGTGATTTTACTCGTTCTGGAAATGTTTCCAATGTCGGAAGTCTCTTCATTAGAACTCTCTTCAGTCGATTCAATTTGTTTAACACCGTGTTAAAAGATCTCTCCCTCATAGTTCCACGGTATTGATTTATTGGACTTGTACGGGATAGGCCCCGGCATGGTTATCTTCAAAGGTACAATCTTTGGATCGGATGTAATCTTAACAGGTCTTTTGGAGGCCTTGGAAAGATTGGCGGATATGGTAATTATCGAAACATCATTGACAGGAGTTGGTGTAACAGGAGTCTTTTAAAAAAGGATCTCTTGGTTATCCATTAGGCGTTGGATGCCTAATTTCAACAATGGACAGTCGGTTGGTAAGGAGGAACAGATACAGCAATCTTCTTTACAACCTGGGAAAATCCCAGCCTTCAGCAAATTCAACTTGATTATCGGTAGCAGAGTCATCAAATCATCAATAGTAGCAACAAAAAGATCTTCTTCCACAGCATGGACATTGTGACCATGTTTTGGCATTGGAGCAGAGATCACGTTAGGTTTTTCAGGGGCGTCGAATTCAACTTCTTTAGCATCTATCAAATCCTGAATCTTATTTTTGAGGGCCCAACAATTATTGGTGTCATGCCCCAGGCTGTCTGAATGATAAGCACACTTCGCATTTGAATGGTAGTAAGGAGAAGATGTATTCGGATTCTTCGGCGCTTCTTTCAAACTTGCAAGGTTTAACTTCAAAAGATGAGGGAGAACCTGAGCAGGTGTCATATTGATCCGGGTGAATTGTCGTGTAGGCCTTTCCACCCTTGCTTGGTTGGTTCTAGGTTGATTGCTTCTAGGCTGATCAGCCGCAGATTTCTGAATCATTACAGCCCCCACCGCTGGCCGACGCTCAACTCTTCCTTGACTTCTTTGGGAGTAGACAGCTGAGACTTTTTTCTTGGCTGGAAAAGTATTTTTGATGGCAGCGGAAGCAGATACATCCTTTTGAATTTTTCCACTCTTGATGCCGGCTTCAACTGTCTTATCGGTCATAATCAATTCGGTGAACCCCGCAAACGAACTTCCAATCAGGTGATTGAAAAAGGGGCCTGACAGTGTACCCAAGAACATATCTACCAGCTCCCTCTTAGATAGAGGTGGTTGTACTCGTCCCGCCAAGTCTCTCCATTTCTGGGCATACTCTTTGAAACATTCATTTGAGACCATGCCCATACTCTGTAATTGAGTACGGGTAGGTGCTAAGTCTGCATTATATTGATATTGTCTGTAGAAGGCAGCTGCCAAATCCACCCAATTGTGCACGTCAGACCTCTCTAGCTGGTAAAACCAATCTAATTGTGTCCCCGAAAGACTATCCTGGAAGAAATGAACCCGTAGGTCTTTATCAGAAGAATGCGGTTGGATTTTTCTAATGTAAGACCGCAGATGCATCTTTAGACAAGACAAACCATTGTATTTAGCAAAAAGAGGCACCTTAAACTTAGGGGGAATGACAATCCCAGCAACCAACCCTAGCTCTTCAAAGTCCAGCCCATGCACCCTCTACACCTCCATGGTAGCCAGACGCTCTTCCAGATTCTTGTACTTGTCATCTGCAAGTGGGTACTGCTGCTCAGAATAGTCTTCATCCTCCTCCTCTTCTTCTTCCTCAGACTCATATTGCACTGCAGTTCCTTTACCCTTTCCTACCCCTTCATCAGATGTTAAGGGGAAATCCAGGAGCCTTCTAGCTTGGCCTTCAAATCTTCTACCCAAAGTAGCCACACCAACCCTCTTCTTTTTCTTTTTCTCCTTTTCCTTTTCCAGTAGAGTTTTGAGCTCCTCCTGACCCTTTGCCAAGGTCATGAGTAGCTGTTGGAACTATGAATTCTGCGCTTGTAAATCTTTGACCGTCTGCTCTATATCCATCTTGCTGAAATAAACAGCAGAGAGATAAGGAAACCTGGTGCGAAGACCTGCTTATGCATATGATGAATGATGTGTATTCATATAATGCATTCAAGGATTTGGAAATTCAAATTTGTTGCAAACAAAAAAGAACACACGTCATATTAATAAGAAGAATTTGTTAGTACATAAATGCCCCATGGGCAAAATAATACAAAATTCTAATGTAAAAAGACGTTACGCATCCTCTTTGGTGCTATGTAAGTGTTGAGAGTCTGCTCTTCGTGAAGTTGGCGAGTAAGTTCCAAAACCTTCTTCTCACTGGCGTAGAATTGGGCTTCAAAAGTATCGCGTTCTCCCTTGAGCTATATCCAACTCCTTTGTAAATCTTCAAGTGATGTTGGCATATCAGGATGTAGGAGGGTGTATGGAACCTCTCCTTCCATAACATGCTCTTTGATCACAGGAAGAATGTAGGGGTAAGGCATCATAAGACTTTGGGCGTGGGTTCGTACCCACT
Source organism: Vicia faba (assembly GCA_948472305.1). NCBI lineage: Eukaryota > Viridiplantae > Streptophyta > Magnoliopsida > Fabales > Fabaceae > Vicia > Vicia faba. The sequence continues at coordinate 1,202,662,666 of OX451740.1, read as the reverse complement.
TGAGGTATGGCTAAAGGGGGGTGGAATTCTTGTTTCCCAAGGTCTTACTGTCCACCTTGTTGGGCATTCTCCAAGCTCGAATGAACCTTTGTCGAATTCCTTGATCGTCGTTGTCGAAGTCAAAAACCAAGTCTGGAATCAGCATATCATGAGGGCCATCCCTTCGGGCATACCCAAACTGTCTTAGAGCCAAGCAGGGGTTGTAGGTGATGCCTCCCCTAATGCCAAGTAGAGGGACATTAGGGAATTCCCCATAACGATCAATGATGATAACATTTTCTCTGGACCGAGAACACCAATGAACATATAAATGTGTAAGAGTCATCAATCGTTGTGACCACCTCATACCTTGATCATTCTTCAAGACTGATTGGGGAAGGTGAGAAATAAACCACCTTGCTAGAAGAGGAGTACAGCACATGAGAACACCTCTTTTCCTCATTGTTCGTATGTGAAATGAGTGGAGGATATCCCCAAGTAATGTAGGCACCGGGTTGCGAGCCATGAAGATTTTGACAGCACTGACATCTATAAGCTGGTCAGGGTTTGGGAACAAGAATATCCCATAGATGAGAAGAGCTACAATCTCCTCAAAAGCTTGTAAGTCCAATGAATTCCAACAGCTTTGGGCCTTTTCAAACAGAAACTTTGACAAGAAACCTTTGGTCCCACTTCTAGTTTCCCAATGACCTATGATATCAGATGGTTGCAAGTGTATGGCTTGAGCAACATCTTCAGGCTTTGGATCTCTTTCTGTACCGTTGTAGGGTAGTTGATGGAGAATAGGAATCCTCAGGAGTTAAGAAAATTCCTCCAAAGTAGGCACAAGCTGGTAATCAGGAAATGTGAAGCAGTGGTGTAGGGGGTCAAAGAACTGGAAGAGAACTTTCACCATGTCTTCCTCAGTGTTGGTGTTGAATAAGTTGAGAAGACGACCATGCCTCTCGGTGAATGGAGAATTCTCAGGAATCCTTGAAGCTAGCTCCTTAAGTTGAGGAGGAATTCTCACAGGGTTGACTTGGATGGTTTTCCTGCGAAGTGATTCTATTACCTACAAAACAGGAACAAAGATGAAGATCCAAATCCTTGAAGTGGTTAGTGGATGCATATGATGCTTCATGATGTTTATGATATTATGCACAAGTATATATGTACAAACAAATCACACAAGTTCCTAGTTTCAGGCTTGCATGGGGTTTCAAAGGTAAGTACCCTCTTGAAGTTTAGTTGGCTCAACATGTCCTATAAATAGTAACCGGGTTCTAAGGAGCTCAATATCACTGGATTATTTTTTGTGTTCATTGTTTCAGTTTAACCACTTTACTGGCGACCGAAATATTCCAAGAAAACAACCCTCAATGAGTGTAGTATCGAGTATCTACCAACTTCGGACTGCACCAAAGCCGGTCATCTCACTACCCTTAAAAAGGCCAAGATGGTCAAGTAAAGGTTCTAAAAGTCCATTAGTGCTTTATGACATAACTCAGCGGCCCCGTATTCTCTTTGATTAACTCAAAGTCTACCGGTACCCACAAATATTTCGCACTAATATAGATATTGCTTCAACCATGTCGGTATACCCCGCACAGTTTCCACAATGTATTGCTATTTACCTATGAATGATTCCCAAATCCGTGTAGAGGATTCAAACCCAAACAAAAGAACGAAGTGTAAAGCAAACAAGCCAAGCAATATAAGCATGTAAAGGTGATCTAAAACCCTAAGGTAACCCCACTTTTATCTATCCCCAGCAGAGTCGTCAGTTCTGTGATGCGGTGGGAGAACTGACTTGAGGTTTTGCGTTTGTGTTCGCAAATATTTCTGTTTAGCAAGAGTCGCCACCGACTTTTTATTTATCCAAAGGAAAGGTCAAAAAGCACAGGAAAGACCTTTGAGATGTTTTCTTGGGTTCGGGGGGTAGATTATGATAAGGGAAGGTGCTAGCACCCTATTCATCCACGGTTTTCCATGGGCTCTTAGTTACTTGTTTTAGATCACTTGCTTTTGCTTTTCAATTGTTTGAAATGGTGTTTTTGTGTGTGGTTTTGAAAGTATTTTGAAAAGAGGCCATCGTTGTGGAAACCTTTGTAATGATTCTTGTTTGAATGTATACAAAGGTGTTTGTCTTTTGAAAAATGTTTCAATGTTTGAAAGTTTGTTTTGGGAAATGTTTTGAAATTGTGTTGTGATGTGTTTTTGAAAATAGCAAGGATGTTTGCAAGTTTGATCAAGTAACTAGGAGCTTCTACCTACCTACTCAAAGATCTTTTCTACACATTTTTAACCCTTTGAAATTGTTGTTTTACCATTGCATTTGGTAAACAACCTTGTGTTTGGATGTTAAACGAGACAGGCACGGGTCATCGTATGACCATGATAGCAATTGTGCTAAGTATCTTTAGCAAGTTTTTGTTCGAGGGACTAGATCATTTTATGTATAGGAAACCAAGATAGCGTCATCGAGGGACTATGATCTTTTGTTTTGTTTTGTTTTTCCAAGATACCTAGCATGCATACCATGGCCATTTTAAAGGCAACAAGTGGATAAAACCCTAGGGGTGCTTGTGTGCATTGGTGTTGTCATTTTTCATGCATTTTTGTCTTGTGTTTAGTCAAGCTATTTGTTTGATTTTGTTTATCATACAAACCCTAATCTTTCTATCATGCATATTTGAAAGCAATAAAGTGCGTAAAAGTAAATCTACAACTATTACAACATGATATGGGGAGGGGGATACAAGTTTGAATAGGGGGGTATTTGCAAGAAATAAAAGCCTAAGATTATTACAACCATATTGAATTCTTTGTACAAATAAATAAATGGACAAATATTTAAATATGCAATATATTATAAATATGCAAAAAATGTTTTTGTATTTATTTTTATGTATGTAAAAATAAATTATTTAATGTATCAAAAATAAGAAAATAAAAAGATTATTTTTGAAAAGGGTAAAACCCTAGTTTTTGTTTTAAGAAAATATATATATATATTAATTATTTATTTATGTACAAGAAAATAAAATAAAATATATACAAAATTTTGAAAAATAAAAATATGTATGACAATTTATTTTATATGTATAAATAATAAAAATAAAAATAAAAATATATAATATTTTTATAATATTTACAAGTTTTTATTCAAGAAAATAAAAGTATATTATTATAGTAATTATTTCTATGCCCAAAAAAAATAAAAAATAATAATAAAATAAAATGTGAAAATTTATGAAAATATTTTTGGTAATTTTTAATATTTAGGAAAATAAATAAAAGTCAGAAAATAAAAAAGAAATACAAAAATATGCCAAATAATGAAAATGGGCCAATGGGGTGTAAACAGCAAGCCTAGGGGTGCAAATAGCAAGCCAAACCAAGGCCCAACCCAGATTCCTTCATCCCTGTACTTGAGACAGCAACCAAACGCGTGCCAATGATTCAAAAGTGTATCTCCTACATTTGTGCTTAAAAACAAAAACTTGCAACATGAAAGTTATAGAGCATGATCATACGATTCTAACCATGTAAAAAACTTAATCTAACTCTCAAAGACCAAAGAGAATTTATCTGGCCCTAATTTCTAACCTAGTTTTTTCAGAAAGTTCTCATTCAAATTCTCCCAGCTCAGTTAATTTAAATGAATTTTATGCATATGTACAGCTCAAGGGCAATGAGTACTATAATTTTTATTCACAAACCTAAGCCTAATGATTCCTAAATAGAGAGATAGAAGTTTGAACTTTACCTGTTTTAGTCAAGCTCGAGTATGGCAATGTAGGGGTTTTTAGTGAGGCCTGAGATACTTGTGAGCTTGCTTGAAGTTCCCTTGAGCTTCCTCAATGCCTAGCTTGCTTTGAACTTGCCTGAATCTCCCTACAGAACTCAACGTGCAAAGTCAGAATTTGAAAATGGTGAAGTGTGTAAATGGAGTTACAGTGACTTGGGAATGGTTAGGATAGTTTAGGTAGGTTGTATGGAGTGTGTTGGAACTGGTTGCAAGCAAAATGCACGAGTGGATTGTGATTTGGAAATCAAAATGCAGAACCTGCCCTGTTTTGACAAGAACTTGTGTTTTGGTGTTTTGGTGTTTTGGAAGGTTTGAGGACTTGCTAGCTCGTGTTTCTGGCTTAGTGTATTGTGTAAAAGTTGTTTCAAATGTTTACAAGCTTTGGTTTTATCAGATTGCAAAGTTGTGGTGATTTTGCAAGTTGACTTGCTTTTGAAGAAAAGGTGATTTTGACAATGCTATAGCTTGCACAAGCTAGCTCCAAGCATGCTGATAGTTGGTGCACCTTTGCCTAAGTTTGTGGAGTTGGTTTGCTGCAAAAGGTTGGGTTCACAACTCAAGAGGAATAACTTGACATAAAGCCAACTTTATCAAAGTGGCAATGTTGCCTTTTTGCCATTTTTATATTAATTCAATGTGTAATCTTCTAAAGCTCAGAACAAAGCCTTAATCCATTGTGTTTGCATTCAATTTTTGAGTGTGGAAGGGTTTAAGGACCTGTAAACAAGTACAAGCAAGGTTGGGCAGAATTTGCAACTTGTAGCATAGTGAAAAATGCCATGGACCAAAGTGATATTTTACCAAATTCAAACCTTCGATTCTCCCTAACCACAAATGATTTCTGAGAGTTCTTGGACATTTTGGAAAGCTTGTAACATGATATACAATCCATCTTTGAAATTAATTTTGAAATTCCAATTGGAACTAGGTGAAAACTTGCCATGAAGATAGGTCAAAATCCTGCCTAAACTAGGGCAAAATTTCACTAAGTTAGAAAGTTTTTGGACCCTTATTCATAAATTCATAACTTGAGATCCAAGAATATTTTGGGAAAACTTTGTGAATCAAAGTTGTAGATTTTGTGGAGGACTACAACTTTCATGTTATAAGTTTTGTTTGAATCCAATTGCATCATGGTGAAAAAATTGGGCAAAGTTGGGAAAAAATAAGAAATTTTCATAACTTAGAAAATTTCTAAGTTATGAAAATTTTCAATCTTAAACCCTAATTTCCAAAATTAGGTTTCTTGGTGAACAATTTTCATGTTTTGACACATCTTGATGAAAAATGACCCTTGGAACTTGATTTTGACCAAAAAGTCAAAGTTTGACTTTTCAGTGTACAGTTGATTTTTGATTAGTTGACTGGAAAATTCATCTGTCAATCCAATGCTTTTGAGATCTTTTGAACCTTGTGATTAAGTCAAGATGATTCCATTGAGTCCTTGAATCCATGCTTGAACCAAATTTGCCATTGGCTAGGTTAAAAATCAGAAATTGCCCTTCTGCAGTCAAAACCCTAAAAATGACCATTTTGCCATTTTGATGATCTGATCAAATTTCTTGAAGAGTTATGGTCCAAACTTTATCAAATGGTTCATATGAGTCTATAATGTTGATGTGGATCAAAAATTATGAGGTTTGACTGTAAATTGGCCACAGTTGACTTTTTCCCCAATACAGTTGATTTTTAGGTCAACTGTCCAATTGACTGGGCAAAAATTTGATTCAAGGCTTGAAACTTGGTATGGGCAATCTTATAAGTCCAACATGAAGTATGAAAGTCACTTTGAGCATTAGAAGTCCAAAATTCCCTGTGCAAACTCAAACCCTAATTTCAGGTCAACAGTGCAATGAGATGTCTTGAGCAGAGCAAACCCTAATCCTGTCTGGAGTTCAAAGAGTCTTGTGAGGGGAAAACTTGATAGAATGAGAGGGAAAATTTTGGGGTACAACACCCACTTTTAAGGAAATTAAATTCTATACAACTTTATATCTGTATGCTCAAATCCAAAAAATGCTTCATTTGAGAGATATGAGCCAATACATTACAAGTCATTTCAAAAGTTAACAAAAAGACACTTTTTGTCAAGGCAACTTACATCAAGATAAATTCTCCAAATGCAAAAATGATCAAAAGAGGGATTGTATAGGACATCTTGAGCTTTCCAACATGAAGTTAAAAGTGAGAAAACTTGAAATTTTGAACTAGTGGGCCTAACTTTTGATGTTCAAACATGTCCACATTGTGTTAGAGGACATCTAAATTCATTCACATATTTTTATGACTCTTATCTCTTTTATTTAAATTTTCATTCATTTAAATGCAAATTAAATCAAATCAAATATGAAGCAATGGTACAAGGTGCGTGGGCTTTTGATTTCATTCACATGGAGGCCCAAGAACGTGTGTTGAACATGCCAAAACCGTGTTGCCTCAAATATGGCAAGAATATCTCAAAATGGAAGCTCGGAAACATGTTTGATTTTGTTTAAAGTTTGGCCATGATTGCATGATATTATGCCAATTTTGTTGATCCATTCCTTTCTCTATATAAGCACAACAAGAATCAGCATAAAGGCAGGCATCCTGGCCTCTAAAAACCTTGTCAAAATCTTTAATATTTTTCAAGATTCATAGAACCTTTCAAACCCGATTTTCAAACCCTCTCATTACAAATATCCTTTCTTTTCATTCTTAGCAAATATACAGGGTAAGATTGGGTCAGTTTGGTGGTTCAAAACATATGGAGTCACATTGCATAACATCTCCGGTTACATAATGATCATATAACTCATATTTTGATTTATGTCTTAATTTAAGCCATTCTAATGCCTTTATCATGCTTCTGAGATACCCTTATGCATGTCTGAGTCATCATGGTGACCATATGCATCCATAACTAGGAGACACCATGGGTATACCAATTTCGTGTCATCTTCTCCATGGCGACCTAATCGTTGCGTTTTAGCCTTCCAAAACACTCTCATTGGATTCATAGCCCTTAATTTAGGGGGGTAGGGTGTTATTTGTTGTCTAATAATGTTTGTTTCATAGGTTGGATAGAAAGATAGTCGGAGAAGACGGCCAGAGCTAGGGCTATAGCACCTCTCCAGTCAACGTGTATTGATTCATATTATATACTTATTATTTAATTTATGTTAACGGATGTAAAGACCACCCCAGCAGTAGAAGTGAGCATTGTTAAGGAATTAGTATACCAAGGCACATGTTCCATCCCTGCCCCTGGTATTTTGATATTTCATTTTTCATGTTTTCTTGTTTGCAGATCCAATACAAGCCAGTGTAACGCACTCACCATGCACCTCAATTCATCACCATCAGATCTTCACACTGCTAGATCCAACGCCCCAGATTTCCATGTACATCATGAGACCCTTGGAGCCAGTTGTAATATGGTGGGAGAACTGACTTGGGTTTTATGTTTTATCGCAAATGTTACAGATAGCAAGAGTCGCCAACGACTTTTATTTTATCCAATAAAGGAAAGGGTGAAAAGAACAGGAAAGACCTTTTGAGAATTTTCTTGAGTTCGGGGGGTAGGTTATGAAAAAGGGAAGGTATTAGCACCCTTTTCATCCATAGTTATCTACGGGCTCTTAATGGCTAGCTCACTTTGAAAAATGCTTTGTGTTTGTGTATGTTTGAAATCCCCTAAGTGCGGCAATTTTATAATGATTCCCGTGTCATTGAGAATGTATACAAAATGTTTGTTTTGAAAATATTTATGAAGGAATGTGTTGTTTTGTGAAAGGATGTTTTGAACATGCCAATGTAAGGCAATTTTCTTTATAATAACCCTTGCATCAGTCCTCAAGAGTGTTTATAAAGTGTTTTGAAAGTAATTGTTTTGAAAGTGTGAAGTGTGGAATTTTTTTATGAGCAAGCGATTACGAGTGATCTGTAAGTTCAAATGCGCCTAAGAGGGGGGTGAATTAGGTTCTTTAAAACTTTTTCTGAATTGTATGAATATTTTTGCAAGTGTTTCTTTTCTTTCTTTTTGTGATAAGTGATGAAAGCAGTAAATGCGGAAAGTAAAGAACACAATGATGTATCCTGGTTCCTCTCACAGTCCGAGAGTACTCCAGTCCCCTTTCAACATGAAAGAGATTTCCTTATTGTTGGTAATTTGTACAAGACTACCTAACAAGCCAAGAACAATCCTCTTGGACCAAGAAAAATCCTCTTGGATTTTCACTAAGACCACAAAGAGAACAATCCTCCCTAAGTGTCTTTCTTGTTTCCAACAATACTGAAAACAAGTACAATAGTTTGTTTTGATTTGTATAAGAGTTTGAAAGTGTAAGAGCAATGTTAATCACTTGATTGATCTTTTCTTATCAATGTGAAATTTAAGATGGAATACTCTTCTAAGTGCTCAAGAACAATTTTCAGAATGCATATGAAAATGATGAACAAAATCTTGAGTATGAAGAGTATAATCAAAAATAAGAAAGTTGTTGTTACATTTTTGTGATTGATTCTTTTTGATTTATTTTTGATTGATTTTCAAAATTCTAAAGTGAAAATAATTTATAGTGTAGTAATGCCTTTTCAATGAAACATAGCAATGTTTAGACCATTTTTACTAAAACAATGTATATGAAAAGATACAAGGATTGCCATGAAAAGGTGTTACCAAAGGTTGCTGGAAAAATAAAAAATTTCAAAATTTAAGGCACAACAACTGATTGCACCAGAGCAGCAATCGATTGCAGCATAGCAACGTTTTAAAAAATTGAAAATTATAACTAGGACAACCGATTGTCATTGAGGAGCAATCGGTTGCTCTAAAGCCAACATTCAAAAAATTTGAAAATAAAACACGTGACAATCGATTGCTGCCAGACGACAACCGATTGCATGTCAAACAGAATCAAATGTTTCTTGGATGCAACCGATTGTTGTTTTATGACAATCGATTGCTTCAATACAAAAATTGAAAAAACTTTATTTTCAAAGATTTTAAACAATTTAAATTATCCTTCTTTAATCATACTTAGTATATACTCAAAAAATTATTTTAATAAATTAAATGCATGATTAAAAATAGTTTTGAGCACTAAGAGCATAAGATCAAAAATCTTATATACCTTAAGCCATAAGTCTTGAAATGTTGATCTTGATCAATGAATCTTTACTTGAGATAAATCTTCTATCTTGATCCATTCATTTTTGCATGCTAGCTTGTCTTCATCAAAACACTTGGAAAGCTTGATTTCACACGATCTACCTACTCAAAAGAGTCTTTGTTCTTTTCCTCCTCCTTGACATAGTGCTACTCTACCATTAGTTAGTAAGAAGCTCTATTATTGGATGTGAGGAACAGGCATGGGTCATCGTACAGTCATAGAAGGCAACTTGTAAGATGCTTTAGAAATTATCGTAAGGGACTAAGATTGTTTACCGAAGGCAGCATCAAAGGGTCATCGAGGAACTACGATCTTTTAACCGAGGGTCTTTGCTAAAGTATTCTACGTTTGAGGGACATGACTATTTTTATCCGAGGTAACAAGTGAGGTTTACCTAGAGGTGCATGTGTGGAAAGTGTTTTGATTTCATTTAATTTATCTTGGATTTATGGTTGTCTAATGTTTGACTTTAAATCTTGCCATACAATCCTATTAAACTAACAGTAATAAGGAAAGCGATAAATTGCGGAAATTAAATGTCCTACGCTATTACAATGCTTCGGGGATGGGGATACAAATTTATGAATAGGGATGGAAAGCAGTAAATCTTAATTATCTATTACAGACCATTGAGCATTTTACGTTATCAGAAAAGTGCGAAATAATAAAATACGTAAAAAATAAAGAAAAGAGAAAGGCAGTTGTTTTGTAATTTTTTATAGAAAAAGCTTGATGACTAACCTAATTATTAATTGATTTTTAATGAAAAGGGATTTAATTTATAAAAAAAAATGAACTAACAAAAACCCTAAGTTATATTAATTAAAAAGTTTAATAATAAGAAAACCTAAAGAAACTTAATCTAATTTAATAATAAAAAAAAGGCAATTAACTTAAAAGGAAAGTCAATTTAATTAAAGAAAACCTAAATATAAATCAATTAAAAAAGAAACTAATTGCTAGAAAATTATTTTTGATGTTTCGTTTAGAAAAATATATTCTAATTACTTTTATCTTGTAAACTAATTAATAAAACAAAGTGATTTAAATTAAATTAAACTTTATTTATAAAAATTAAATTAATTAAAACCTAATTCTATATCTTTTTATGATTTTATAATTTTTTATGGTTTTTAAATAAAATAAAAAAGTAAAAAAGAAAATAATTAAATAAATGAAAAGAAACAAAAAAAAGTAAATGGGCCTGATTGTACAAAGTAATTAGGGGGTGTGAGAAACTGTTTTTGTTAGACCCAAAACAAGGATTTTGTTTGAAGCATAAAATAAAAATAAAATGAAAATGGGCTTGATTTAGCAATCAGGGGGTATGGAAAGAAATTCGTCCAGGCCCAAAATAAGAGCCAAGACCCCTGTATGAGGTCCAGTGGGGTTGACTCCAAGAAGTCCACCATGTGCTTGCTGATCTGGGGCGTTGGACCTAGTCTTGTGATGATCAAAGGGTGATGGAGAGAGGCGCATGGTACACGCGCTGAACTGACCTGCACATGATCTATAACAAACAAATATGTGAAATAAATAAAAGGGTACCACTGGGGCTCGAACCCAAATCCCTATAGATATACGCGCGCTTCCTTTACCACTGGGGTGGCTGTTTCATCCGGTTATGAAACACCCTCCGGTAAATATATTATAAACCAAGTTTGAAATTTTGGATTGATGTCTTCTTCTTCCCCGCGCGCACATCATGACAACAACACCACTTTTGAATCTGTAACTCCTCCATTTCTCAACCATTTTGGAAAGTATAAACACCAAACTTACATGAATTTAAACAAGGAATCCAACCATGTAAATTATTTAACCTATAAATCAAAGATGAGTGAGAATTTTACTTGGTACCAAACTGAAAACCTAATATTTCAGAAACTTCAGTTTCAAAATTCTCATCACGCAGGCAATATAAATGAAAAGTAAGCACATGGTTAGCTTCAGGGCAATGATATCTACATTTTTGCTTTAGAAATCAAGTGCAAATGATGCTTGAATAAGGATTTCAAAGTTAGAGAAACTTACCTCTGAAGTGAGAATCGAGTTTGGAGTTAGAGCACTCCTTGAGGTGTTGAGATAATCTGGGTAGCTTCACTGAACTCCAAGGAAGCTTTTCCAATGCTTACCTTGGATTGAGAGTGCCTCAATTCTTCTGGAAAAGTCAAGTTGCAGAGGTGTCAAGTGAAAGTGGTGGATGATGAAGATGGTGTTACAGTGATAAAACAAGTCTTTGGATGAGTTCTATATGAGTTATAGAAGTTTTTTGAATGATTTAGAATGAAAATGCACGAGTGGATTTAGTGTTTAGTGTTTAAGGTCAGAAATTGCAACAAATGGAGTTTTGATGCCAATTCTGGTTTGAGAGATTATGAGGGTGTTTTGAGGGCTATGAATATGTGTGTTAGCTTGTAAATACTTCCTTTATTTATAGGCAAGAGGTTTGAGGGCCTGAACTAACCATAAATTCAAGATATCATGTTATGGTTTTAAAGCTTGGTTTTGAAGTAACTTGCAAAGGCATGATTCCAATGAAATGGTATAATGGATCATAGTGTGGTTAGAAGCTATAAACATGTTGCTTCTTGCTTTGGAATTGTGTGTATGCAGAAGGAACAGGTGAGAGGCTCAAGGAGAGTTAACAAAATGCATAAAGCATGCTTTATGTAAATGGCAATGGTGCCTTTGTGCCATAAATGGAAAAATCATTTGGACAATGCCTCAAACACTTGGATAATGATTCAATCATTTGTGTAAACATTTAATTATGGTGATATTTTCAAGTTAGAAGCCTGTAAAGCAAGATTATGCAGCATGGCTTGGAGATTGGATCTTATGTTCATCACAAAATGACTTATATTTCAAGAATGGATGCCCAACTTCATGCCTTCGAATCTCCTAGATCAAGCATGATAAAATTGTGTTCTTTGACATTTTTGAAAGCTTGAAACATTGTCTACAACTTTCATTTTGTGAGTTTTGGATAAATCAAATGGGAACTTGGTGAAAAATGGCCATGAAGTTGGGACAGAAATCTGATCAAAACTTGTAAAAAAATTTCTAAGTGTTGGATAAAAACATCATAACTTCATGAAATTATATCTTTAAATCTAAGCACTTTTTGAAGTTCATCCCACATTGACAAAATTGTAGAATTCATCAATCCCTACAACTTTCATGTTGAAAGTTTTCCTTGAAACAACTTGCATCTTGAGGAAACTTGCTTGTGAAGTTAGGGGTTTTGTTAAGAACAAAAACACTTAGAATTTTTCTAAGTATTAGGAAATTTCCCAATTTTGACTATTGTTGAATTTTTGATTTATTGATGATCAAGTTTGATAGTTTTGAATATCTTGATGATTCTTAACTTTTGAATTCCAATGTTGACCAAAAAGTCAAAGTTTGACTTTTGAGTGACTATTGACTTTTCATCAATTGATTCTATTCTTAAACTATCAATCACTTGTATCTTTGGAAATGTTTTGAGCCATGTAATTAGGTGTTGTATTTGAGTGCTTGATATCATGTTTTAAGCCATTAGGTCATGCACTAGGCCAACAGTCAATGATCACTCATCTTCAGTCAAAACCCTAATTTGGGCAATTTTTGACATCTGATGATTTGAGGGTTTTCCTTGATGAATCATGATTAACCTTTGATCAAATTATGAATATCACCTCAAAACATTGATATTGACAAAAAAAATCTTGAAGTTTGACTGTATGTTTGAGCACAGTTGACTTTTTACCCAATGTAGTTGATTTTTAGTCATTTGAGCAATTGACAGAGCAAACTTGTGATGTAAAGCTTGAAACTTAACATAAGCATTGTTGAGGGCCTATGATAAACCGTGAAAGTCATTTGAGGCATTATAGGTCCAATGTCCAGACTCGTCATGTTGGCCCAACACACACCCCGTTGAATTCTCCAATACAGTCAAGTACATAATCTGAGGTCTTCCTTCAATTGGAGGCATCAGGATGGGAGGTTCTTGCAAATATTCCTTGATCTTGTCAAAGGATGCTTGGCAGACATTGCTCCATCTGACTACTTGATCTTTCTTTAAGATTTTGAAGATTGGCTCATAAGTAGCAGTCAAGTCAGATATGAATCGAGCAATGTAGTTAAGTCGACCTAAGAAACCCCTGGCCTCTTTCTCAGTACAGGGAGCTGGCATATCTTGTATGGATTTGACTTTTGTATGGTCGACCTCAATTCTTTTGCCACTAACGACAAAACCCAGGTGTTTTCCAGACCTCGCCCTGAAGGTGCACTTGTTGAGATTTAGTCTTAGCTTATAATTCTTCAATCTTTCAATCAGCTTGTGTAAGTGATCAAGGTGTTCTTCCTCAGTCTGTGACCTTGCAATCATATCATCCATATAGACCTCTATCTCATGATGGATCATGTCATGAAATAGGGCTACCATGGCTCGTTGATAGGTTGCCCCTGCATTCTTCAACCCGAAAGGCATGACCTTATAACAGAAGGTGCCCCATTGTGTAACAAAAGTGGTTTTCTCCATGTCTTCGGGTGCCATTTTGATTTGGTTGTAACTGGAGAAGCCATCCATGAAGTAGAAAACTTTGTGTTGAGTCGTGTTGCCAACCAAGACATCAATATGAGGTAGTGGTAAATCGTCTTTGGGGTTTTCCCTATTCAAATCCCTATAGTCTACGCACATACAGACTTTTCCATCTTTCTTTGGCACTGGGACCACATTTTCAACCCATTGAGGATAGGATGTCACTTCCAGAAAACCTGCATTGAATTGCTTCATTACCTCAGGTTTTATTTTCTCAAACATATCTAGTCGCATACGACGAACGTTTTGCTTGACTAGAGGACAATCTTCCTTTGTTGGTTGACGATGAACCACAATATCAGTATCAAGCCCCGACATATCTTTATATGACCAAACAAACACCTCAACATAGTCATGTAACATCTGGACCAATATGCCCTTGACACCGTCTTCCAAGTTGGCGCCTATTTTGACCTCTTTCTTGTCTTCCTCAATACCTAGGTTGATTAATTCAACTGGCTCCTCATGCGGTTGAATAGGTTTCTCCTCTTGCATCAGAAGTCTGGCTAGTTCCCCAGGTATCTCACAATCTTCTTCTCCTTCATCTTCGGCTTGGTAGATTAGATGTTTAAAGTTATAGCTGGAAATAGCTGAGTCATTGCAATGAGATCCGAAGTTGGCGTGGATCTGCAAATATGTGTGTGTGTGTGTGTGTGTGTGTATGTGTGTGTGTGTGCATGTAAGATACATGGCTATTTTTAAAATGCAATAAAGCAAAATAAAGACAATGAGCGCAAAATTTTGAATGAAAAAGAGTCCAATGTTTTTCATTAAATGATCATATGGCATATGAAAATGAACAAACCCTTAACAATTGGACCATGATGCATCGGGCATGGCACATGGCTTAAATTCATGGTTTCAATTAGAATTACAGACAAAGTTCTTGAATTAATAAAAACAGTAAATGGTAATTACTCTTTGTTGAAGGAGATGGGAATGAAGTCCTTTGCATGCCAGTTGTCGAGTCTTTCACCGACAATTCGGTAGAACCCGTCTTCAAAGTCACAGCCATCGTCGGAGTCTTCTAGAGCATTCACTTCATGATTACCGATGCGAGGAGGTGGTTTTCCTACGCGAGCACGTCTGACCTCCTTTTGAGCTTTGGCAGTGAAACCCAAGCCAAACTTGTCTGCTTTAAAAGGTATGTCAGGGAGTTGTCCCTAAATTGTACAGCCTCCATCTTCAATCACAGCACGGGCGTCTTTGAGGGAAACCATTATTGGCACATCTTGAGCCTCTTTTGGAATGTCAAAATAAATCTTGGTGGCGGCAATCATGGAAGAAACCACTTCAAAGGCTTGACAAGGAGTTTCAATAAACTCGCTGTCCATATCCATATACTTGAAGAATTCAGGTGGCTAACCATGAACTCTTCTTCACCACAAACAGTAATGATGTTTCATTTGACTAGATATTTCAATTTTTTATGCAAAGTGGACGTCACCGCTCCTGCCCCATGTATCCAAGGGAGTCCAAGTAAACAAGAGTAAGCAGGACAGATGTCCATCACATAGAGAGTTGAGTTGAAATTTTGAGAACCAACTTTGATGGGGAGGTCTAATTCTCCATGGACCATCCTTTTGGATCCATAAAAATCCCTTACAACTATGTAACTGGGTTTCAACACAAAACCTTCGCAATCCAAACAATCTAGGGTGTCTTTGGGTAAGACATTTAGAGAGGACCCAGTATCCACCAATACATGGGCTAGAATGGTTTCTTTGCATTCAATAGAGACATGCAAAGCCTTGTTGTGATTTCTTTCGGCTGGAGTTAAATCAGTATCTGAGAATTCCAAGCCATTATCGGCAGTCAAACTCACTACACAATTTTCAAATTGATCGACTGTAGTCTCTTCAGGAACATGAGCTTTCTTCAGAAATTTTATCAAAGCTTGAGCATGCACATCAGAATAAAATAACAAAGATAGCGTAGAAATCTTTGAGGGGGTTTTCCCCAACTATTCTACTATCTTATTATCATTTTTCCTTATGATCTTTAAAATATCCTCCACATCTTGGGTGGAGGGTTACTTAGTTGTAATGTCTTTGGCGGGCGCCTCCATCCTGGCAGGCTCGATCATCTTTTCTTTTCCCCTAGTATCAGTACTAGGTTTGTCAACAGTAATGTGAACAGGTGTAGTTGTGGTGGTTGGAGGTTAAATGTTAGGCGAGAAGATTCTCCTTGTCCTTGTCACATTTCTAGAGCTAGCAATGTTGGTAATATCAGCAGCCTTATCTTCATAAATCTAGGAGTCTTGTCTAATACCATGGTAGTATACTTCAGCGCTATAATTCCAGGTTACCGCTTTATCGGAAGAATAAGGGACTGGCCTGGGTGTAGTAATTATCAATGGAGCTATCTTTGGTTCATTGGAAATCCTAATAGGACCCTTTGAAGTGATCCTAATAGGCTTGTTGGAGATAGTGATGATGGATATGTCTTCAATTTCGGTCAAACTTTTTACGGATGAAGTTATTTCGAATAGGATCTCATGGCTATCCATTAGGTGTTGGACACCTCTTTTCATTCATTCACAACCATTAATTTGCACAGCACAGTAAACAATTTTCAAGGCAACCAGAGAAAACCCTGGCTTTCAACAAATTGTTTTTGACAAACTTCAGTGGAGTGGTTAAGTTATTAACAGAGGAAACAAAAGCAGTATCTTCAATAGCATTAACACCTTTGCGATGGTTTGGCATAGGTGTGGTGATTAGATTCAGAGTTGGAGGAGGATCAAATTTAATGGTCTTGTTGTCAATGAGGTCTTGGATTCTATTCTTGAGAGACTAACAATCATTTGTGTCGTGTTCGGGGCTATACGAATGGTAGGCACATTTGGCGTTGGGGTTTTATTTTTGAGAAGCAGTGTTATGGTTGGAAGGAGGATCTCACAAAGTCACCAAATCAGCTTTCAAGAGGTGTTGCAGAGCTTGAGATAGTTGCATATTGATTTTGCTAAATTGTCTTCTTTGAACATCTGATCTTTGTTGATTATTTTATTGACGAGGTCATTTAGTTGGAGTTGGATTGGAAATCAATACAGCCCCTACAGAATGGTGATGGTCATTCCTAGCATGGCTTCTTGACCCATATATATCATTAGCCTCTTTTTTGCCAATACACGGCTTTTTCACAACATTTGATGTAGAGGCAGAGGCCATGGGTATTTTTCCACTTTTAATACCTCTCTCGACCCTTTCACCAGTCAAGATTAACTCAGTGAAACCAGATGATGAGCTCCCAATTAACAAGTTGAAAAATGGTCCAGTCAATGTTCCCATGAACATATCTATTCATTCCCTGTCAACCAATGGTGGTTGCACCTTACATGCCATGTCTCTCCATTTTTGTGCATTTGAAACTTTCATTTGAATCCATGGCCATTCCTTGTAATTGTACTCTAGTTGGCGCCAGATTGGCATTGTACTGATATTGACGGTAGAAGGCGGTGGCCAAATCCTCCCAGGTATGGATGTTGGAACCTTCTAACTTGTAAAACCAATCCAATTGAGTCCCAGACAGACTCTCTTGAAAGAAGTGCACCCACAACTTCTTATCAGTGGTATGTGGTTGAATTTTGAGGACGTAAGATCTCAAGTGAAGCTTAGGGCACGAGACACCGTCGTACTTGGAAAAGATTGGAATCTTGAATTTGTGGGGAATGACTACCCCATGCACTAAACCCAAATCACCAAAATCCAAGCCAGGCACAGCTTGAATTTCCACAGCCTTTAATCTATCTTCTAGTTGCTTATACTTGTCTTCAGTCGATGGATATTTTTCATCAAAAAAGTCCTCATCCTCAGAGATTGGATTGTTACCACCCCTAGCACGGGTGCTCCTTGCATCTTCGTCCTGATTCTCATCTTCCTCGGAGGAGTCTTCTACCACTTGAACTTGTCGAATGGGGCCCTTGAACCTCTTCCCCGTGTTGATCAAAGAATTATTCTTGGTCTTCTTCTTTGAATCCATAAGTGACATCAGTTCTTGCTGCCCTTTGGCCAAGTTGAGCAAGGTTTCTTGAAATTGAGAATTTTGTGTCTGCGAGTCCTTCACAGTCTGCTCGAGATCCATCTTACTGAAATAAACAGTAGAAATATGATGAAACCTGTGTTGTAAAACCGGCTTATGTTATGATGCATGTAATGTGAATGCAAATGTTTTCAAGGACCTTTAAGATTTAAATTTGTTTAAATAAAGAAGGAAAAAACATTAATTGTATTAATAAGTCCAAACTGTTACAACAAATGCCTCTTGGGCTTACAATGGAAGAAGCAAAATAATACAAAATAAACTCCTAAAACAAAAAGGACTCAAGTTTCCCATGAGCGCATCCTCTTTGGTGCAGCGTAGGTGTTCAAACTTTGCTCTTCATGAAGTTGTCTCGTGAGCTCCAAAACCTTATTCTCGCTTGCATAGAATTGGGTTTCAAAGGTGTCTCACTCCCCTTTGAGTTGAATCCACTATCTTTGCAACTCCTTGAGAGTAGTAGGTATGTCAGGATGAAGAATAGTGTAGGGAACATCTCCTTCGGCAATAGGTTCCATGATGATAGGTAGGATAGCCTCATATGGCATCATGAGGTTTTGAGCGCGAGCTCGCACCAACTTGAGATAAGCCTCCAAAGCAATGGAGTTCTTATGCCCCAACATCTTTCTATCAACTTTGTTCACCATTCCCCAAGCTCGTATAAGTTTTTAATGATAACCTTGGACATCGTTCTCATAGTCAAATTTAATTCCTTGGACAAGCGCATCATGAGGGCCATCCCTCAGAGCATACCCAAAATGTCGTAGAGCCAAGCAAGGATTATAGGTGACACCTACCCTAATTCCAAAGAGAGGGAAATTAGGGAATTCCCCACAACGATTAATGATGGTAACATCCTCCAAAGATCGAGAACACCAATGAATATCCGAATGTGAGAGTGACATCAACCTACTAGACCATCTCATGCCTTGATAATTCTTCAAAATAGATCGAGGAAAGTGCGAAATAAACTACCTATCCAACAAAGGAGTGAAACACATAATAATTCCCCTTCTCTTCATGGTGCGAGTGTGAAGAGAGTGCAAAATGTCTCCAAGTAAGGTAGGCACCAAGTTACGAGATAGAGAAACTTTAATCGTATTCACATCTATGAGTTGGTCCGGGTTAGGAAATAGTACCATCCCATAGATTAGAAGGGCCAAAACCTATTCAAAATCTTGCAAATACAGAGCATCCCAAAAGAATTGAGCCTTCTCAAACATAAACTTGGCTAGAAAACCCTTAACACAACTTCTTGTTTCAAAATTTGCCACAACGTCGGACCGTTGCAAATGTAAAGCTAGAGAAATTTCCTTAGGTCTTGGGTCTTTCTCAATACCGGTGAAGGGCAATTGATCAAGAATATGCACTTCCAAGAGTTGAGAAAACTCCTCCATGGTGGGCACTAATTGGTAATCAGGAAATGTAAAGCAATGGTGTAAAGGGTCAAAGAACTGAAAGAGCACTTTCATCATGTCTTCATCAAGGCTTGAGGAAACCAGATTGAGAAGTCGACCATGTCTTTTGGGGAACGGAGAATTATCAGGAACCCTTGATGCTAACTCTTTTAATTGAGGAGGAACTCTTACGAGGTTGATTTGGATAGTATTTCTGCGAGTGGAAGCCATTTCCTACAAAACAAAACAAAGATAAATCTCTAGCTCCTTGAAATGGTTAGTGAAAATGTCATGGTATGATGTTATGATGTTATGTAAAAATAATCATATACAAGCACACAAATAAGTCCTTAGGTTTAGGCTTGCATGGGGTTTATAGGTAAGTACCCTCTTGGAGTTTAGTTGGTTCAACCTGTCCTAAAAAGTAACCGGGTTCTAGGGAATCTCAATATCATTGATCTTTCTTCATCGGGCATTATTCCAGTGCAAGCCTCTTTATTGGCGACTGAAATATCCCAAAAGTCTGATCTCAACGAGCGTAGCATCGAGTATCAACCAACTTCGGACTGCACCAAAGTCGGCTATCTCACTACTTCCTAATGGCCAAGTTGTTCAACTAAAGGTTCTACAGTCAGTTAGTGCTTCATGAAACCACACAGCGGCCCCGTATCCTCCTTGACTAGACTCAAGGGATACCGGTACCAACAAATGTGCCATACTAATGTAACCATCGCTTCAACCATGTCAGTTGTTGTACCCCAAAATTTTCCCTCTCATTTTCTTTCAAAATTTTATTTTACATGGGTAGTTACAAACATCTACTTAAGGAAAGTAAAATTTGAAGATGAACAAAATGTCCTTCGATTGGAGCATCAGAGCTTCCTTTGATTGGAGCATCAGAGCTTCCTTCGATTGGAGCATCAGAGCTTCCTTCGATTGGAGCATCAGAGCTTCCTTTGATTGGAGCATTAGAGCTTCCTTCGATTGGAGCATCAGAGCTTCCTTCGATTAGAG
Source organism: Vicia faba (assembly GCA_948472305.1). Taxonomy (NCBI): domain Eukaryota; kingdom Viridiplantae; phylum Streptophyta; class Magnoliopsida; order Fabales; family Fabaceae; genus Vicia; species Vicia faba. The sequence goes on along the minus strand of OX451740.1, from coordinate 1,202,642,683 downwards.
CATCAGAGATTCCTTCGATTGGAGCATCAGAGCTTACTTTGATTGGAGAATCAGAGCTTTCTTCGATTGGAACATCAGAGCTTCCTTTGATTGGAACATTAGAATGAAGTGTCCTTCGATTGGCATATCAAGGCAGAGTATCCTTTGAATGGCATATTAGTGCAGAGATGTCTTAATAAAAAATGTTCTGATAAGGGAAGTTCTGAATATTTCGAATCAGAACTCAGAACCATCGAAGGGAATAAGGGATGCTCGAAGGGGCTTTGGAGAGGGAAAGTTTGAATATTTTCAAATTCAAACAAGGAGCCAAGTTGACCTGTCCAGATTCACTCAGAATTCCAAAATTGCATGATATATCTCAAAATGGCAATCTTTCAATTTGTATGATTCTGTTTTCAATACCATGTTTAATGGTTGGTCTTTAATGCCATGATCCTTTCCCCATTTCCTTGTCTCCTCCACTTCCTATAAATACAAGACATAAACACAAATCAAGGGGGACTCACAAGAAGACTTTTTTTTGCACACGAACAGATCAAGCTGCCACATTGCTCATAACCCCAAAAGTGTCCCAATCGAAGCACTTTTTTGCAGGCACCTTCAGCCCAAAAGAAGACCAAATTCTTGTTCTTGAGACATCCAGGAGTCCACACCAGCTCCTAAGCAAGTGTCTTCATGCCCAGGAGTATCAAATTGAAGTATCTAACAACTCCAATCCACATGCAAATTCCAGTTTCGAGCAAGGTAGGTCCTCTTGACCTTGCATCTTTCGTTTTAGCATAACATGTAAATGGCCTTTTATTTATTTTCATCGTTTTTGTATTTTATTGGTTTGTTTGCTTTTCTTGTCCAACTAACTTGTACATACTCAAATAAAATACAAAAAGGGTGTGAACGAAGGACCTACCCTCATGCAGCTCTATAGGTCTATCTTGCCTCATAGGCCAATCGAAGGAAGCAGAAAAGGTGGCAATCGAAGGTTGCTCACACCAACTCTCAAACTCAATCGAAAGGAAGCAAAAGAAGGGTGAATCGAAGGGGTTTACTGCATGGGTTGAAAGGCAGCTTCCCCTCTGGATCGAAAGGACCCCCTTTTCTCCCTGATCGAAGGATGCGCCTTTAAATTCTTATTTTGCTTTTGTTCTTTTCTTCATTTGACTTTTTTTACCATTTAAATCAACTTTAAATAAAAACTCACAAAAAAAAATTCTTTAATTAATTAATCAATTAAATTTTAACTATTCCTAATTTAAAATTAATTAGAGTTTAGGATTTAATTTAATTTAAATTATTTTCTCTTCATAATAAAAAACTAAAAAATGCTTAGACTATTTTTTCTCTTAATTTAATTTTCTAAATAGACTTTAGAATAATTGATTTAGTTATTTTCTTAAATAAAAAAAAAAAGACAATAAAAAGAGTTTTCTTATTTCATTTAGATTTGCTTTAGGTATAGACATACTTTTAATTTTTCGCGTGTTTATTTCCTTTCGCATTGTTTATATTATTGTAATTGATGTATGGGATGTAATAGTTTAGATTTAAAGTTCCGCATTTTATTTTCTTGCACTTTTTATGTAATTGTCCCAAAGCATTGTAATAGCGTAGGTTTTATAATTCCCGCACTTTATGTTTTTCTGTATAATATTACTGTTAGTAACTAGGCGTGCATGATAAGATGGTAAATTAAAATGTTAGCTAACCTAACAAAAAGACAAAAAATAACTGAATCTCAACACACTTGCACATGCTCACCCCTAGGGTATATCCCACTTCGGTTGTCTTCGGAAAAACAGTCATGTCCCTCGAAACGGGGACACTTTAGCAAAGACCCGTAAATTAAAAAAGATCATAGTCCCTCGATGACCCTATAGTTGCCTTTCAGTAAAAGATCTAGTCCCTAAACAAAATTGTTAAAGTGTCCTTACATGTTTCCTTTATGACTATAAACGTCCTTTTGATGGTCCCTCAAACATCCAACGATGGGGCTACCTACTCACTAATAGTAGGATAGCAGTGTCTAAAGGAAAAGACGAAAAGAACGACCCTTTTCGAGTATAAAAGTAGATAGTTGTTAGAAGTTTGCTCAAACATTTTGCACTTACACAAAAACTACTTTTCAAAAGACATTTCAAAACACTTTCTATACTTTTTCCACTATCTCAAGAAACATTACAAAGTTTGCCGTACTAAGGCATTTTCAGAACATTTTCAAACACACAAAGCACAAAGGTATTTTAAAATGAGAAAACCTATAAGAGCCCGTGGAAAACCATGGATGGAAAGGGTGCTAGAACCTTCCCTTTCCATAATCTACCCCCCTTACTCAGAAAACTCTCAAAAAGGTCTTTTTCTGTTCTTTTCACCCTTTCCTTTGTTGGATAAAAGAAAAGACGGTGGCGACTCTTGCTTACCGGAACATTTGCGAATACAAAACGCAAACCAGTATTAAACAGTCGCTTCTGCCACCGTATCACAGAACTGGTGACTCTGCTAGGGAGTTATAAAAAGTGGGGTTATCTTAGAGTTAGTTCATTATTTAAATTTATTTTGTATGTTTTGCTTGCTTTACCTTTTGGGATTGTTTGGGTTGTTGCTATAGATCCTACACCCGGATCTGGGGCACCTTTTAGGTAAGTAGCAATAGATCGTGGAAACTGTGCGGGGTATATCGACATGGTTGAAGTGATAGCTACATTGATGTGACACTTTTGTTGGTACCGGTAGCCCTTGAGTAATCAAGGAGAATACGGGGCCGCTGCATGGTGTCATAAAGCATCAAATGACCTTAGAACCTTTAATTAACCAACTTGTCCATTAGCAAGTAGTGAGATAGCCGTATTTGGTGTAGTCCTAAGTCGGTTGATACTCGATACTACACTCATTGAGATTTGACTCCCGAGTTTTGTTTGGTGGCAAGTCAGTTGTCGATCGGAACAGAACTTGTGGGAAAGATCAGTGATATTGAGATCCCTTAGAACCCAGTTACTATTACTAGGGCAGGTTGAGCCAACTAAATTCCAAGAGGCTACTTACCTACAGACCCCAGGCAAGCCTAACCCTAAGGCTGCTTGTGTGATTTGTTTGCTTTCAAGGATGGGGATTAAGTCACTAATCAACCCCTGTTGGGACAGAAAGTGGAGTTTTCCAAATTTATGCTATGCCTCAAGCCCAACCACAACCTCGCCAACAACCACAGGGTAATCGACGTAAGCGGGATTCATTCACTAGGCAATATACCAAACTCAGCATACCAATATCGCAAGTCTTGCAACACATGTTGAAATTGAATTTGGTCACGTTGAGGGATCCTCCTACAAATCCCAATACTACCTCTCCAATGTACAATCCAAATGCAAGGTGTGCATATCACTCCAACAATCCAGGGTATGATACTGATAGCTGTCGGACATTAAAATACAAAATTCAAGACCTGATCGATGAGGGAGCATTGGAATTTGCATAAGATAGTAAACTGGAATTCTTCTGTTATCCCTCCAAGACACACCATCTGAAGTGACAAGATCAGACAAAGAGGCTTTTATTCATTAGAATTTTCAATTTGTAATTTTCTTTTGATTATTCGAACATTTATTCATATCAAACCTTATTATTTCATCAACGCATTGCATATGTTTGTCTTGAATTAATTTGTTTTCATTATTCTTAAACTGCTTTCTTACTTCCCTTTTGTGATATTCAACTCTTGATTAAAATCTCTAAGGCTTTAGAGGGAGGATGACAAGAACGATACCACAATCTCTACAGTATGCTTTTGAACAGACCCTGCTGACGATGTACAGGCGTTATTTCAAATCCCAAACAGTGGAGTTATAAGGAAGATAATCCCTAGTCAACCCCTTTGAGCCTAAGAAATACGAGTTTCTCTTTTCACACAAATTAAAACCCTTAATCATAATCTGGGACAGGGTAGTTTCTCAGTCAATTCAGACGCGCATTCAGCCGTAATAAATGGCATCAAAGACGTCTTTCCAAATCAAAAGATGTTAGTAGGTTCTGCGTAATCATCAAAATAGGCAGTCGTTACCTCTCAAAATAAAAGCCCATTAAGTCAAAAACCTGTGAAGGAGACTTAAGAAAAACTGGGGCATCCCGCTGACTGTAATCATAAAAGAAACAGTTCAGGCAAAAGACAGGGATAGCAAAAAAATAAAAAAGAAAGAGGTCCTACAAATCCTCAACAAAAAGAAAAGGTCATAAAAATGACTGCCTTCGCAGACAAACATTCAAGCTTCTGAACCATCACTAGAATATCAAGGACAAGATGCTGGACTCAATCAGGATCTAAAGGCACAATTAACTGAGCATAGGACTGAAGAACATCATGAAGAACGGGTGGGTACAAATAGACTTTGAGCCTTTATCATTTGTTTCTTAAACCGTGAACCAGGCCACGCTACAACCCTTAAAAGTCTTAATTGAAGCATAGGTTAGTTCGGAAGCATACTGTTATAAAAGGTATCCTGACTCCTGTAAGGTTTTCTATAAATCATGAGTTGATATCACATTCTTGCAAATTTTGTTTTACTGAAAAAATGAATTTTCAAAAACTTCAAGACAAGCATAAACTTTGCATTATTTGAATATCGTTGTTTTCATATAGTTATCTGTTCGACAATAGATAAATTCACATAACGAATATCTAGTGAACAAAAACTTTCTCAATGAAAAGGATCACCTCAAGTGGAAAAACACTTCCAACCAAGGGGAACGGCATGATCAGTGTCCATCATCTGGGGCAGTCAAGTCAAGATTCAAGGAATCTCTTAAAAATGTCAAATAGCCAGGGGCAGATCTCCATTCGGATCACTTGGGGGATTAGACATGAATTTCAATGATGAATCACGTACAATCAAGCAAAATCTTCTAGAAACAGTTCAGGTACGATCCAGAGACGGATGTTATCCTGATACTTATTCCAGATTTCTCGTCTAGAAACAGTTCAAATACGATCCAGAGACGGGTGTCATTCTGACACTCATTCAACACAAATACAGTTCAGATACGATCCAGAGACGGATGTTATTCTAACACTCATTCAACACAAGTACAGTTTAGATACGATCCAGAGACGGGTGTCATTCTGAAACTCATTCAACACATGTTTCAAGTACAGTTTAGATACGATCCAGAGACGGATGTCATTCTGACACTCTTCAATACATGTTTCAAATACAGTGCAGATATGATCCAGAGATGGATATCATTCTGACACTCACTCAACACAAGTACATTTCAAATTACGATCCAGAGACGGATGTCTTTATGACACTCATTCAATACATGTTTAAAATACAGTGCAGATACGACCCAGAGACGAATGTCATTCTGACACTCATTCAACACAAATACAGTTCAGATACGATCCAGAGACAAATGTCATTCTGGCACTCATTCAACACAAATAAAGTTCATATACGATCCAGAGACGGATGTCATTCTGACACTCATTCAACACAAGTACAGTTCAGATACGATCCAGAGATGGATCTCATTCTTACACTCATTCAACACCTGTTTCAAGTACAGTTCAGATACAATCCAGAGACGGGTGTCATCCTGACACTCATTCAATACATGTTCCAAATATAATTCAGATACGATCCAGAGAAGGATGTCATTCTGACACTTCTTTCAACACATAGATCCATCCACAAAATCTTCGCAGGTACTTTCTCCAACAGGTAAAGGGGCAGAAATGTCTTTATGCGAAGTCACCGCGAATCCTCAGCATACGTCCTAGTGATATCTATATTTTCGCAGAGTGAAAATGACCAAAGTTTTGACATCTTCTTCCCCAAGCAGGAATTACCTCCTCCAGCCAAGTTCCCTCAGATAGCTGAAATCTATGTTCCCCAGCTAAGTTTTTATAATATCGGGTAGTTTATAAAGCCTTATCCCCGGTAGAGTATAATTCACTAGCTACAGAAGTTTATTCCCCAACAAAGTATATTTCTCTAACAACGGAAGATCATCCCCCAGCAGTTCAGCTTCAACAAAACCATGAAGCCATCTTACACGGGTTTCTTCTGACTTCCAAATACATCTTTACACGGGCTCATCATGAAGCAATATTACACGGGTTTCTTCGTACTTCTAAATACATCTTTACACGGGCTCATCATGAAGCAATCTTACACGGGTTTCTTCTGAATTCTAAATACAGCTTTACACGAGCTCATCATGAAGCAATTTTACACGGGTTTCTTCTTACTTCCAAATATAGCTTTACATAGGCTCACCATGAATCAATCTTACACGGGTTTCTTCTGACTTCCAAATATAGTTTTACACAGACTCATCCTAAAGCAACCCTACCCGGGTTCCTTCTTACAATCTCCAGATGCAGTTTTACACGGACTCATCCTGAGGCAACCCTACCCAGGTTCCTTCTCACAATTTCCAGATGCAGTTTTACACGGACTTCTCCTGAGGTAACCCTACCCAGGTTCCTTTTCTTGAAATTCTAGATGCAGTTTTACACTGACTCATCCTGAAGCAACTCTACCCAGGTTCCTTCTTACAATCTCCAAATGCAGTTTTACACGGGCTCATCCTAAGGCAACCCTACCCAGGTTCCTTCTTACAATTTCCAGATGCAGTCTTACACGGATTTCTCATGAGGCAGCCATACCCAGGTTCCTCCTCTTGAAATTCCAGATGCAGTTTTACACGGACTCATCCTGAGGCAGCCCTACCCAGGTTCCTTCTCTTAAATTTCCAGATGTAGTTTTACACGGACTCATCCTGAAGTAACCCTACCCAAGTTCCCTCTCATATATCTCCTAAAACAGCCCTACCCAGGTTCCTTCTCATACAATTCCAGATGAAGTCTTACCCGGACTCATCCTGAAACAGCCCTACACAGGTTTCTTCTAATACATTTCCAGATAGCAGTTAATTTCATTCTCCCCAGCAAATTACTGTGAAGCCTAAATTTCAACCAGAAAACAACAAACTTTCATCTCTCGAATCCAGAGATAACCCCTCAGTAGAGCCATGGACAATTGAAGTTGCTAAACTCTATTCCCCACAGAGTTTTCCACAAACAGGAAAACAACAGAAATCAACATCCCCCAGTGGACTCCTCCTCAGACAACAGGAACATGAATACCCACAAAGAGACCTCTTATGAAGTCAGCATCTACTCTGGACGGCATCTTTAAGCCCATCTCTGACGACTCAATCATATTCTCTAGATGGCGTCTTTAAGCCCGTCTCCGACGACTTTCAGTCATCTTCTCCAAATGGCATCTGTAAGCCCATTCCCGACGTCATCAACCATCATTATTACTTCATACAAGTGCAAATTTCTGGGCACTCTAGTGTTCAATCATCTTCCACCTTTAGATCACGAAAGGTAGATCAGCCAATCTATATCCTCAGGTCTAAGAAGATTAAACAGGGGCAGTTGTTGTACCCCAAAATTTTCCCTCTCATTTTCTTTCAAAATTTTCTTTTACATGGGTGGTTACAAACATCTGCTTGAGGAAAGTAAAATTTGAAGATGGATAAAATGTACTCCGATTGGAGAATCAGAGCTTCCTTAGATTGGAGAATCAGAGCTTCCTTCTATTAGAGCATCAGAGCTTCCTTCAATTGGAGCATCAGAGCTTCCTTTGATTAGAGAATCAGAGCTTCCTTTGATTAGAGAATCAGAGCTTCCTTCGATTGGAGCATCAGAGCTTCCTTTAATTGGAGCATCAAAGCTTCCTTCGATTGGAGCATCAAAGCTTTCTTCGATTGGAAAATCAGAGCTTCCTTCAATTGGAACATCAGAACAAAGTGTCCTTCAATTGGCATACCAAGGCAGAGTATCCTTTGAATGGCATATTAGTGCAGATATGTCTTAATCTAAAATGTTCTGATAAGATAAGTTATGAATACTTCGAATCAGAACTCAGAACCATCGAAGGGAACAAGGGCTGGTCAAAGGGGCTTTGGAGAGGGAAACTTTGAATATTTCCAAATTCAAACAAGGCGCCAAGTTGACCTGTCCAGATTCACTCAGAATTCCAAAATGGCATGACATATCTCAAAATGGTAATCTTTCAATTTGCCTTATTCTGTTTTCAATACCATGTTTAATGGTTGGTCTTTAATGCCATGATCCTTTACCCATTTCCTTGTCTCCTCCACCTCCTATAAATACAAGACATAAACATAAATCAAGGGGGACTCACACGAAGACATTTTTTGCCCATGAACAGATCACGCTGCCACATTGCTCATAGAATACCCAAAAGTATCTCAATCGAAGCACTTTTTGCATGCACCTTCAACCCAAACGAAGACCAGATTCTTGTTCCTGAGACATCCAAGAGTCCACACCAGCTCCAAAGAAAGTGTCTCCATGCCAAGGAGTATCAAATCAAAGCATCTAACAACTCCAGTCCACACGCAAATTCCAGTTTCAAGCAAGGTAGGTTCTCTTGACCTTGCATCTTTCGTTTTAGCATAACATGTAAATGGCCTTTTATTTATTTTCTTCGTTTCTGTATTTTTTGGTTTGTTTGCTTTTCTTGTCCAACTAACCTGTACAGACTCAAATAAAATACAAAAAGGGTGTGAACGAAGGACCTGCCCTCATGTTGCTCTCTAGTTCTATACTGCCTCATAGGCCAATCGAAGGAAGCAGAAAAGGTGGCAATCGAAGGTTGCTCACACCAACTCCTAAACTTAATCGAAAGGAAGCAAAATAAGGGTGAATCGAAGGAGTCTACTGCCTGGGTCGAAAGGCAGCTTCCCCTCTGGATCGAAAGGACCCCCTTTTCTCCCTGATCGAAGGATGCGCCTTTGAATTCTTATTTTGCTTTTGTCTTTTTCTTCATTTGACTTTTTTTACCATTTAAATTAACTTTAAATCAAAACTCACAAAAAAAAAATCTTTAATTAATAATCAATTAAATTTTAACTATTCCTAATTTAAAATGAATTAGAGTTTAGGATTTAATTTAATTTTAATTATTTTCTCTTCATAACTAAAAACTAAAAAAACATTAGACTATTTTTTCTCTTAATTTAATTTTATAAATAGACTTTAGAATAATTGATTTAGTTATTTTCTTAAATGAAAAAAAAAGACAATAAAAAGATTTTTCTTATTTCATTTAGATTTACTTTAGGTCTAGACATACTTTCAATTTTTCACGCGTTTATTTCCTTTCGCATTGTTTATATTATTGTAATTGATGTATGGGATGTAATAGTTTAGATTTAAAGTTCCACATTTTATTTTCTTGCACTTTTTATGTAATTGACCCAAAGCATTGCAATAGCATAGGTTTTATAATTCCCGCACTTTATATTTTTCTGTATAATATTACTGTTAGTAACTAGGCGTGCATGATAAGACAGTAAATTAAAATGTTAGCTAACCTAACAAAAAGACAAAAAAATAATTGAATCTCAACATACTTGCACATGCTCACCCCTAGGGTATCTCCGACTTTGGTTGCCTTCGTAAAAACAGTCATGTCCCTCGAAACGGGGACACTTTAACAAAGACCCGTAAATCAAAAAAGATCATAGTCCCTCAATGATACTATAGTTGCCTTTTGGTAAATGATCTAGTCCCTAAACAAAATTGCTAAAGTGTTCCTACACGTTGCCTTTATGACTGTAAATGTCCTTTCGATGGTCCCTCACACATCCAACGATGGGGCTACCTACTCACTAATAGTAGGATAGCACTGTCTAAAGGAAAAGAGGAAAAGAACGACCCTTTTCGAGTATAAAAATAGATAGCTATTAGAAGTTTGCTCAAAAATTTTGCACTTACACAAAAACTACTTTTCAAAACACTTTATATACTTTCTCCACTATCCCGAGAAACATTACAAAGTTCGTTGTACTAAGGAATTTTCAGAACATTTTCAAACACACAAAGCACAAAGGTATTTTAAAATGAGCAACCCTATAAGAGCCCGTGGAAAACCACGGATGGGAAGGGTGCTAGCACCTTCCCTTTCCATAATCTACCCCCCTTACTCAGAAAATTCTCGAAAAGGTCTTTTTCTGTTCTTTTCACCCTTTCCTTTGTTGGGTAAAAGAAAAGACGATGGCGACTCTTGCTTACCGCAACATTTGCGAATACAAAACGCAAACCAGTATTAAACAGTCGGTTCTGCCACCGTATCACATCGGTATACCCCGCACAGTCCCCATGATCTATTGCTACTTACCTAATAATGTTCCCCGATCTGGGTAGAGGATCAATACAAAACCCAAACAACATTTAAGAGTAAAGCAAGCAAATCAAACAATGAAAGCATTTAAATGTGAACTAGTCTCTAAGGTAACCCCACTTTTAAATCCTCTCCCCAACAGAGTCACCAATTCTGTGATACAGTGGGAGAACTGACTTGGGTGTTTTGTGTTTAATCGCAATTGTTTCAGATAGCAAGAGTCGCCACCGACTTTTCTTTTATCCAATAAAGGAAAGGGTAAAAAGAATAGGAAAGACCTTTCAAGAATTTTCTTGAGTTTCGGGGGTAGGTTATGAAAAGGGAAGGTGTTACCACCCTTTTCATCTGTAGCTATCTACGGGATCTTAGTTGCTAGCTCACTTTGAAATGCTTTATAAATTTTTTTGTGTTTTGTGTAAGTTTGAAAGTATTTTGAAAACGCCTTTGTTTTGGCAAACTTTGTAATGATTCTCGTTTCTGCAAGAACGTATGCAAAGTGTTGGTGTTGAAAATAGTTCAAAGATATGTTTTTTTTAAAGATGTTTTGAAAGTGTAAGTGTGAAGATGGTTTTGTTTGTGAGCAAGTAACTATGAGCGTTCTACCTACTCAAAAAGTCTTGGTTCTTTTCCTCCTCCTTTAGATAGTGTTATCTTACCATTGGTTGATAAGAAGCTCTATCATTGGATTTGAAGTACATTCATAGAAGAAAACATTGTAGGATACCTTAGCAATTTATATTAAGGGTCTAAGATCATTTACCGAAGGCAATATTGAAGGGTCATCGATGGACTACGATCTTGTATTTGAGGATCATTGCTAAAGTATCCCATGTTCGAGGGACATGACTGTTTTATTCTTTAAGGCAACAAGTGAGGTTAACCCTAGAGGTGCAAGTGTGCAAAGTGTATTAATTTAATGCATCTTTTCTTTGAATTAGGTTTTTCTACTTGTTGATTTTATGTCTTGCCATACACACCCTAATTATTAACAATAATATGAAAAGCGATAAATTGCGGAAATTTAAAGTTCTACGCTATTACGTCGTTTTTGGGAATGGGGATACAAGTTTATGAATGGGGAATAAAAGAAATAAAGTTATAATTATACTATTGCAACCATATTTAATATTGAATAACAATATCTAAAAATATAAAGATAATGTAAAAAGGAAGGAAAATTGTTAGAAAAAAAACTTTATGCATTGACACATGCACTTATGCATCAATACATATCACCTCTTTCCCCTGGAAATTAAAACCAACTCAGTATATATTGATGCATAATGGTTTGCATCGGCTCATATCTATTTTGCATCGATACATGCACTTATGTATCGATACATATCATTTTTTTGCTCCTGGAAATCAAAACCAATTCAGTATGTATCGATACATAATGGTTTGTATCGACTCATATCTGTTTTGCATCGACTCATACACATTTTTTCTCTCTGTAACGTGTCTTGATAACAATATGCATTGATGCATAATGTCTTGTATCGACTCATAACCTTTTTTGTACCTAATATGAGTTGACTCATAGAGATATGAATCAACTCATACTGTTGTTTTTTACTTCTGACATTGTTCTTGAAACTGAAATTTGTGTTTTGATTTAGAGTTCGAGAAGTCAAGTTGCAATTGGCTGTTTGTGGGCTTGGAAAATGGTGATGATGATCTAACAGAAGTTATTCTTGTGTTTGAAGAACTCCTATATGATGTATGTGGAGTGTTTGGATGGTTTGTTCGTACAGAACTTGCAAGGTGTGAGAGGTTCAAAGATTTGGACTTCAAAGCTCAAGAGTGGAGGTTTTATGGACAGTTATGGTTTTTTGAGAGTATGAGGGGTTTTGAGAAACTTGTCTACACAACAAAAAATTATGGCCTTTAGCTTGCAAATGGCCTCTCTATTTATAGAGAAGGTTTGAGAGGATGAGAGAGTTTGTTTTACAAATTGTGGAATTCTGGTTTGGTTGAGATGAAACAACCAAGTTATGTGAAATTTGATGTCCCAATGCATGGTACAAAAGGGATCTGGAGTGGGTAGGAGTTTTTAGGCATGTTGCTTCTTGCTTTGACATTGTGTGTGCAGAAAAAATAGTTGAGAGGCTCAAGGAGAGTTGACTTTGTATAAATCATGCTTTATGTGAATGGCAATGGTGCCTTTGTGCCATAAATGACAAAATGGATTGGATAATGCATTAACCACTTGGATCATAACTCAAAAGTTTATGTAAACAATTAATTATGGTGAGATTTACAAGTTAGAAGGCCTGCAGAGTAAGATTATGCAGCATAGCCTGAAGATTGTATTATGTGTTCTTCATAAAAATGACTAGTAATTCAAGAATGGATGCCCAACTTCATGCCTTTGAATCTCCTAGCTCAAGTATGATAAATTCATGCTCTTGGATGTTTTGGGAAGCTTGAAACATTGTCTACAACTTTCATGTTGACCATTTTGGATAAATCAAATTGGGACTTTATGAAAATTGGCCAAGAAGTTGAGATAAAAAAACTGACCAAAACCTGTTGAAAATTTCTCTAAGTGTTTTATGAAAAGTGTCATGACTTTAGGAATTTATAACTCAAAATACAACACTTTTAGGACTTGATCATAAAATAAAAGTTGTAGATCTCATCAAGATCTACAACTTTCATGTTGAAAGTTTTCTTTGAATCATCTTGCATCTTGGCGAAAGATTGGCATGAAGTAATGAAATTATCATGTATAAAAACACTTAAAAAAATTTCCAAGTCTTGAAAAGTTTGACTTTTGACTTTCATGATTTATTGATGATCAAGATTCATATTTTTGAATATCTTGATGAATTATGATCTTTGAAATTGAATTTTGACCAAAAAGTCAAAGTTTGACTTTTTGTGTATCCGTTGACTTTTTATCAGTTGATCAAATTTCAACTCTCAATCCATTGATCTTGAAGAATGTTTTTAACCATGAAATTAGGTCAACATGTCTTACTTGAATCCTTGAGAATATGATTCAAGCCATTAGATCATGTATTAGATCAAAAGTCACTGATCAGTCAATTACAGTCAAAATCCTAATTTTGACCATTTTGCCCTTTTGGTAAATTGAGTGCTTTTCTTGAGGGATTGTGATCAATACTTGATAAAATGATGAATAGGACTTTAAAATGTTGATGTTAGCCAAAAATCATGAAGTTTGACTGTAGGTTGATCACAATTGACTTTTTACCCAATATAGTTGATTTTCAGTCATTTGAGCAATTGACTGAGCAAAATTGTGATTCAAGACTTGAAACTTGACATGGGTATTATTGGAGGTCTATAATGATCAATGAAAGTCATTTGAGACATTAGAAGTCAAATTTTCCTTGTGAAAATCAAAACCCTAATTTGAAGCATCAGTGTTGGGGAGATGGTTTGACCTAGTCAACACTTGTGCAATTTTGAGCCATTGAAGATCTTGTGAGAAATGTCTTGAGAGAAGGGAGGGAAAATTTTGGGGTACAACACTATCTGTTTAAGTAAGAATCCTATTTTTCACTCTAGAGCTAAACAAATAGAAATCAAACATCATTTTATTAAAGACTGTGTTCAGAAAGGGATTCTTGTTTTAAAATTGATAGATATAGACCATCAATGGGCTGATATTTTCGTAAAACCCTTAGCTGAAGATAGACTTATGTCATTCTGAAGCACTTAATATGGTACTTTGTCCAGAATGAAATTTTCCTTTTTTATATGTGTTTTACTCCTGTTGTGAAAAATGTGTTTCTAACTATGTGCAAATAGTTCACTATTTATATTTTCTAATGATAATATCTTGATGAGAAACATATCAAGTCAGAAACCCTTTGTTTTTCTTGACTTTGAAAAAATCAACATGTGTGTTTTCAAACGAATGGTCATTTATGCACCATTTGAATAACACCTCGAGCAGTGGGAAATTGTTTTGAGATTAGATAAAATTTTCACTATTTTACTCCTATCATTTTTTTAATTAAGGAACTGTTGAGACAATCTTTTGTTGAAAATAAATTTTGTTAGTACGACCTATCTATTTTCATGTTTATTTTGTATTCTAGTATTTATTTTCCCTGATGATTATCTTGTAAGTGATGGTTGTTCTTTATTATCCCTAATCTCTAGCTCAGATATTAATTGTCTTGAGTATCTCGAGTCTGATTGACATCTGAAGGAAATCAATTGTCTTGTCAGTTATGTTTTCTCCTCTCCTACCTCCATTGTTGATGTTATAGGTTGTGACGAATCTAAAGGTCTCACTATGGAAAAATTCAATCTCAAGTATACTTTCATGGAGAAGCTCATTTCTATCCATGATGTTTCGTCCAGATATGAGCCCACAAATCCATCAAAGCTTTTTCCCTTTGCTAAAGTCCGGTTTCGCTTTCTTCTAACAAAATTTTGACCTCAAGGAGAAAGCTTGAACCTTTTGTCTCATGATGACAGATTCTTCATCTACTTTCTTCTCTCTGATGTTAAGGTCAACCTACCCCAAACCATTCTCAATTATCTAAAGGAGACTGTTGACGTCTCCATAAGCAGACATAAGTCTTTATACCTTTTGGATGAGTTTTGTCTGATCTTTTTTATAGGGCCGATATGACCAGTTTTATTCGGTTGGTTGGACCGGATAACGCTCTTGAAGTCTTTAGAGTATAAGTTTTCTTGATGATTGTTGTCTTGTTGTCTTGTTGTTCTTTTCTCTTGTTTTCTATATCTTGTTTGTACTCCTTTTAAATCATAAATGAAAGTTTATTTTCCTGTCCTCTATCCTGTTTTATGGAATTAGAAAAGCATGCTAAATATTTAAAACAATTGATGCTTCTAAAAAAAAATATTTTAATCTTTTTTATTATGACAAAAAGGGGGAGAAATAGTGATGATTTTGATATATCTAATTCTCTAAATCCCAATGCTTATATTCTAACAAAATATATATGCAAGAATGTTTAGAATGATGTTTTAAGAACACACTGATAAGAAAATGGATCTAGCTCAGATATAGAACTTCTATTGTTTAGAAGGTTTTGATAAATCAACTTCTATTATTTAGAAGGTTCTGATAAATAAAGCTCAAATAAGCATATCCACATTAAGCTCTGATAAGTATATTTTATGATCAAAGCAGGCTCTGACAAGTTAACAATGCTCAGACATCCCTTAATCTCTAAATGCTATAAGTCTTTGACTCAGGGGGGTTTGTTTATCCCAGGGAGAGTTTTTCTAAACTATCTCTGATATTTTTTATGATATAACATTGTAAAATTGTTCCATCAAAATACATGATTTTGTCATCACCAAAAAGGGAGATAATGTTAGAACAAGATTTGATTATGCGTATAATATATAGTTTTGATGATAACAATACATATATTTTATATGTAACAATTTTGTACTCTAATAGTTTCTTGAGTGTGAAGATATAATATTCTATGTAATTTTGGATAAGATCACTAGAATCTCTGCTGACATGCCTAAGAAAGTACTATTGCATCCACTTCTAAAGAAACATCAACATTTCTGATGAATGTTGAATGTTCGCTAGAAAAGGATCTCCAAGTGCTTCAAAGATAAAAAAATTAAGCTTATGCTTCAAAGATCAGAAATCAAGATGTGCTTCTCAGATAAGCTTTCGCTTCTACCTCAGAAATCAAGAGTTGTTTGTCAGATAAGCTTTTGCTCCAAGTATAAAGACAAGGTTATGATTCTGAAGACTCTGATACTTTTTGGAAACATTATTACAATGAAACATCTTCTAGATTAATAATCATTTCACATCATAAATAATCCATCAGAATACTAAGAATAAGAATGTGATCTCTTCTGGACTCTTCATTTTTACTTTAGATCAGAAGTGCTTCATTAGAAGATAAGATTAAGAAAACTTGCACAATAAGAATTAGTTCAACAATATTATACATATTCCACAATAGTGAAGAATACATTGTACGACCAAAGAAATTTGTCTACCATGATCACATGCTACCGTTGTGGCAGTTGGCAAATGAAAGTGACATTTTGCACTATCCAACAGTCTACTTTCTTATCCTATATAAAGGGAAATATTTCATTGAAGAAGCTGACGAATTTGAACAAAAAATCAAAGAATATTGAAATGACAAAGGAAATCTACTGTGCAAAATATTCAAGTGAGAAAATATTCTTTCAAGAGAAAATACAAAGAGTTGTTGCTCATTTTTGTGTTAACATTTATTCTCAAGAAAAACACAAAGACTTGTGGCTCATATTTGTGTTAAAAGTTATTCTCCATTCTTATTGTAAACACAAATATTTGTTACCTCATATTTGGGAAAACATTTGTTCTTAATTGTAAGTGTTAAATCTGCTTTTCTAGAAGCACTATTGTAAACACTTTTGATTGTAAATCTTTTGAGATTTGTTTTCCTCAAGTGACTAGGTGAGTCTATATACTTGAGAGGGCTAAGGTGTTTTTCTAAACTCTTATATGTTTGTTTGTAATCTTTCAATATTAATGGATTAAGTCCTTTTCGAAGGAGAAATCACCTTGGCGGGTGGACAAGAGTAGCCTTGTTTAAGGTGAACTTGTATAAATTGATTGTATCACTTTTCTTCCTTAGCTTGTTCATCTTAATTTTTTTAGTGAAGAATTTCTAAAGAAAAAAGTTTTTGAAAACTCAATTCAAACCCTCATTTCTTGTGTTTTTCTCAACCTTCACTTTTCACATGTTTAACTTCAAACCTAGACAGTTTATTCCTAAGAAAGAATGATTCACTCAAGAGGAAGAAGAGTCCTTGGTGAATTTACAATAACACCCCTAAAAATAACAACTTCCTCACTAAACTCAATAACGTTTCTCAAAGCGTTATGGTTAAAAATATGTGAGAGAAAGAAAATTAATTTAGAGAGAGATTTGGGGAGAGGAAGATGAGATATATCAAACTTTTTAGATATTTAGAAATGAAGGGCAATGCCTCTATTTATAGGTCAAAGGATGGTTCGAAAATGAAATAATTCCATGGCCAAATTAACTCACCTAATCGATTAGGTCTTAAGTTTAATCAATTATGTACGATAAATAATCAATTAGTACTTCCCAAAATAAAAGGTTTTGATAGAGAGTCGTTATCATTCATTAAAACGTTTTCACAATTGATTATAAGCTTGTTTCACTCTTATATAATTGGTTAGGAATTTGGTCTAATTGATTAGGCAATTCAAAAATGTCATCTAGATAGGCTCCAAAAATATTTTAGGTGTCTTTATTTGGAAAATATAGGCTTCAAAGATGTTTTTAGTGTGTGTGTGTGTGACTTAGCCTTTCTACTTCCAAAAATACCCTTGTATTTTTACACAACACTGATCACTCACCTAGACACAATCGAACGAGCTTTTACACTTTCTCTCTTTCTCACTTTTAAGCTTAAGGTATTTTTTCAGATATACCAATCACATAAGCACTTCACTTGAATATTTTTGTGTATCAGGCTTGAGATATTTTAAATTTACACACATCATCATAGGAAAGAACTAGTGATCATAAAACCATATATTTTAGCTTGATTTGGAGGAATAGATTGATTAACCATCTTGTGCATTTATGACCGCTTAAACTAGCATTAACACTTGTTTATCTTCATGTGTTGTCATCATAAGAGCCACAATGTTATCAGGGTCAAACATATCTTTCTTTTTTATGAGATTTAATCACTTTACACTTGCAAGTAAGTAGTTCCACAGTACTCGCATCATTTGTCAGTGTCCATTCCCATCACGTTGCCCTTGGACGAGTTTGAATCAGGAATGATCTTTGCATGGCAGACTTCTTGCAAAATTCACTCACGCCTTATATTCAACAGGGTGAAATACTCATACTTTTCGATTGGGCTCGAATATTACTTCTTATTGTACAAGCGTTGGGTTCTATTGTTTTCTCCGCCCTTCCGTTTTTTATTTTGATATCCCTCTCCTTTGCACCCCTTATTCTTTTTTATGTGTTACTCTTCTTACCTTTAATGTATCATTTTGCACGCGCCGTGGTGCGATCATAGATGCTGCAAGCTTCTGCTCTAGGGACTCATTAAAATGTCTCGCCTTAAGGCCGTTATGGAAGGCTCACACGCACATCTCTTGATTAGGAGGGTGAATTTGATGGTTTCTTTGTTAAAGTGAGCTAGGTATTCTCGTAGTGACTCGGTGTGTCCCTGACGAACATTGAAGAAACTTATGGTTGGCACCTTTCTATAATTGCTGGCAGAAAAATGATGGATAATTTTCCTAAGCAAGTCTTGATAAATGGTCACAGAGAACCTTAGAAGGCTCGTGTACCATCGTAAAGCGACATTCTTCACCGTGTCCTTCATCAGCTTGCATTTTATTAAGTTAGTGGTATCAATGATGGTCATTTGAGTGCTGAACCTTATGATATACTCTTAAGGATCAATCTTTCCATCAAAGGTTGCCAATGAAGATGGCTTGAAATTATCTGAGACTTGATAATTCCAAATTTTTTGCGTTAGAGATTGTGGGTCGACCAGATCCTCCAATTCTTCATCTTCAGGTTAGGGTTGGTGTTGATTTTGCTGTAACATGAGTACATTGTCCTGAAAAAGTTCGTTCTAACGATGCAGATCTTCCACGGTGCTGAGTAGTTTCGCCATAGTAGCCTACGACCCTTGATTACTGTTGTTGGTTGATCGATGAAATCGATGGTTCAAAGAGTTATGCGCGGCCCCATGGTGGGCGCCCAATATTCACGTAAGGACACCAATTGATTACTCTTCTGATGTATGTACAGTGAGTAACTACGCTCTAAAAAATTGAGTTTGTCTTTTCCGGTTGATATGTCCCTCTTTTATATTAACTCTCGATTGCATGATCCAAGGCAAAGGCTATGAATGCCAATAATCAGCATAATTGACATTCTTGGCCGTTGATTCGACACTTATTACACTTGAGAGACACACTTAAATGTGTTGATGTCATATGATAATGCTCCATAAATGTTTGCCCGCTCATATCTCGCCTAGGGCAGCCTTCGTTACACCAAATTCAGAACATGGGTTGTGCTAACCTCGATTACAACCATAACCCGACTCACCTTAATTTTCTAGAATGTATACAACTCCCAAACATAAAGCCCATAGGAGTGAAATGCTTAAGGAAAAGTCATTTGGATAAATCGACCATCGTATTTTCCTGGGATGTATATAGGTATGGCAACAGGACGGGCCGGGGACGGTTTTTACCTCCCCCAAACCCAAATCTGAATTCCTAAACAATTTTCGTTCCCCGCCCCAAACTCAAACGGGGATGGAGAATTAAAATCCAAAATTGTCCCAAACGGGTTCGGGTTGAATTCAAGTATCTCCGCTCCACCACCACCTATTTAGTAAAACCAATTTTTTTAATAAAAATATTTATTTTTTCTAAAATTAAATTACATTATAAATAATAAAATAAAATAATCTCAAAAAATTACATACATATATTTCAAACATTTTAAATAATAAATACAAAATAAATTATCGAAACATTGATTACATATTTAATATTTTAAATTATCAAAAATAAATAATAATATATATATAAAATAAACAGGTGTATTCGGAGACGAATTGGAAGTGATTACTAGTGTTCTCGTTACTCGATCAATTTCTATATTTTATAATTGAAGAAAATCCAAACATAAATTCAAACTTAATCAAAAACAGATTTTTCTTATTAACTTCCGGATTAAATTTATTATGTTTTATTAGTATGTCGCAATAGCACTTTAAAGTGTTGGCATATAGCACTAATAAGGTGTTTTATTGGTTTATCCTCTAATCTGATGAGATATGCCGAGTTGGGTAATAATGGATGTAGGTGCATTGTATTTGTACCCTTGTGTGCGAAGATTATCCATCCACCTCATCCATGTTTAATTTTTTATTTATATAAACCTAATTTGACCATCCGAGCGAGTAGTTACAAACTCTGGCCTACCTTGTTACTAACGTCTTCAATTCAGGTTCAATTACTAGCTTTTTTGCATAATTGTATTTTAGGGTCCACCTCCCTCATAGGTTGTAGTGGGTGCATTACAGCAAAACAAAACATGGTGGGAATCCAATAGTAATAATATTATAGTAAAGAATATATGAACAAATTTATTGAGCCAATTTGTACTATCACTATGTTGTAGTCCAAATCGACCACCATTTTTTGAGTTCACAAGTTTCACACATTCGTTTTTCACATAAGACAAAAACTTAAGTAAAAAACAGTAAAGCGAAACAAGAGAAGGACTATTGTCACGGAAACTATTATTATTATTATTATTATTATTATTATTATTATTATTATTATTATTATTAAAAAATAAAAGAAGAATAAATTTTGTCCATCATGAATGAACAACTATTACACGAAACGAAACCAATATATCTAAATCGAAATACAGCAATGACGCCTCTGAAAACTATTTTCACGATCCACCTGTCCAAAAAAAAAACATTCAATATTTTCACGGAAATTAATTATTAACAAAACAAAGGCAAAAAGCAAGATAAAACATCACAATTATTTAGCATCATTTGTTCCTTTTTTATATTTCCTTCCTTGTCCAAATAATTCAACTTACTCAAAATTATACTAGTTTTTGTTTATTACGCATCAAATAAAATTAATTGGATCTAAGAAACACAACACTCAAATTTGCAGATAATAAAAACTCAGAACAAGCTAAAAAGGTTTTAAAAAACAATCTGCCACCGCGACGATAACAATGAGTGTTCCGACGAGTTGTATCAGTTAAAATCTCGAAGGCCTTTACGCAACCGCAACACGATCATGACCGTTTTTTAAAAACTAGAAAGCTTGTATAGAGGAAAAAGATGCTTACATAGAAGATGATCATGATTGATCCTTAGTGATAGCATAGATGGCATATAGAATTCCAGGAAGATAACCTAAGAGAGTGAGCACCAAACAGAGCCAGAACTCAACCTATATTCACAAGAACCAAACAATTAAGCATGAAAAATCAGCATAGAGAGATATAAAGGAAAATGAAGAAAAGAGATATAACTTACTTTGCAGCCAAATTTGAGGAAGACGCCGAGAGGTGGAAGGAGGATGGCAACAATGATATCGACGCAGGTAGCTGTGCCCATTTTGGTGGTGGTGTTGTTACTGGTTGGTTAGGTATGACTATGAGAGACTTAAATACAATGTGAGTGAGACGCGGTTTTCATTTATAGAACGTGGAGTACACCTAAGTTTCCGTTTCTTTTTCATATTTTGGGCCGCATGGATTTTTTTTGTTTGCTTTTCGTTTTTGGTCAAAGTTAAAAAAACTCTAGAGTTTTTCAAGATAGGAAAAGTTATAGAATTTTAATATTGTTTCTTTTTCATTAAGAAATAGAATAACAATATTTATATTTATTTAAATGGATTAAATAATTATTTATTTTTATTTTGATGTTTTATTTATTAATTCGTTTATTTTTCTTTCCATTTGGTCTAAGCCTTAAACTTTACCTGACGAGAAGAGTCCAATATAGTAATAGAATTTAAAATATAAAAGATATTTATAATAGAGTGATTTTATAATGATGATGTCAAAGGATAAAATATATATTTTGATATCGAACAATGTTTAGGGATGTGAAGGAAGCAAAGACATGTCCTAGAAAGTTATCCGTCCTAAGAAGGAGAGCTGTGACTTGATTTAAAGATTTAATTAATGAGTCTGGCCATTCATGGGATGAGTTTTATAAACTATTTTTTTAGGCAATCCAATTCAATGGAAACCTTGAGATCCGTTATACAAGAGAAAGACAAGACATTGAAAGGTTCAATTTGATACTGAAAGGTTCAACGAGGAAGGAATATTGGTAAAAGGTCCTGATGACGAGATGAATAAAAATCTACTCTTGCTTGGTTTTCAACCGGGATCCAAATTTCTCGAAAGCTTTGGCACCATAGCTCCTAAAACCTTTGACAGTGTGCTAGCCATGGTAGAAATATATATATATATATATATATATATATATATATATATAACGAGTAATAATTAGCATCTAACAAACTAATATATGAAAGAATATTTGAAACAGTAAAACCTAGTAATAGAGGAAATGAGGAGACCTGACATGGTGCCGAGAAAAAAGACAAAGTTAAAAAAGAAACTCGAACAAACCGATAAGGTAAATTAGCGCCACCATTAAGGTACAAAACTATACTTCATTAAACGCTTCGAGGAGCACATCATGCAAGAGTGCACCAATGTAGAGTTTAGAAAACTGAGGATCGAAACACCAAAGCCTATGTGAGAACCTCTCAGAGTGGATAAGTTTTGATAATGTCACTTTCATCGGTGCAACAACCATAACACAAAGGAGTGTGTTCAACTAAAGGTTGTTATTAAAGATCTGATTAGAAAAGGAAATTTGTCCAGCTTTTCCCACCGAAACAAAAACAAATCCAAAGAGAAGGCCAAAGGATGATAGCCCACCGAGAAAAAGAAGCGAAGTAACACAAGTAAGAAAAAAGGAGAAGCATTTTGATGACGAAAAAAGAAAACAAATTATTGGTTTCTTATATGGTGGACGGAGGGGCATTTGTCTAATAGGAAAAGTTTATCATCTTGGTGAATGTCGAGGAAGAACCTCAACAACCATGGGAAACTGTCTCCACCAACATTCAAACAAATCTACAAAAAGGGAATGATGAGGTCAGTCGAGTAAGCCAACTCTTTTTAGACCAAGGCACACTAATTTCAACATGGATAGTTTCATGAGGGTTCCCTCATTACAAGAAAGACCATTCATCTCTTTATACGAGAAAGAACTGGTCAAGAAAGTTTCAAACTCTCATGTCCCGTTATGGAAAACTTTGATGTTGTTAGCCTGCAATTTTTAGCTTAGAATTTCAACATGAGTGTGTGATATACGATATATAAAAATGAAAAGGGTAGATAACTAAGTCATATTTTCGACATCAAGTCACAAACTCGTTATGTTAACCTTTTTGATAGATGTGATTGGATTACTTAAAGATGTTTTCGACAACACTAGCAGTTTGTAACGGTTTAAGTGCCGAGTGTAACACCATAAAACCCCGACTCTTTATTTATAAAGATAAAATAACCATTTCTCAATATCAGTGTTACATATGCTCAACATATATCTTCAACGACATCATAATAAGAAAAGGCAGCAAAATTCAATTGTCAATCATATTCAATTTTCTCAATAAAATAAAGTGCTTCATATAATTAAATAACTCAAACTTCAAAAACATAACACAATTAGCAAATATTCATGTCTCGTTTTATTGATCAAAGCTTCAACGAAACTAAACAATACAGGAAAAAATTAAATAAATAAAGAGGCCTCAACGCCATCCTCCAGCATAAACATTAGTTACTCCTTTACATGATTATTTGTACTCCAAGAGAGTACATAACACCACAACATGCAAACATGGATGAGAATACGCTTAAAATATTTTAGTCGTGCAAAAGATAGAATGGGTATCATCATTCATAGTAATCATTAATGTATGAATTATTCACAACAACAATAATCGATTCACAATGCAAATATGTGTGTAATACAATCAACACCTCGAATTTAATGCATGTGGTACAAATCTTGGACATTAGGCTTGTATTGTTGATTTTGTCTACTCACCAATTGTTCCCCTTCAAACCCCGACTCGTCACTAATCCCCTCTTATAAATTAGCGAATCGTCTTTGGACCGAGGTTCATACTTCTATCACCGACACACATGATGTATGGTATGCAACAACATCATACAAGTGCAACAATCACCATTGGTTCCTCTTCGGACCGTAAACATCTATCATACCCTAATTTTTGACCTAAGATTCCACCCTCCATTTGCATCATTGCATAACAAATGTTCACGAGTGGTTTGACTTTTTTTTGCCAATTCTTGAGTTAGATTTCAAAATTTTATAATTTTTTTCAAATTTCGACATTTTTGAGCGGTTCTTTTTACATATAATTCTCCTTGACATCATCTACAATTTCTCTTTACAAGTCAAAAACTAATTATGCTTTGAAAAGCCACGAAAAAATAGAAACGTTAGAAGTCGTTTATAAATTTAGTGGAATTTGATTTTTATGGTGTTTTATTCATTATTTCTTTTCCATTTAAAAAAATCACAAAAAACATACTTAGCATCATGTTATTTTTTATTTACTATTTTTATCTCTTTAGTAAAAATTATCAAAAATATGTTCTTTTATTAATTTAAATTTATATATTGGTATCATTTATTTTTAAAAAAAATCTAGAAAAATTTATATAAGTTCTTTTACTTTTTTATATGTATTTTATTTTGTATCTTTTAATTTACACTTATATTTTTATTTATTTTAATTCAAGAAAAAAATCATAAATAGTTAATTTAATGTCTCTTTTATTTTCTATTTTTATATTTATTATTATTACTAACACTTTTAGTTTTTATTATTATTATTATTATTATTATTATTATTATTATTATTATTATTATTATTATTATTATTATTATTATTATTATTATTATTATTATTATTATTATTATTATTATTACTACTTTGTGCTTTTGTTTTTTTGTGTCAATAAAGAAAAGTTTGGACAACTATAATGTAGTACAAACACTTCACATGGATTGTCAACTTGTACTTATCAATAGCCAATAATCATTTTCACACTTCACATAGATTGTCAACTTGAACTTATCAATGACCAATAACCATTCTTATAAAGTCACATGGATTGCCACATCAACACTCCCATCTTATTCACCATATAAATAAGACATTTCTTTCTTTCATTTGAAGAAACAATACCATAAATCTTTCACTAAATTAAGTCAAAACTTTTTTTTCTCCTCATTTTTTTTCAAGTCATTTCTTCCTTTTATTGAATAAGTATGCTATTATACTTGTTCTTTATTTAATTCTATTGCATTTTTACTTTTTATTTATTTGCTTAATACCATAGTTATCACCATTTTTGTAAGGAAACTCCATTGATTCAAAATCAAGAGTTGAAAAGTGTTATTGAACCTCAAAAAGCAAAAATGATTTATAGTTGTTTAATTTTTTTTCTCTATAATTTTTTATTATTTATTTACTTATTTTGAGCATGGATCCTTGGTCGTGAGATTGAGTAGATAAATTTTCATTATTCATTTGTTTAATTTCATGAAAAATTGAGAAAGTTAGGACATTTATACTATTTTTATTATAGACTTCATCTTATTCTACTTTATCTATTTCATTTTTATTTTTATTTTTATTTGGATCAATTTGGAAAACATTTGAGTTTTTTTTAGTTCATCTAAGCTTATTAGATATTTGATGAATTTTCATCATTTCCAATCTACCTCTAAATGGTCCTTTGATCATTCAAGGTACTTGAGATTGATGATAAATTTGTCATAATGTATCTTCCTTGACTTTGTCTTGATCCCCCATGTTTGTTAATTGTATTACATGTATAAGAGAATGAACTTCAAAGTGTCATTTCTCTAACATGTATAGGTACATACATTCTATGCTCCATATGAAGTTACGCTTATCCCAAATCAGATTATTAACTTTATATTGTACTAACTTTACTTTAATATCATTTATATTTCCGCACTTTATATTTTCTTCTCTTTACTTTTATGTCATCCATAGCATTTTATTTTCTTTATTTTATGCATTTTTTCTTTACTCACTTGAGCATTTATCTTCTCTTTTCTCACTTTATTTTTATTTCTATTTTTTAAGTCTTTTGCCTTATTTTCGTTTAAAAATCTATACAAAAATACAAAAAAAAAAACTATTAGATTAGGATTATAATTATTTCTTTCTTACCCTTTTTAAAAGTACCAAAAATATATTAGTATAATTTTGTCTTTCTTTATTTTATTTAATTTTTTATTGTTAATTATTTAGTTATTTAATTTCCCTTTATCGTTCATTTAGCCTTTATATTTTGTTTGTCTAACTCCAAAGGAAAAATTGAATTCATTGACTTCATGTCATCGAATATATTTAATACGTTTGTACGAAAACCCCTTTGTATATTTTTTTAGTTTTATTAATCTAAAAACAAATCTCTTCTAAACCCTAATTTTAAAAAAACTCGCACTTCTTTTAAGCCAAAAACCTCGACACTAGGTCGTCGCATTTTCAATATCTCATCCCCACACTCATTTAGCAAGCAAACCAATTTTAACCAAAAATAGATATTTCAAAAGGTTCCTATAGGATATTGTAGATATATAGGATGCTAGTACCTTCCCTTTGTATAACCAACCCCCAAACCTTCGATCTCTTTCAAATGCGTTGTATTTTTCTTTACTTTTAGTATTGCACTTACTTTGCATATTTATGGGTTTTATTTTGCACTTTTTCCTTTTCCCTTAGAAATAATAAAGCGCGGTGGCGACTCTTGCTTATTTGCGAGTCAAGTTAATTAATAGCTTGATCTCCAATTTTCACCGCTACAGATTTGGCGACTCTGCTAGAGAAAAAATTTCTAAGTGGGTTAAACCTAATTTGTTATATATGTTTTTGTTACTTCTTGTTTGCTTATATGTGTTATTTTGTGGTTTCTTTGAGTGATGATTACAACGGACAAGTCCTATACCCAAACTAAGTACACTTAAGATGGGACGGGCAGTATAGTCATGTTAACTTTGAGGGAGTAATCCCGAAAAAGGAGGCATGAGATCCCCTAATCAGTGGAGGCCCCTTTGACTATAGTATTTGTTTACCGAGTAATCGGGAAGACATTGTTGCTCTCGACCTGGGAGCCAGAGAAGCTGAGATCCGTAGAACCCATAACCCATCTTGGCCTTTTTAGATGTAGTGCAGAGACTATGACAGAGTAATCCGGAAGTAGTTGTCACACGATGTTGCACTCGGACGAGTTTTTCCTGCGAATATTACTAATTACTAAGTAATTGGGACGTTGGTAATATCGGAAGGAAAGATGTAGACTCTAGGACCCTTTTATAACCTTGTTCGGCAGGTGATAAACCCTTAGTACATACCTTGCGGGTTGATTCTCACCCTTTGACTCCATGCTCGTGACGTTAAACCTTTGAACCTTGTATGTGTTTTTTGCATAGCCATACATTCATGCATTCATATACGTCATGACATGCTTGTGACATACGTGGTCATTTCATTTCTAGAGAACTTTATCTTTGATTCTCGTATCAAGCTCATTACTCATAAATGGACACTAGAAAGGGGAGTAACATCAGTTACTCTAGTTTGGGGTACCCTTGTTGATTTTGATTTTGGGGAAACATCTTAGGGTTTATGATTTGTATTTTTGATGATCACCGTCAGGCCTATTGATTAGGATATCTTGGATTTGTACCTTTGTAGCCTTTAGGCTCTTAACTTTGTACTAAACTCATTTGTCACATTTTGTTGTTAATTATTTCTCGCTTGAAACTTGAATCAAAATTTGAGGTCCTTAGAAATGAAGTGAACTTACCATTTTCATAATCATGCATCATTCTACATTTTTGTTTCACTTTCGAAAGTCATTCCTGAGTCTTATTTTTCCTTTGGTCCCAGAGTACAACGCTCACGCTAAGAGGAAGATGGAAAATATTAAGCAAGAGATTTTTGAACTACGCAAAGAGGTAAATACTTTGAAGGTTGGTATGGAATATCTAACTGCTTTATTTGAAACTTTGGTTGCTGCCCAAGTCAATCCTTCTAGGAAGGAAGAAGAGATGGAAAAGGTCTTCATAAAAATTCTGAAATTGTTCTTTCGTGAGAAGGTCAACACACCTAGTGATTTCCCTGAAAAAGTGAATGTGGGAGTGCTTCTGGAAGAAGATTCCCTAGAGGAACGTTTGTCTAAAAATGGTAACTCGAAAAATAATGCAAGGAGGTATGGTGATAGCTTCACCAAGAAAAGAGAGCAGGACTCCATTGATACTTCGCGAGAAGGGAAAAGGAAACCTAGATGTAGAAAAAGGAGTTATTGACATCCACAAGTTGCTACTATTATGCCATCGGTTAACCCAACTCTTACAAATCATTTGTGACTGCATTGAGTACCAAGGAGACCCCAAAGAAGAGAATATCATCATTAGCGATAACGCGTTCTTCCTGTCACCCCTATGGTAAATACAACTTCCGAAGCTCCCTAACCAGCAAGCTCCTGGTCAGAGAAAAAACTCAGTTTGATCCAATACCAATGACATATACAAAGTTGTTTCCTATCCTGATGCAGAAGAACTCGGTCCAGAAAAGATCACCGCTAGCTATCACATAAGTAATTCCTTGGTGGTACAAGGCTGACACTTTCTGTGATTTTCACCAAGACTCCCCTGAGCATGACATTGAGAATTGTTTTCCATTGAAAATAGAAGTAAAAAAGTTGATAAAAGTGACACCTTATCCTTCAATTATGTTAACCCAATTCTCAATCATGTATAAACGTCAAGATCATCCATGCCAAGTTTCATGCCTTGCACAAGAAGTTTGCTCAATCAACTGCTCAAATGCCTGAAATCAAATGTACTAGGTCAAAAGTCAACTGTGACCCACATACAGTCAAACTTCAATATTTTTGGTCAACATCAACATTTTGAAGTAATATCTATCATTTGATCAAGGGTTGATCATGATTCCTCAAGGAATGCTCCTAATTCATCAAAACTCAAAAGTTGCTAAATTAGGGTTTCTATAGGAAAAGTCAACCAAACGTTGATCAGGCATAAATTTCTCATACTTTATCATAAATTTTTCCACCAAGGCTCATTTTTAAGAGAATTCAATTCTCTACAACTTCTCTTCAGCCCTCAAGTTCCAGAAAAGTACTCATTTAAAGATATAAATTCAGACATTATAGGTCCTTATAAAAAGTCAACAAAAATGCCTTTTGGGTCAAAGCTCCTTACATTAACATGGAAGATCCAATTGAGATTAAACCAAAAGGGTTGTTTAGGAGACATCATAAGCTTTCTAAAAAGTCCAAGAACACCCTCATAGGGTTAAAATTGAGAGAGATATACATTGTCAAAGTTGGCAAATTTTTAGAAAATACATGAAGCAAATATTGACCAAACTTGCATTTTTTCCAAATGGGCCTATCTTTTCAAGTTTGAAACTCATTCCTAACATGGTCCACGAACTCTAAGCCCGCCCATGCATTTTTATACTATTTATGCTATTTAATTTGATATTTTATTCATTAAAATTCAGAATTAAATAAATAATTAATAGAAATAATGTAAGTTTTGATGTGAATCTATTTTGGGCAAGTTTTATGCTGGTTTATGTCAATTGATTTCGTGCAATAACCCTTCAAATATGTCCAGGTTCATCCACATGTGAAAATGGCATGAAATCATCAAATATGGCATTTTTTCAAATTTTGATCATGGTCTTAAAACACAACATTATAAGGGAGATTCTTTCCATGCTTTCTTGTCTCCTCATTCTCCTCTATAAATATAGATTCATACAAGCTTGAAAGACACGAAGTTCCTCTTCAAGAAATCTCTACAAAATTCTCAAAAAAATTGCTAAAAGTTGCAAGAGTTCGCATCTATATTACCAGGTGCTATTAGTCCAAACAAGTGGGTAAATCACATTTCTGAGACTTCCAGGAGTCTACTCAGGCCTCTTGCCAAGCCAGTCCACGCCCAAAACAGTCGCACCAAGTAGCTCCGGTTGGGTAAAAATTCTTAATTACAAACTCTCAATTCTTACGTTGTAAATGGTTTATAAGCGTTCATGCATGTTCATACTAATGTTTAGAATGTTTTAGAACCATTGCTTTTAAGTTTTGACGTAGGAATCTAAAAATTCCAAATCTAAAGCCTCAAAGTCGCGTCCCTGTGGTGCACCCCAAAACGTTATCCACACTGGATCCAGCGTAGAACCGGGCTTTGTCCAGTTTGGGCTTTTAATTCTGCTTCTTTTTCACCCCTCATTTTCATTTTTGCAGCGCGGACCATTTTTCTTTTTTGCTTTATTTATTTTCTTTTATTTCAATTATTATCCTTTTATTAAAAAAATCATAAACATCATAAAATCAAGAAATCACAAAAAAAATGTAGAATTAGTTTTTTCTTCCTTATTTATTAAAATTAATTTTGAAAATAGATTAGTTTAATTAGGATAATTTGGTTTATTTTCATAATTAAAATTAGCTAGAAATTAGGTTAAAATTGCAAGTTAATTATTTTTTCTCAAATAAAAATACAAAAATATTAGGTTATTTATAGTTAATTTCTTTTCATTTTTAACTTAATTTTTTTTCCTAAAAAATAAAAAATAACAAAAAATATTTTCTTTCATTAATTAAGTTTTCTTAGAATTTAAAATTTAATTCCCGTATTTAATTTTTCGCGCGCATTTTCTTCTTTCGCACTTTTATATTCCTGTACATATCAATGTAGCCAAACTGTAAGGCATTTTTATCGTTTCCTTTATATTTCTCTCGATTTTGGACTTGTAATTAAATCCCTCTCCCCGAAGCCATGTAATAGCGTAGGAACTTACGTTTTCGCACTTTATATTTTTGTACATATATTAACTGTTAGATGTATGGCTAATAGGATTGCATGAACAAGATAAAACCAATCGCTAGAAAACTAAACACAAAGACTAATATATCTGAAATCAAATACACTCGCACATACGCACCCCTAGGGTATCACCATTTTGGCTGCCTTCGGTAAAACGGTTATGAAGCATAAGGAGTTTTAGTGGTCACTCTCCAGTCCAAAAAGATCAAAATGACCCATTCGAATGTTGCCTCAGAAAGATATTTAGGACTTTATGGTAATTACTAAAGTTTCCTAACTATTGCTTTTGTGGCCGTAAAAACGTCCCTTTCGATAGTCCCTTAAACATCCAACGATAGGGCTAGCTACTCCTTAATAGTAGGATAGTGCTGTCTAAAGGAAACGAGAAAATGAACATCCTTTTTCGAGTAGGTAGACACTGTTAGGTACTTGCTCAAAAACTAATGTTTTTTCACAAACACTTTCAAAATAATTTTCAAAAACAACTTCGTCACACTCTTGAGGACAGATACAAGAGTTATCGCGACGTAAACAAAAACATTTCAAAACACAAGCATAAAAGCAATTTAAAAATGAGCAAGTACCTAAGAGCCCGTGGAAAACCACTGATAGAAAGGGTGCTAACACCTTCCCTTTCTATAATTTACCCCCCATACTCAGAAACATCTCGAAAAAGGTTTTTTCTATTCTTTTTCCCTTTTCTTTTGTTGGATAAAATAAAAAACGATGGAGACTCTTGCTTACCGCATATTTGCGAACAAAAAACGCAAAAACCAGTAGTAACTAAACAGTCGGTTCTGTCACCGTATCACATATGTCATTTATGTCATCACCCTTTTATTTTGACTCTCGGGATTACCAAGAATCATGACAGAAGCAACATCACTAATCCAAAATTTTAAAAATATTCTAACTCGTAGACTATAACAATTCTTAAGAATCAAAATCCAAATTTCTAAAAATAACAAAAATGATGGAAATGTATTTAAAACATTATATAAACAATGAAAAAATTATTCTTAAAGATAACATTAATATTGTAGAAATTCACATTGTAGAAATCAAACCAATACAAAGAAAACCAGCCCACTAAATAATCCATAATAGTTGCATTGCTAAAAATATGCAAATATTATCTAACTAATAAACTAAAAGATAACAATTGCTTTGTCATCACATCAACTAATAAATAATTCTAGTAAATTGTTCAGTTATGTAATAATTTTAGTAGGTTGTTCGACTACTAAAGGACAAAAAGCTCATAAGCTTTTTTCAAAAGACCATTCCTTCGTTTTGCAAAGCTAACTTGTCTGTTGATCTTGTTCTCAATTCTCTTCAGTTCCACTCTTTCTCTTCCCATCTCTCTCTATTCTTCAACTCTCTTTCTAGCACTCACAAATATTAACTTCTAAATGGACTTCAGGCACACTACGCCAAAAAAGACCTAAGAAAGCGTTTTTTTTCCCTTTAGCAGCACTTAAAAGTGTTGCCTATGGTGGCGCTGCCGTAGGTCTAGACAGCGCTTTTTTTTAACAAAAAAGCGCTGCCATATGTATTCTTTGGCAGCGCTTTTTTATGAAGAAGCGCTTTCATAGGTCTACCTAAGGCAGCGCTTTTTTCTGGAAAAGCGCTTTCATAGGTGGTCTTTTAGCAGCGCTTTTGCCTGGAAAAACGTTTTCATAGGTTACCTTAGACATCGCTTTTTGTGAAAAAGCGCTTTCATAGGTTACCTAAGGCAACGTTTTTCTTAAAAAAGCGCTTTCATATGGTGTTTTTTTTAGAGGTATAATTTATATAATTCATATACCTGCATTGTTTGCAACATATTATTTATATAAACCAGTTGCCATAACCTGTAATTCATAAGAATATCAAGAAGATGTGGCTCAAACTAAATAGTACTCAATAATCTAAATAGTACTCAATAATCTAAAGATAACTGATACACTTACAAAACCTTCCTCAAATATCCAAATCAAATATAACAATAATTAAGGACGTACAAGAGTTTCTGCAATAACTTTGAAAACAAAAAATAACAAAATTGTAATACTGCTTCCTTTCTAACTCTCAGTCTGCTCCCTCAACCTTCGGATGGTACTCTGAACAGTCACAGCACTGGCAGTACTGTCAAAATAATAAGCACAAAGAAAATCACAAGGTTAGCAACTATATACAAGCAATTAATCAATTGAGAAAACATGTTTTTTGAGCAAGATTCTTACTTCAAAGTGTAAGCACCACCAGCCTTGACCTTCCCACAATCTTTGCAGCCCCAAATACCAACAACCTTTCTCTTAACAGCATACTACATACAACAAATTGAGAACATAATCAACCAATGCAGATCGAAAAAAATCGTCACAAAACACCTTAAAAAAACTACCTTTCCACAAAACTCGCAGAAGAATTTACTGTGCTGACTGACTTCCATCTTCTTAATTTGCTTCCTCAAACTAGCACCATATCGGGTGCCTGAAATTAGAACACAAACCTATCAGTTATCACCATTTACGACACAAAAACCATAAACTCATCTTAGCTGAGAATTTCATTTAAATTAGAAGCAAATAAATCTAAGCTAAACCTAATTGAAATTAAAAAACCCGCAAAGTTTTTAGGGTTAGAACAAACACATTTATAGTGAATTGAAATGAAATAAATATCTACAAAACAAACAAATCTGAAACCGAAAAGCACAACAAACAAGACAAAATGTTGAAAAGTAAGAAAATTGATAGAACGTACCGTATTTGCCAACAATACCGACCTTCTTGGTTCTCTTAGTCTGTAACCAAAATCACAAAAAATAATCACATAAGAATGAAATTAGAATAACAGTTTAAAATTCAACAAGCTGTGACACTACAAGAAAATTGGCAGATTGCGACAGGTATTTTTGTAGATTACGACGGTTAAAACCGTCGCAATTTGCTTTCCGCGACGGTTGCTTTACCGTCGCAGAAGTGTGTGTCCCCAACCTATTTCGCGACGGTTACAAAAACTGTCGTTCAAGTTTACGACGGGTTGATACCGTCGTGACTATCTTTTGAGTTTCTTTTAATTATTGATGGCGACGGTTCGATACTGTCGTGAATATCTTTTGAAATTGATTAAATTGTTTTTGGCGACGGTTCGATACCGTCATGACTTTTGTTGATTACGACGGTTCGGTACTGTCGCCATGACTTTTGTTTATGTCTTGATTTTTTTTTATTTTTCTATTATATATATTTTTTATTTAAATTATTATCTATGTAAAAAATTTTAAATATAGTTTTTTTTTGTGTTATTTTTTTCTTTAAATTATTTCTTCTTTAATATATTTATTTATAGTATTATTTTTTGTTTTATTTTCTATCACTTTGTAATATAGTAAAAATAATTTCAATAAAAAATATTTAACATCAAATAAGCATTATAATATCCAAAAAAATGTGTGTTCCATAATCATGTAAAATGCGAGTTCCATAATCATGTCAAGTAGTACAAAAAACCCAAAATATATCAATTCCTAATCTTATAATAATAAGTATCATTATGCCAAAAATACATGAGAAAGTTCACAATCTAATTATCTCGATCATAGCAAAGTCTAATTTGTCCCCCCTGAAGTTCCATTATCTCCAATACGGTAGCTAGACTCAGATGAACGTCTACCATCAGCGGGTGATTCCAATCCCTAAAAAAAGGTATTAAAATAATAATCTTTAAAATAATACTCATAAAATTTAACTTTAAATGCGTCAAATTAATATACCTGTCTTCCATTGGAATAGAGTTAGCAGTACCTCATGTAAAGGAAGGTTCAACCCAAGTTCAGACGAAGTTGATCGCAAATTGGCAAATCGTCGTAAATCCCTTTCGGCTATACATGGAAGGATATATCCATCTATTTCATGAACCAACAATCAGCATTTCAAACAACTTCCAAATTTTCATCCAAGAGGTAGCATATACCAATTCTTGACTAAGACTAATGACATGACTCGGAGCACAAATTCTTGAGTTACAAGAATAAGCATTTGAAATTAGATAAAGTACCTGTTCTCTCCGAAGGCCATTCGAAGTATACAACGCATATATGATGGAGCTTAGTACGTTGAAATGGATACTGAGAATGAGCCCTACAGAAATTTTTGCAAATTCTTATTTTAAGTGCGTATCTAATTAGTAACCAGATTCAGAACTATAGCAGATAAACTTTACCATTAACATATAGCTTTCGTAGGTTCTGATTAGTATATTCTAAATTCCAATCAATATTGAGTATAGTAAAGGAACTGGAAGCAATGAATTAAATAACATACTTGAGCACAAAGTCTGAATTAGCTGAGTGGCATTTTGGCTTCAAATAAGCATCAATCACTTGTAAAATGGTATCGTCCTTTCCTATATTATGCATTAGTATTTGTTCAACCCCTTCCATACAATACTCACCTTTTCCATACACCAAACAACCCCTTCCATAACCTCCCTCCGAGAATGCTACTGCTCACACACAACCATTACCTTCCAACATCAACACTAATTTCACAGCATTCAGAAACAAAAATATTGAATCATAACAACAGATCAACTGAATCAAAGAAGAAGAAAAACACCTTATCACAAGCTTAGATCCACCACAGTTTCATGTTTCCTTTAGCTTCCCCACCATCTGTTGGAAACAGAGACATAATGGTTCAATTATCTAGAAATAATAGTAATAATGTGGATAGTACTTCATCTCCTGATAAATCAAATCAAGTTGCAACTGTTGCTTCTGAAACTGGGCCGACATCCTCAACGATTGTTCACTTCTATTCTTCTGATCCAGTATTGGTTCCATCTGATAACTCATGGCTTCCTGGTGTTGTTGGTGCCATTAGACGCGAAGTGGAAAACCAACACTCTCATGGAGAATCAAATGCTGTTAACTCAGCCAAGAACAAATTAACTGCTTTTTCTGAGACTAGTAGCTCTTCTATGAAATAAAAGATTCAAGGTAAATCCCCGAGAGTGGAAAAAAATCATGGCAATGAGATACCATCCCCATCATCATCGGTAACTCTCGGAAGCCCTTCAGTTAGTCTTCCATCCTCTAATTACAATAACCGGTCTCAACAATTAAATGGCCCTCGAAAAGCTCTTTTTAATAAGGAATGGAAACCAAAGCCCACGAATACATATAATCAGAATTCTAGACCTGCTACATCCACCTTCACAAACTGTGACCTGCAAAAGCTTTGCCCGTAATCACCTACAACTATCAATATCACGGAATCAACAAATTCGTCCCATTAACAACACATTCAGGATCGCAGAAAAGATGGAGTAGAAGAGGAAAGATGCATAAATTAGAGAACATCATACCTGAAGCCGATCTCGTGCCAAATAGAAAACCGGAAAAAGCCTCCTCTTCGTCGGCTTCGGTTCCATTGCATATCTTGGTCGTAAAAACCAATTTGAAGGGTTTGAAGTTCGAATCGTGGACTCCTTGATGATAGTCACTGCCGAGAAGCAAAGAGAGAGAAATATGAAGATCATGGGTTACTCGGTTACTGATTTTCACCAGAACAAGAACTCAATACCCTTGAATTTTGAATTGACAAGAAACAATGAAAGATCGTCTAAGAAAGCATTGTGACTCTTATGTTAAAACATCAATCAGAAATTTACCAATGAATCCCGTCCCAATCCAAGTTTATTTTCAATCTCTGCCATCTTATAACATACAACATATCCACCATCTCCTAACTCATTAATAAAAAAAAATCTTGTAAGTCATATGAAAGTACAAAAAAATCCTTAGAACTTATACGAAAAATACAATTAGCACAAAAATATATTCAACAATAATATTTAAAAACGAAACCAAATGATATACTCACCAAGGCAGATTTCCCTGTACACTGTCCTTGCACCAAAGAGAAATATATATGAATCTGAACTGAAACATCCATCCTATAATTCTCAACAATGAATGACAACAATCATGATATTAGCAAACAGCAATAGTACTAGTATCCCAAAAATAACTGATAATTACAAAGTAGACAAGTGCTTACGCATAATGATTCAGAGTTCAACAAAGCACACTGTGCTTCAGCTTCTTCAATCCTGCATTTTCGAAAAAGAGCAAGATGCTATCAGTTCAAATTGGTTCTTTAGCATCCATCAATGCAACTTGTTCAATCAACTTTCAAGAGGAATAAAAATTCGATAATATCATTTCTAAATAATATATGTTTAGTACCCTACATACAAATTTTAATTTTTTATTAGTCCATAAATAAATTTGAACATCAACAATTCCGGAAAAATATGATAGCATTCTTTAAAGCAAAACACCATCAAACTGTAACTTCTATTAAATATTACCCATTCAAACAAGAGACGCCGAATTGGAGCATAATTCAGATCTATCAACAATAATCAAAAGGTAAGTCCATCTCAATTTTTATATGAAACCTATAAACTCGTTCAGTTCAAGTTAATCCAAATTGGAGCATAATTCAAATATGCACTGCTATTGCATGCTATTGACAACATAACTAAGTCCATCTCAAGTTTTATATTAAACCTATAAATTCATTCCAAGTTAGTCCAAATTGGAGCATAGTTCAAATCTGCACTATAGACAACATAACTAAACACATCTCAATTTTGGAATGAAACCTATGGATTCGTTCAATTCAAGTTAGTTCAAATATGAGCATAATTGGAATATGTAATACCTGTCACGGTTAGAGGGATTGGAGAGACACTGAACAAAATTGATGCTGGCAGCAAGAGCAGCGATGCGGACATCTGATGACGATGTAGCAGCGCTAAGGCTGCGGAGGAAAACAGAGTGAATAGTAGACAATTGAGGAATTAGGGTTTCACCTATGTAATGAGCCAATTGAGCAAACACAAGTAGCGAAATCTCCTGAAGCCTAGCGTCAGGTGAAGTAAACAACTGGAAGAGAAGCGGGAGTAGGTCAGGCCACGAAGCAAGGTCTTCGGAGAGAAGTGCAGAAGCAAGTTCAGAAACCGTGTCGCATAGCTTCTTAGCAATGGATTTGACAGGCTCTTGATGGAGAGAGGAGAGGAGGAGGGAACGGAGAGTGGATTGAGTGGAGGCGGTTAGGTGTGGGTAGATGAAGGAGTCGTCGTGGTGGCGCGTGAGGTGGCGGCGGAGGAGGATTGTGGAAATGGTGCGGGTTTCAGGGTTCGGGGAAGTGTGGAGAAGTTGGGCGAGTTTGAGGATTAGGGAATCGGGGTAGGTTTGTTTGCATAGGTTGAAGATATTTTCGGCTTGGGAGCGAAGGTCGTTGGAGGAGGACATGAGGTTTGTGATTAGGGATTCTAAGATATTTTATGAGTAAGTTTAACTTTAAAGCAAATGCTAAATCCGCTTTAACGGTTTTTAGCTAACGAAGAAGTAATTTTGCTTTTGCTGCTGTTGCCAATGCCACCTGAAATCAAAACAAAAGAAAATGTAGCTTGTTTGGTTACATAAGAATTTAACAGAACTTGGATAGTAGAATATGTATGTTCCATATGTGAACTAAATTTAAATTCATCACATGAGAGGGACTAAGAACAGATTCTACTAAGTTAAAATGTATTAACAATTCCAAAATCATTATAAGATGTTCTATCATCTATGCCTACACTATAACAACTAACGAGACTGCAACCATTATACATGATTACACAGTGGTTAGGGTGGCTCACGGTGGTAATAAACTTTATTTAGTGATATTTATAATGTTTACGGAGTAGAAAGTGAATTGATGTTTTATGTATTTTAAGAGCTTTTTAACTTTTTTACGGCGACGGGTGTTTTACCGTCGTGCCCATGAGAATTTTTAAAGGTTTTGGGTGCGACGATTGTTTTACCGTCGTGAAATGAATTTTAGGACGGATAATTTTACCGTCGTGAAAGGTTTAAGGGTGCGACGGGTGCTTTACCGTCGTGATATGCCTTTTAGGACGGTTAATTTTACCGTCGTGACTAGTTGTTGGTGAAAAATCAATGTTAAAAGTGTTAAATGGGGGCCGACGGTTGTTTTACCGTCGTAATAATAATATTATGATGGTTAAATATACCGTCGCAAAATAAATATTAGGGACGGTTGGTGTCAACTGTCGTAAACACTGTCTCTATATGTCAATTACGATAGTTATCACATAACTGTCGCAATTTTTGTGTCGTTAAACACTAATTTTCTTGTAGTGTGAAAACGAATGAACCATTTTGGAGCGGCTTCACGGGATGCTGTGAGAAACGAAGATGAGCGGCTATACTGCAAATGGTTTCCAACAAGGGTTTTTGTTGAATAACTTATAATAATAATTCAGGTATGGGCTTAACTAATGGGCCACAATAACTACCTACGAAAGCGCTTTTAAAAGCGCTTTCTAAAGGTCATCTATAACAGCGCTTTTACATCAAAAAATGCTTTCGTAGCATATCCTATAGCAGCGCTTTTAAAAGCGCTTTCTAAAGGCCAGCTTTAGCAGCGCTTTGGAAAAGCGCTTTCTAAGGCTGACCTTTAGTAGCGCTTTTGAAAAGCGCTTTCTTAAGGTACCCTCTGAAAGGCCAGCTTTAGCAGCGCTTCCCAAAAAGCGCTTTCTAAGGGTGACCTTTAGAAGCGCTTTTGAAAAGCGCTTTCTTAAGGCACCCTTTGAAAGCGCTTTTTTAAGCGATTTTTTTTAAAACCTACAGCAGCGTTTTTTTCCAAAAGCACTTTCTTTTATGTGCTGCTAAAGCTTATTTTTGGCGTAGTGGCACCAGCCCAAGTCCCTAAAACCTGTACATACTCACCATGCCAGACCTGCAAAACAGGTTGAATATCAAGCATAATACATACATACCATAATAGGTTCAAAAACATACATGACATACATCAAATAATTGACAAAGGAGTAGAAAGTTTTGATCTGCGTCATGCAATGGTTCAACTTCTAAAAGATGGTTCAGCTCCTGAATATATACAGTTAAATTAACTCTAAGACAACTAACCTGCTGCTGTAACAGCTCAAGGCCATATTGTTTACTGAACATCTGATGTATCAGCTACCTCACCCAACATGCAAAATTCTCCTCCAAGCACAAGTTTTTGTTCAGAATCTTCATGTATTCCTTCTAGCGGATCGATATTATAGGCAACACCCTAAGGCACATCTACATGATGACTGCAGATCTAATAAAATCGAATTGTTGTTATCATGTCTCTCTCAAATATTATGGTGAGTGATGCAACATGTTGAAATTACAAACAAAAGGTAAAATATCAGTCGAATTAATTCAAGGAATAGAATTACGCACAAGATAATATAAGAATTTGACATCAATGATCTTACCCTTCTTTCAACATATTATTTATATACAACAATCTCTTCTTGACAACATGATTCAATGTCATTGATTTGCAAGCCTAAAAGATATGAATCAAGCTTATAAGACATTAGAATATCACATAATTATAATAGATATCAAAGGGGAGCATTATAATTTAGTTTTAAGGTTAATGTTAATCTCTATATATAATTATACTGAACCATCCATACAAATTTTCAAAGGAATACCTTGAACAAAGTAGGATGCATGAAGTCAAGTTAGAAATGCTTTGACTTAAGATTGAGAACCTGAGCATCCCGTCCAAAAACAGAGTATAAAACATAGGCTTAGAGAAGAGATATCACAATACCAATGCAAGAGTGCACACAGTTACTCCAGTTCCACATGAAGCCACAACCGACTTTTCCAAAGAGATGTCTGCAGAATGATTATAACACTCGAGAAGAAAATTATTTCAGCAATGTTATAAAGGAGATGTTCAAACCTTCTAGATCAAATCACTTCTTAAGCTCGTTTGCTTGTAACAATGGTTCTTAAGTTGCGAAGGGGCCTGTGATGTAAATCACATAGAAAAAGAAAGCCATTAAACACAAAATGCATATGAAAGATAAAATAAAGAGATGTTACATATAGGCAAAATCAAATCCTTCTTTGCAAACTTTTCACCTTCTTTAGTGCTTACGATC
Organism: Vicia faba; assembly: GCA_948472305.1. Classification (NCBI taxonomy): domain Eukaryota; kingdom Viridiplantae; phylum Streptophyta; class Magnoliopsida; order Fabales; family Fabaceae; genus Vicia; species Vicia faba. The sequence continues at coordinate 1,202,601,902 of OX451740.1, read as the reverse complement.
CATTTGTGAGGAATATCACACTTGTTTCCAATAAGCATAATTGTCATATTCGCATTTGCATGTTGTCTTGCATCTTCCAACCAACTAACCACAAAAATCATTGATATAGTAAGATGGTGTTAACCATTTATTCAACAAAATGAAGTACAAAATGTTAACAAAGAAGTGTTCAATGCTATATTGGAATTGTTAAAATGTCAAAACATGCTAAAACTCTTGAGCCTAAACATTTATTTAATGCCGTCATATTGACACACATAATATAATAAACTAATTAGCCCATAATTTGTTAGAGTAGACTTCCAAAAGCTGCAATTGATGAAAGTGACCGATCTCCTCAATTTTAGTATCTTTATTTTGGATACATAGAGCTCCTTGGGTGTATTACAAATCCTAGATACACCATGAATCGAAGAAATTTCATTGAAAGAAACATAAAAAACCATAAGCCTCTAAAATATGCTTACATCATGAATACTCTTTAAATCACAACCACCAAGATAATAGAAAATCAAGTATTTGCAAATCAACAGAAACATAATAGATCTTGAAACCTAATAGAGCCACATAAGGAGAAATAAAACATAAAACTTAAAGTTTAAGACATTAAGTGAAGAGAAAGATGCTACCAACATGGAATGTTCAAATTCAATATAAAGGGAATGGACATATAAAATGTTAAAATATAGCTACTGCAAGTATTCCTCCGTTCTTTGGCTGAAACAAAAGTTATAATTATCATGCGAACTTCATTCTTCAGGGCATGTCAAAAAATAAATTTTATTCGAAATGTACCCAATCTCTCTTCTTCTCTCTTTTTGGTAGCTTTAGCTCTTTCTTGTCGTATCAGAGCTAAATGATCTGAAAGACAAGGATATAGAACATTAGAGGAATTCAAATCTCACATAGTTGAATTACTTCAAGAAGAGGACATAGTAAGCTCATGTTTGGTTCAAGAGAAACTCGTACCTATATCTTTCCTTGATTGTTTTATTTTTTCTTGCTCTTGAAGTTTCATGTAAAGCTCATGAGCTCTTTGTTTCTCTATCTTCTCTCAGAAAACACAAGGAAATTTTTTAAAAATTAGAAAATTCACTATGAAATCATTTATCATATGTTACTAACCTGGTACTATATTCCAGTAGTATAAGGGGATTCCTGAGGAGTAATGATTGAGACATTTTGAATATGTACCTTGCAATAACAACAAACATAACCAAATCAATATCAAATTTCTACAAACCCACAATAAAAATGAATCAATGATTAAACAGATTCAAACTGCAACACAATGAAATATTAGAAAAATCAAAACCCTAAAATCGAAAAAATAAAATAAAAAAGTCTAAAAAGCAAAACATATCTTAAAACAAAGATACACCGTCTTTCTCCTACGATGGTGATGACGACGATGGTGATGAGTAATGATTGTCGGAGAAGGAGAGGCGGTGCTTGACAGCGAGATCGGTCGAAAGAAAAATCCAACCGGTTCATTGGAAAGCCCGTGAGATGAGGAATACAAAAATAGATTTTTTTTTTCATTTAAGGTGTTGGTGGCCAGAGAAAGGGGCGACGATTAGTAGGGTTTAATGGAAAAATAGGGGAGGGGAGAGAGAGAGAGAGAGAGAGAGAGAGAGAGAGAGAGAGAGAGAGAGAGAGAGAGAGAGAGAGAGAGAGAGAGAGAGAGAGAGAGAGAGAGAGAGAGAGAGAGAGAGAGAGAGAGAGAGAGAGAGAGAGAGAGAGAGAGAGAGAGAGAGAGAGAGAGAGAGATTGTGACAACAAAAGATAGAAAGAGAAAGGTTGTGTGTTTGGATTGGAGGAAAAAAGTTTATTTTAATTTGGACCAATGACAGACCGACAATTGACGCATGGTTAGTGAAAAGTTAAAAAAATGAAATGTCATTTTATTGATTACTGAAATACCCTTTGCTCTTTGTAAATTAATTTGTTGCAAGAACTATTTTACTCATCTTAGTGAATGCTTTAATAATAGTTAAATAGTTGTTATCAGTAAATTAACAATTATATATAAAAATTTGGGTTCTATTAGTACATAAAAAACAAAACACTAACATGGTTAAAAAAAAACAAGTAGAAACTAGAAAGATAAAAATGTAAAAAATGTAGCAAAGTAAAATTACCAAACAATGAATTAAGCATGAATAAAATTACCAAAGTAACCCCTAAAATATTCTTCATCAACCAGTATTTGAACCCTAATTCCCCAATCACAACGACGGGTTACCAAATTCAACGAAACCATCATTTTTAGAGAACACAACATTCATATCTAGGAGCTGCTTCGACCTCAAATCACGGTCAAAAGAGCACTGGGATGTGATAAACCAAGTTTGGACGCGGAACCAAACAGGCAACTAGAGATACACAAAAGGCGTTGATACAAAATGCTTCAGTCCCCTGCTAGGCTAGGTCTTACAAACCCTAACTCACCATCAATTTTAAACCCTAACCCACAAAAGCTACCTCCTTCACAAACTCATCATCATCAAAACCACCGTTCTGCAACTCCTTCAGCTGCTCTACTCTCTCTTTTACCACCTCTCCCTAGAGCACAGGCACTTCTTGCTCAAATGGCTACCTTAGCTTCAAAACTTTTTGAAGTATCACCCAATAGAGCGGTTTGGCTCACTGCATTCCGTGGATCACTCCCAACATTCCTTTCTTCCCAAGCCAAATCACATTCTTCTTCCTTGCTTGAGTCTTCTTCGCCTTCCTCCACCAAACAAATTATTTCACTTTTCACCTCCCTTCAGACTCAAATCCTTGAATCTCTTGCTCAACTCCAAGAAATTATTGATCTACAAGATGCCAAGAAGACGATTGACGGGGAAATCAGGTCAAAAGATTCAGCAATTCTTGCATTTGCCAACAAGCTCAAAGATGCTGAGCGCGAACTTGACATCCTTGTTGAGGATTACTCCGATTATCGCTGCAGCAACAAGAGATTGAAATCAGGAGATGTTAGCGGAGATGATTCTTTAACCACCTCAACTGTCTCGTTTCAGCTGAAACTGTCTGATATATTATCATATGCTCATCGAATAAGTTATACAACCTTTGCACCACCGGAATTTGGAGCAGGAACGGCCCCTCTTCGCGGTGCAATGCCACCTGCACCACAAGAGGAACAAATGAGAGCTACGCAGCTATATAACTTTGCAGATCTTGATATTGGATTGCCTAAACAAGTTGAAAATAAGGAGAAAACAGTTGAGGCTATTATTGAGCCTCCTCCACCGTTACAGCCCGTGGATACCAATCCACTTGCAAATTTGTCTGCAATTCAAGGGATGCTTCCTCCTAATTTTTCTATTCCGACTGGTTGGAAACCTGGAATGCCTGTACAATTACCTATTGATATGCCAATTAAGCCTCCACCTGGGTGGAAACCAGGGGATCCCGTGGCATTGCCTCCTATTGACCCACTTCCAGTATCAAGATTTGAGGAACCGAAACTACCCCCTCACACTCCTCAGCCCAAGCAGCCGGAAGTTATTCAAGTGCAGCATGTTAATTTGGATCTCGGAGGAACTGATAGTAGTGATTATAGTAGTGATGAGGCAAGCTCCGATGACGAAGATTGAGAAGTCCATGAAACTTGTCTTCTCAAATTATCGACTCTACATGTGAGATTTTGTTTATAAAGTTTTCCTTTTAATTAAATAGTTGGAAATACATGATCTATGTGAATTCACATTATTAATTTTTCCCTCTTGTAATTTGCTCATTCTGCACATCTGATAATTTGCCTACGTCTAAGGTGGTATGCAGATAAGGTCCTATTGTTTGTTTCATAAGCATTGAGTTTTAAGATGATATATATCTTTAGCCTTGAGAAGTTGCTTTGATTGTTTGATAACAGTTAACAACATGACTTTTCAGCATCTAGTTACTGTTTCGAGTAATAGGACATAATCCTCTTTTGAAGGATCTTACAGTTTCTGCTGTAAGCTCTAGAAAGCAGAATATATATATATTTTAATTTTGAAAGTATAATCTTGAAATTTTCATATTAGCACTGCATTTATTTTAATTTTTTGAAAGTTATAAAAATCACAGTTTTTTAAACAAATAAAATAAATTTTCATCCTGTAGAAATTTCCACCTCCTAACTGCACATTTCTCATTCAATTATTCATCCATTTTCTAGTACATGGTACGAAATCACTTGTAGTAACCATTTCTTACACATAGATGCCCATTTTCCTAGTCTCTCATAACTCATTTTGCGCAGCGCCATTTTTCACTCTTACTCACTGCAAATGTAGCCCGTTTTCTTTCACCAAGTTTCAATGTTTTACACATTCCTCATCTGCTGATTTTGCCTACTCAGTGCATGCTTGGATTGGCGGCGACTCTCATGGAGACAGTGTCCCCGAGATTTTTTTAAACTCATTGTGTGATTCCAAATATGTACACAACTATTTTCACACCCTTTAGTATCCACCTCACACATACACAGTATGTCACTCTATCACCATTTTTTCACACGAACACACTTATTTTTGATACAGAACATATCATTTAGAGCACGCAAACACTTACCAGGATTTTTGGCTCATACAAAACAGGTTATACACACAGGCGGTGTCAGGAAAATAGGTTTGATACCTTTCTCATTGTTATTTCTTGTATATATATATAGGTTACAGGACTATACACGTAATTACACTAAATAATTACATTTAATGAGAACAAATCAATTTCTGATTTGTTTCCCTTATTCTAGGAACATACTCTTATTCTAGGAACAAACTAATTCTTATTCACAGACGGACCAGCCGCAGTTTTAGAGGAGAAAAGGTTAAGCATCTGGAAAAGAATTGAACATCCTTGGCCAGCATAAGTTAATTTGAGAAAATACATAGAGGAGGGTAACTCAACAACTTTTTTCGTTTCTTAATTATCATTTTTTCCCGTTAAACTGAAACGATTGAAGATAATGTAGTTGATTCTAATATTTTAATTGTTACTGTTAGTCTCGTGATTTTTGGATTTTGTAGAAGTTGCTAAATGAGTTTAATATTTTGATCTGGCATATCTAAATAGGCTGATTGTTCCTTTATTGGTTGCTACTAGTTTGCGTACAATTAGCATCACTAAAGTTGCATGTTGTCATGATGCTGTATTGCCCATATTCATATGTTTTTGTGTCTTGTGAAATCATATGTAGACAAATTCACTATTTTCTAATTCAACTTATATTATTTAGGAAAAAACCCATTAAACTCTCTTGAATTTTGTTTCAAATGTCTGCTGTCATGTTTCGTTTGGCTCTGAAGTAACTATATCTGGGTTTATATCTTCATCTGGTTGTTTTTTTGAAGAAAATATTATTTTTCTTCATTATATCATAGTCTAGAAACTGCTATAGGCATGGACACTCACTAGCCTCATCCATTTGTCTGTTAAAAGATCTGAGTTTTTTTACTTGAAATTACCATTTTTTCCGCTAAATACATATACTATATCACCAGGAGTTGCTAAATTAGACGCTGAGATGGAGCATTGACAGCTGAACTAATGTTGTTTCCAAATCTTTATACTGTCAACTACGGTGAAACATGCTAACTACTTAGCATGTAAGGAGGTAAGGATGGGTCGAAAAGGGTGTACAAAATTTTGTTATGAGAGGCATCTCCTTCTATTAGGCTGCCCTTTCAGAATCATTCAAAACCGGAATGCGCTCCATGTTGCATTATAAAGAAATTTGGATAGGGTGCGCATTTGAATCATCCTTTGATTCAAATGTTATTCACCATCACTTTTTATTCTTAGACTTTGAAGTAGCCTATTTAAAGTAGTCACAGTTTGCTTCAGGATTAGATGCAGGGCCCTGTAAGGAGGAAAACATGTTAGTATTCACCACTTAGTGCATTTGGTGATACACTGATTATAGAAGGAAAAACCACCACGAGACAAGGTTGAAAACAAATTATTAAGCAGCCAGCAGTTGTGGCTATAATGTAACTCATTGCAGACACGACATAGGTTGCTCATTAAGAGTAAAACCCTTTTTTAGTTCTTAGATACTGTCAATTTTGTATCTAAAACTTCAAATTCTTAATGCTTCATCCCTCTAACCGTTTAAAGATTAACGATACTAACTTATAACCCAGCCAATCAACACCATAATCCCCAATTTTCCCAAGAACACCTCCCCGTTACAACTTTTTCCTGGATGTGCCCCTTCCAGCTTTTCCCTGTGCTGTGAGCCATGGTTTCCTATCAGCACCAAGTAACACTTGATGAGTTGGAATTTGATCAAAGGGACTCTTCCCATCATGATTACTCCAATACATACAAAAACTTGCCATCCTAAGATAAAACAATGTTTCGGTACCTAGAGTTTTCTGGACGCCATGAATCATGCAAACATATCTAGCAGATGAGGGAGTACTATGCAGAGAGACCTCAAGAATTTTCATTAAAATCAAAATAACTGGAGCATGATCGGATTCTTAAGATTTAACACTTGTTCCTCCCTTCCACATGTGGGCACTGCAGATCATAACGTCTAAGTTAAAAGCTATATCATAGCATACTGGAAACCTTGCAACATAGAATTGAGCAAATCTTTAAGCGTTTGATGAAGTAGTGGTGAAAAACCTCAGTAGGAATTACGAAAGACAGGTATAAAATGTTTTGTGAAATTCCATAAATTTGCAATGTGAAATGAGTATTCTGCAACAATGGACATGTTATGGTATGACCAAAGAAAATCATCTGTCCAGGTTCATATTTCAAAGACAGTGTAGATTGCAAAAATATACTCATTCAATATCTCTCTATTCCACCAACAACAATATATTCATTCAATCTGTAAACATATGGAACTTACCTCGGTGTGCTTGCTGGTTTGAACCGTTTGTACTGTGTCATAACTTCACATACTTTAACATGATGTCTTTTAAAACTATGACATTGCAGGTCATCTAATTTATGTAGGCATGAACCAGCACATAGAATATGGTCCATTCTACTCCCATAGTTGAACACTTAAGTAGTATGCGTCACTTCTGAATTAAACTCAATATCTGCCATTATGACTTACCCATACTGATAATGACGACATTGAAGAAATGAATGATCCAGTCTTTATGGGAAGTTCAATTACAACCTTTATGAGAAGTTCAATTACAAGAAAAGAACGAGTTGTATCTATCATTGAGAACCGAATCTGTTTTGCCTGCTAAGTTTTGTCTCATGCACGCGTGAATGTTGTAGTTGTGATAGAGGGAAAAGAAGGGAGGAGAGAAAAAGAAGATTATGATGAAAGCAAATAAATAATGTTAGCGTCGAATGAATTAAGAAAATTATTTAACTGCAATATAATGAATTATATAGATTAATGAATCTCTATTTACATATGTTATTTGGGGTGAGTGAGAAAGCTAGAAAGGTCTATTAAGGGACAAAACCTGGCTTGCTTGACCGATACAAGGGAGTGTGTGAGGAGGTTACAGGAGTTTGATTTATCTCAATTATCATTTTTCCCGTCAAACTGAGATGATTGAAGATGAATGTAGTTGATTCTGATATTTCAATTGTTACTGTTGGTCTCATGATTTTTGGATTTTGTAGAAGTTGCTAATGAGCTTAATATTTTGATCTGGCATATCTAAATAGGCTGATAGTTCCTTTATTTATTGCTATTAGTATGCGTTGCATGTTGTCGTGATGCTGTATTGCCCATATTCTTATGTTTTGGATCCTTTGCAATTTATTTCATGTGAGTCGTGTATTTGGAGTGGTTGGTGATGTTGTGCCTAATGTCTTCTGGCCTAGTCTTGAGAATGAAGGTCTTGGAGTGATCTCAAATATTGTGTTCTATGGTGCATGTAGCGCTGACTCTGTTTTATCTTGAAATGTTTTTACTATGCTGACATTATTCGTCGAATGGTATAAACTGTCTTAAAGAGTGCTTTGAATCGTTTGATATCCGTGAATAAAAGGATTGTTTTTGGAGCTTGTGTTTTATAACTCATCAATATTACTTACTCTTTTGATATTCTCATACTGAAATAGCTAGTCCCTCCTTAATAAGCAAAAGCACACACACTTTTCTTGTTATAATTTATAAGCAAAAAACATCAATTTAATTTCATATATGCATCTTTTTCTCAAAATACATCTTTTCTAATGTAAAATTAAATGCAAATTGCATTAAATAGATTTTCTCTCTTATTTTTTCTATAAACAACAACCAATTGAAATTGTTTTTACATAAAATATATTTCAAAAAAGACAAACATTTAAAATTTTTTAATAAGTGTGAAAATTTGACTATTTCTTATAAATCGTTACGGAGGGAGTATGTCTGAAGAGGTTATATCTTCATCTTGTTGTAGGCATAGACACTCGCTGGCCTCATCCATTTGACTGTGAAAAGATCTGAGACTTTTCACTTGAAATTACCATTTATTCACTAAATGTATATACTATATAGTCGGGAGTTGCTAAATTAGATGCTGAGATGGAGGAGCATTGATAGCTGAACTAATTTTGTTTTCAATTCCTTTTACTGTCAAACTACGAGAGACATGCTATTCACCATCATTATTTTGATTTCAATGTTATTCACCATCATTATTTATTCTGAGACTTTGAAGTAGCCCATTTAAAGTAGCCACAGTTTGCTTCAGGATTAGATGCAGGGCCCTGTAAGTAGCCACAACTGCTGTAAGGAGTTTAAATTATAGCATCCAGGAAGACATGCAAAGCATGGAATTGAGCAAATCTGTAACCATTTCACACAGTAATGGTGAAAAACCTTAGTATGAGTTAGAAACGGCATGCATAAAATGTATTGAGAAATTCCATAAATGTGCAATGTGAAATGATGTATTCGACAACATTGGACGTGTTATGGTATGACCAAAGAAAGTCATTTGTCTAGGTTCATATTTCAAAGACAGTGTAACTTGCAATAATATATCATTAAACATTGTCCATTCTACCAAAGACAAAATATATCAACTCAGTCTGTAACATTTGCAACTTACCTCGGTGTGCTTGCTAGTTTGAATCGTTTGTACTGTGTCATAACCTGCATGCAAATCATCTAATAATTTATGTAGGCATGAACAAGCATATAGAATATAGTCCATTCTACTCCCATAGTTGAACACTTAAGTATTATGCATCGCATCTGAATATAAAAAAACTCAATATATACAATTATAACTTAATCATACGGCTTTTTTTGGGAAGTTCGATTATAAGGAAAAGAACGATTTTTTAATCTATCTTCTAGCATCGAATCCGTTGTGAATGCTAAGTTTTGTCTCGTGGATGTGTGAATGTTGTATTTGTGATAGAGGGAAAAGAAGGGATGGGAGAAAAAGAGGATTTTGATGAAAGCAAATAACGTCAGTATGAGAAAGCTAGAAAGATACATTAAAGAACAAATCTGACTTGACTGAGACGAGTGGGTGAGGAGGTTATAGGAGTTATGCTAGAAAGATACATTAAGGAACAAACCTGGCTTGACCGAGACGAGTGGGTGAGGAGGTTATAGGAGTTATACTTTTCTCTACTAGACAAATGATGAAGGAAAGACTAAGAGCGAATATGAGTTAGGGGGTTGGTTCATCGGTATGACACTAAGTGATAGAGGAGGAATGATAAATTATAGATTATGTATTTAAGATTATTTAGTATTCTATGTGAATAACTATTTTAGTTGGACTCTTATTAGTATTTGGGCTTTGGGCTTTTACGTTTATGATTCATTATTAGTATTATATAATGTAGTTTCATAGAGATATTATGTATGAATCAATAAAATCAAAAGTTATCTTTTATTTCTATTTTTCTTAGTTTGCTTTAGTGTCTCTCTAGATTTATAGTTGTTTCATAGTTTTGTTAGGATTCTTGAATTAGCTTCCTAACAATTAGTGCTTTCATTTATGTAATTAAATTCTCTTATGGATTACCCTTATCATATCCCTTCATATCATCTATGGAGTATTCTTCAAACCTATCCCACAAACCCCTCTCTTACATCTCTTATCAATCCCTCATTTCCATGAGAAATTTTTTCACCTTATTACACAAATCTATATGTTACAAATCAATCACCATGCTTATACTTTAATCATGGGTATACACCACCTCCACCTAACTCTATTCATTCTATTCAACATCTCATTATTCATACTACTACAACAATTGTCACCAATAACTACAACCAACAAACACCTCTATAATTAGTCATAAATATCAAAACCACTCTAGTATTAGAAGAAATTGTGAGAAACATTTGTCTCATCCTTATTTTAAGAAAAGATCCAAAAAAAATCATATCACCTAAACCTCATTACCCTACAAAAACCTAAAATTTCATATCCAGAACAAGAACCTTCTGCGTCGCTGCATTCAACTCTTACAACTGAACAAACAATGGAACCTCCAACAATGAAGAACAAGAAGAAGAAAATCGCGAAGCAATACGGTGTCGTCGAACTCAAAACCCTAGGTAACGAACTTCTCTCAACAACCTCAAACATTAACAACCTCCACACTTCTTTTACCTCATTCGTTTCTGCGAAACCAGAGAATCTCCAGATTCTCGAAGGCATTCTCTACACCACTCTCACTCCACTTTCTCTCGCCGCTGACGAATCCCTAGATTCTGACAACCACGGACAATACTCTGTTTTCTGAAACAATATCTCTCTCAGCACGCCTCAAGTCGAATTCGTTCATTCCACCACCCAAGATGTCTTCTCCCTCGATGTCACCGGAGAAGCCGAAGACAAACACACCTTCCACGAGCCTAAGACGCCAACGCTTGGGCAATCGATTCAATCACGACCGTCTCAATTACACCTCAAAATTCGTAATTACTTAATTAATTAATTGTGAGTATTTCTGAATTATTGATGAATATATGATGTTTCGTTGAGTATGATGTGTGATGTGCTGATATGTTGTGGGATAATGAGAATTTAGATGAGTAAGGTGTATTCTAGTTATTGGATAATTAGTTCATAATTATTTAAAATTTGTTAGAATTATTATTAATAATAAAATAGATGAATAATTGATGTAGAGAAAATAAGGGCAAGATGGTAATTGGTGAAAATCTAAGTGAGGACAAGTTGGGCAAAACAATATTAGGGGTTCAAAGGTTAAACAAGGGAATAAGGGGAAATAGTTCATTTGGTACGATCGTGAAAACGTTGGAAGAACAGAGAAGAAAGTTTGGGCACGAAGAACACAAAGGAATTTTGATAGATCGCAAAGAGAAGAGACCCAAGCTAGGAATCTAAGGTAAGGGCGATGATCTGTCATTATAATTGATATGGAGTTTAGAGGTATGTAGGGATTTGTTGGGGTTATGATGATTTGATGATTGTTGCATTTGTGATGAAATTATGTCGAAATTGATGAGAATACCAAGTTGATTTGTCATGAGTTTGTGTATATGATGTCTATAATATTGTGTAGTTGTTGTATAATGATTCCATAATGAAAAATGTGAAAATCTGGATTGTAACGGTATGAAATCGCAAGATGAATTGAGGCTGAACATGTGCAAAATTGCAATAGGAAGTTGAAGTCTTCTATGCGACGCCGAGCGAGCAACCGAGTGATGGAAGAGGTGGAAAAGTGATGCTACTGGATTGTCTCGCTCGCACCATCGCTGAGCGATGCAAGAGTAAAAGGTGCGTCGCCAGGCGAGCAAGAAGCTTTTCCAGACGATGGAGACCAGAGGAGAAATGGGAGGTGCTGTCGCTCCCTCGTCATCGAGCGAGCCTTAGGCGAGCAAACTACTTCACTGGGCGAACACCAGGCGACAAACAACAATGGGATTTTTAAAGGGGCATAATTTGAGTTTTAGAACTCTGTTTGAGGCGCTGTTTGAAGCGTTGAATAGCTAACTTGATGAACTATATGTGGGTGGAATAAAATGAACAAAAAGATGAATATTTCTAGTACCTAGGCTAATATAGACTTAAATCCCATTGAGGTAGGCTATGATGATGTATGTTGTTATGATGAATTATGAGTACTATAATGGTAATATGTTCTGACTATGAAATATTGAATGTTGTTGATGAGTTCATGAATGATGATGCGATTTGACTAGCTATAGTCGTTTGATATTATATTGTTACACATCGTGCATTAATGGTATAGTTTGGAAAGCTTTGGTCCGCTCATATTGATTTAGGACGTTAGTCTAGTGTTGGCCTCAATCTTATTGTGTGGATTGAGTGTATTGATATTGTGCTCTGGTTCCAAGAGGAAATTAATCCTATGGCGAGGATCTTTAGAGGGTGATGAGTCCAATACTCATAAAGAATTGGTATCACATATATGAGTCTATGTTATTGCATTAAATCTTATGTGCCATTGCATACTTGTTGACTAGATGATGTTGTATATGTCGTTGCGCTAATTGATAAAGTGTTGACAATGTTGTTGATTTTGATGTTATGATGTTGCTGTTTGAACTACTATGTATATTCACTATATCTTTTGTAATGAATGTGATTAGTCACCCTTTATGTTTTAATGTTGCCTCCACGTGGGTAACGCACAAGTGGTTAGGAGTAGTTCGTAGGAACTTAAAAGATAACTCAGAGTGTGTTGTTTTCTTTCTGTTGATTTTAGAAGGTATTGCTCTGATATGTAACATCGAGGCCGGGAACGTTTGATTTGAACTTATGTTCTTTTATTTTATTATGAGACTTTGAACTACCTTTCATGGTATTTAAGTTGTTTTGAATCATGAACCATGAGCAACAAAGTATTGATGGTGTGTTTAATAAAGACGTTTTGAACTATGAATTTTGTTTCGTAGTAAATGTTTTATATTTGTTTGAAAACCCGTGTTACGGAGTAAGACATGAATGTATGATGTTTTATCAAGCATGTGACGCCCTTTTGGTGAAATAATCTGATTATTTATTTATATTATTTTGTGGAGGTTTTATAAGGGTGTTAGATTAGTGGTATCAGAGCAGGTCGGTCCGTCCGAACAAGTTTTATATGATGACAACCTCTTGTTGGTCGATTAGTACTTGGATACTGTCGATATGTTGACGTTTCTAATGTTGGTTGTCTATGCACAAAGTTATGGATGGAGGAGAAATGATAATTTTATTGCTAATTCTTTGGAAGCCATGGTTCAAGCACTGCTTAACCAGCATGGCCAACAAAACCAGAATGGAGGAAATGATGATGTAGCTCGTGCATGGGGGAGGTTTCAGAGGAGAAACCCGCCGATCTACAAAGGCAGACACGATGCAGATGGTGTGTAAGCATAACTTAAGGGAATTGAAAAGATTTTCTGGGTAGTAGTTTGCACAAAAGATTAGAAGGTGCACTTTATCACACACATGTTGGAAGAAGAAGTCAAGGACTGGTGGAATAATATGCGCCAGAGAATGGAGATTATGGGCATAGAGATTACTTGGACTGTGTTCAGGACTGCTTTTCTAGATAAGTACTTTCCGGAAGATGTGCATGGAAAGAAGGAGATCGAGTTCCTTGAGCTAAAGCAAGGAAGTTCAACAGTTGCTGAGTATGCGGCTAGGTATGAGGAACTCGTGAAGTTTTGTCTGCACTATAATGAACCAACGACTGTAGTGTCGAAGTGCATTAAGTTTGAGAGTGGACTACGTCCAGAGATTAAGCAGGGTATTTGATATCTGCAGATTCGTCAGCTTCCTATGTGGGTGAACAAATGTAGAATCTTTGATCAGGATAGTAGAGACAAAGCTTCTTATTATAAGAATTATAATGAGAATAAGGAAACGAATCATGATCGTGGTAAACCGTATGTTGCTCTCGCTGGTAAAGGGAAACAAAGATCTTATGATGAGAAGAAGTCAAGTAAGGAAGGAGCTTTCACTTCTGTGAAATGCTACCGGTGTGGCAAGTTAGGCCACCGTGATGATTCTTGCACTAATAAGGTGCTGAGGCGTGGCAAGGTTGGTCATCGCGTCACTGAATGCAAGAATGAAGGTCCTACTTGCTTTAACTGTGGTGAACAGGGTCACATCAGTACCCAGTGTCAGAAACCAAAGAAGAATGTTGCTGTTGCTACTGCTCAGACCAATGGCAGATTGTTTTCTTTGAGTGGTTCAGAAGCTGACACGAAGGACAGACTGATCAGAGGTACTTGTTTTATTAACAATGTTGAGTTAATAGTTATTATTGATACTGGTGCTACTCATTCATTTATTTCACTTAATGTGCTACTATGTTAGAATTAAAGTTGTCTGATATAAATGGGGGAATGGTAGTAGAACTTCCTGCTAAGGGTTCTGTTACTACTACTCTCATTTGTTCGAAGTGTCCTTTAACGATTTATGGTAAAAGTTTCGTGATGAATTTTGTGTGTTTAGGGTTTAGGCAATTGGAAAAGTTGTTGCTTATACTTATAGGCAATTGAAAGTGCACGAGAGGAATTATCCTACGCATAACTTAGAACTAGCAGTAGTGGTGTTTGTTCTGAAAATTTGGAGACATTATCTTTTTGGCTCTAAATTTGAAGTATTCAACGACCATAAGAGTCTGAAGTACTTGTTTGATCAGAAAGAATTAAATATGAGGCAAAGGAGGTGACTCAAACTTCTGAAAGACTATGATTTTGACTTGAGTTACCATCCTGGTAAAGCAAATGTGGTAGATAATGCTTTGAGTAGGAAACCCTTGCATATGTCGATGCTTATGGTGAAAGAGTTAGAATTGATCGAACAATTTAGAGACATGAGTTTGGTATGTGAAGAGACATCTAACAATATGAAGTTGGGAATGTTGAAACTGACTAGTGGCATCCTTGAAGAAATCTGAGAAGGTCAAAAATGTGATTTAAGTTTGCTAGATCGATTAACGTTGATAAACCAAGGTAATGTTGGTGAGTTCCAAGTAGATGAAAATAATGTGTTGAAGTTCAGTAATAGAGTATGTGTTCCAGATGTTCCAGAGCTTAAGAAGAGTATTCTTGAGGAAGGACATCGAAGTGGTTTGAGTATTCATCCAGGCGCTACAAAGATGTATCAGGATTTGAAGAAATTGTTTAGTGACCGGGAATGAAAAAGGAAGTTGCAAAATTTGTGTATGCCTGTTTGACTTGCCAGAAATCCAAGATCGAACATCTGAAGCCTACGAGTCTTATGCAACCTTTGAGTATTCCACAATGAAAATGGGATAGTGTTTCAATGGATTTGGTATCTGGATTGCCAGGGACCGCCAAAGGCAATGATTCAATTTGGGTGATTGTTGATAGGTTTACTAAGTCAGCTCATTTCTTATCGATGAAAATTAATCATTCCATGAAGAAGCTGGAAGAGATGTATATTGATTAGATTGTTAAGTTGCACGATATAACTTCGAGTATTGTGTCGAATATAGATCTGAGGTTTACATCGAAGTTCTGGGAAGGTTTGCAGAATGCTTTTGGTACTAAATTGAGATTAAGTTCTACATATCATCCGTAGACAGACGGTCAGACCGAGAGGACTATTTAGTCTTTAGAGGATTTGTTGAGAGCTTTTATGTTGGAACAATGAGGTGCCTGGGTCAGCCACTTGCTGTTGATTGAGTTTACATACAATAATAGTTTTCATACTAGTATTGAGATGGCACCATATGGAACATTGTGTTGGTATGAGTCAGACGAGAATGTTGTACTCGAACCTGGAATTGTGCAGGAAATGACTGATAAGATCAAAATGATCCAAAAGAAGATGAAAGCTTCTTAGAGTCATCATAAGAGTTATCACGATAAACGGAGAAAGGCGCTTGAGTTTTAAAAGGACAATCATGTGTTTTTGCGGGTCACTCTGGTGACTGGTGTTGGTAGAGCTCTGAAGTCGAGAAAGCTTACGCTGTATTTCTTTGGCTCATATCAGATATATGAGAAGATAAGTGAAGTGGCTTATGGATTAATTTACTGTCGTCGCTTACAAATCTTGATGACGCGTTTCATGTGTCTCAGTTGAGAAAATACATTCTGGATCCTTCGCATGTGATTCAGATGGATGATCTACATGTAAGAGATAACCTAACTGTCGAAACATCACCCGTGCGGACAGAAGGGAAGTGAAGCAATTGCGGGATAAAGATATTGCCTTGGTGAAGGTAATGTGGGGTGTACCAACTGGTGGAAGTTTGACTTGGGAGCGTGAGGATCAGATGAAGGAGCCGTACCCGACCATGTTTTTCTCAGATAATTTTCGGGGCAAAAATTATTTAAGTGGGGGAGAGTTGTAACACCCCAAAATTCGTACTTATTTAATTAATTAATTTTGAGTATTTCTGAAATATTGATGAATATATGATGTTTTGTTGAGTATGATGTGTGATGTGCTGATATGTTGTGGGATAATGAGAATTTAGATGTGTAAGGTGTATTCTAGTTATTAGATAATTAGTTCATAATTATTTGAAATTTGTTAGAATTATTATTAATAAAAAAATAGAGGAATAATTGATGTAGAGAAGATAAGGGCAAGATGGTAATTGGTAAAAATCTAAGTGAGGACAAGTTGGGCAAAACAATATTAGGGGTCCAAAGGTTAAACAAGGGAATAAGAGAAAATAGTTCATTTGGTACGATCGTGAAAACGTTGGAAGAACAGAGGAGAAAGTTAGGTCACGAAGACCACAAAGGAGTTTCGGTAGATTGCAAAGAGAAGAGACCCAAACTAGGAATCTAAGGTAAGGGCGGTGATCTGTAATTATAATTGATATGAGATTTTGAGGTATGTAGGGGTTTGTTGGGGTTATGCTGATTTGATGATTGTTGCATTTATGATGAAATTATGTCGAAATTGATGAGAATACCATGTTGATTTTCCATGAGTTTGTGCATATGATGCCTAGAATATTGTGTGGTTGTTGTATGATGATTTCATGTTGAAAAAAGTGAAAATTTGGACTATAATGGTATGAAATCGCAAGAGGAATTGGGGCTGAACAAGTGTAGAATCGCAACATGACGGGCAAAGGAATGCGTCGTTGGGCGAAGTAACATCGCCTAAACGCCGCCAGGAGCAACCGAGCGATGGAAGAGGTGGAAAATTGATGCTACTGGACTGTCTTGCTCGCACCATCGCTGGGCGATGCAGGAGCGAGAGGTGTGTCACCAGGCGAGCAAGGAGATTTGCTGGACGACGAAGAACGGAGGAGAAATGGGAGGTGCTGTCGCTCTCACATCGTCGGGCGAGCCTCAGGCGAGTAGATTGCTTCGTCGGGCGAGCATCAGGCGACGGACAACAATAGGATTTTTAAAGGGGCATAACTTGAGTTTTAGAACTCTGTTTGAGGCGTCTTTCGAAGCGTTGAATAACTAACGTGATGAACTACACATGGGTGGAATAAAATGATTAAAAAGATGAATATTTCCAGTACCTAGGCTAATATAGACTTAGATTCCCTTGAGGTAGGCTATAATGATGTATGTTGTTATGATGAATTGTGAGTACTATGATGGTAATATGTTGTGACTATGAAATATTGAATGTTGTTGATGATTTCATGAATGATGATGTGATTTGACTAGCTGTAGTCGTTTGATATTATGTTGTTGTGCATCGTGCATCCACGACATAGTTTGGACAACTTTGGTCCGCTCTTGTTGATTTAGGACGTTGGTCCAATATTGACCTTAATCCCATTGTGTGGATCGAGTGTGTTGATGTTGTGATCTGGTTCGAAGAGGGAATTGATCCTATGGTGGAGATCTTTGAAGGGTGATGAGTTCAGTATTCATAATGAATTGGTACCACATGCATGAGTCTTTATTATTGCATTAAATCTTATGTGGCATTGCATACTTGTTGACTAGATGATGTTGTATATGTCGTTGTGCTAATTTACGAAGTGTTGACAATGTTGTTGATGTTGATACTATGATGTTGTTGTTTGAACTATTATGTCTATTCAGTATATATTTTGTAATTATTGTGATTATTCACCCTTTCTGTTTGAATGTTTCTTTCATGTGGGTAATGCGTAGGTGATCAGGAGTAGTTCGTAGGAGCTTAGAAGATAGCTCGAAGTGTGTTGTTTTCTTTTCGTTTATTTTAGAAGGTCTTGCTCTGATATGTAACATCGGGACCGAGAATGTTTGATTTTAAACTTATGTTCTTTTGTTTTATTATGAGACTTTGAACTACCTTTCGTGGTATTTAAGTTGTTTCGAATCATGAACCATGAGAAACGAAGTATTGATGATGTGTTTAATAAAGACTTTTTTAAACTATGAATTCCGCTGCATAATAAATGTTTTATAATTGTTTGAAAATCCGTATTATGGAGTAAGACATGCATATATGATGTTTTATGAAGCATGTGACGCCCTTTTGATGAAATACTCTGATTAATTATTTATATTTTTTCGTGGGGTTTTAGAAGGGTGTTACAGTCTCCACTGTCAGAGCCACCTGATTCAAACACGGTACCAATTTCGCTTCCTCCACTTGAACCAACTCACCATCTTTTTGATGAAATGTTGGAACGGAACGATATAAGGTAAGAGAGAAATCTCATTTGTTTCTCTGTGATGTCTTGCTAATCTCTCAAAAGTCTTTGCTGCTAGCATCTGCAAGTGAAGGTGTCCAAAATATACTCGACAGATTTCTACTGCTTGCTGGGGGAGTAAATGCAGATGCAAATGATGCAAATGCTAATGTTGGTAAAGAAACTATGGGAGCCCATCAGGTTTTGTACATTCTGGATGCCTTGAAAGATTTATTTCCTTTGTTGTCGCTAACATACAACACCAACATCCTTAAGCACTTCAAAAGTATCTTGGTTCTGCTACAACCCCTAGTCACAAAGCTCACAATAAATTGTTTGAATTTCCTCTTTCTAAATCCGGAATCAGAAGTTTCTCATGAAGCTCTACTTAAGGTGTTATGCTCATTGTCGAATCTTTCTACCTCGTCGAATGTGATGTATGAAGATGGAATAACATTTAATGCCCGCTTGCGTGATGCTGGTATGAAGAAAGTCTTTTCTCTAAACAGGTAAATGTGTGTGATTAAGGGCAGTGGACTTGAGAGGCAATTGAGTTTTCATAAGTAGCTTTCAGGAGAGTCAAGCCGGCATGATGATGTTCAATCTCCTACACAGAGTGTTGGGTCTCATGAAAATGGATCAAATTATAGTTTTGAGAAAAAGAGGGAGGTTAAGGAAAGAAGCAGTGGTAGTCTACATCAAAGTACCAGTCAGAAGGGACAAGAACAATTTCAGATGCGTGGACTTGATTGTGTTAAGACAATCATTGCAAGAATAGTTTATGAACATGTGCTTCCGATGTTTGGAAAGTTTCATGCAATGAATGCACAATACATAACGCGTCTGAAAAAGGGTATTCTCGAACTCATGATCAATTCAGATAACCATGGGCAGATACTTGCTTTTAAAAAAATTTTGCTGAACAGGTCTGATATATCCTTGGATGTTATAATGAAGTGTCACTGAGTGCAACTGGAAATTTTGGTTGTTTTAAAAACTGGTTTAACCCATTATCTTCACCCAGATGATAACATTTCATCTTCTGATTTAGCTTAAGTGTTTCTAAGCTTGAAGTGCAGGAATGTTACATGTCGAAGTCAGTTGCTTGTCGATGAATGTGATTGCATGGTTTGTGCACAGAAGAATGGTTTTTGCAGGGAATGTATGTGTCTTGTGTGTTCTAAGTTTGATGATGACTTTGGGGATTTTAAGGATGCTTCACCTGAAACCACATTGGATCATGAATTTTCACAAAACACGTCTCTTAATCATCCAACAAAAGTCATTGAGAATAGGTTGCAGACTTCCTTTAAAGTTTTAAATTATGATTTGATAAAAAATAATGATGGTTTTGAAGATGATTCATGGGAGTTTAAGGATGCTATATCTAGAACAAGTACTCAAGATCAAGCATCTATTATAGTTCACCGATATTTACAGATGCAGTTATCTACCAAATTGGAACCATCTGATTGTATGGATTTTTTAGCATATTGAAGGATGAGTTGTGCAATAATATGATGTTCCATCTTCAGAACCTTCAGAAAGCTCAAGATGTTGCGGCTCTTTCAGGTGAAGATGCAAAAGTAAAAGCTCTTGAGGTGGAAATTCAAGAATTTTCTCAGATACTGCATCAACATCATATGAGCATATCCGTTGAATATCTCTCAGAAAATTATTTGTTGACAAATGTAAAATTTGACGAGCTTCTTATAGTTTTGAAAGAGCCAAGGTTCCTACCTTTTGAATCAGAATGCCAGCTAGCATCAAGGTTGTTCTGTGGCCGAGACTGATATAAAGCATGCAATGGAATTCTTGAAAGAATCAGTATCAACGCTAAGGATTCTCGATCTAATCATCTTATAATGTGGTCCAAGATTGTCTTTGTTAACATGATGCTTATACTTGGTAGCAAGCAGTTCATAAGTGTTGATTAATTTCCAATGACTGGTGGAGATGCTCATTGTGATCCTCTTTTTTCATATGCACTATCTAACCAGTAATGGGATCTAGGAACAATATCTTTATTTTTATATTGATTTTAGAATCTTGAGGACAAGGTTCAAGTGAATCTGAGAGCAATGATAGAGGAGGAATGATAGATTATAAATTTATGTATTTAAGTTTATTTATTACTTTTATTTGAATGACTATTTTAATTGAACTCTTATTAGTATTTGGGCTTAGGACTTTTATGTTTATGATCCATTATTAGTATTATATAATGTAAAAAAATTTACTTCGTACCCCTACAATTATACTTATACCTCAACACGAAATATTTTTGGACCGAAATACCTTTGCATAAATAGTTCATATTTTTAAAAATTTCACTTTTTCCTCACATTTCAGAAAAGCTCTTGAAACACCAAAAATATATAAATCGGAGCATATTTTTAAAGTCATTCGATTTACAAAAATACATAGTGGAACACATTTTGAAAGTGTTCTGGTAAATAAATTGTCATACTGGAACACTTTCTGAAAGTGTTTCGATAAAGAAATTCATACCAAAACACTTTTTAGAAGTGTTCCGGTAGGATATCTTTCAAAAAAAAAAAAACATACCAGAACACTTTTTAAAAGCGCTTCAGTTGAGTATGTTATAAAAACCAGATTTATTTATAAAAGTGTTAGAATTTTTTTCCAAATTAGTCAACAATCTAAAACCGTTGCCTAAAGTAAATAGAGAACACTTTCAAACTGTTCTGAAACTCATTTAACAAATTTTTAAATCACAAAGTGTTCCGGTGTATTAATAATACATACAACTGTAACACTTTCTATAAGTGTTATGGTATGATAATTTATAAAAGATTCTTTAGGCCACAATTTTGAACCGTTGCTGAAACCGCTTTAACAATTTTTTTATCTGAAACATTTTTAAAAACTGCTCCGACATCTTAATAATATATCCAATAGGAAGAATTTCAATAAGTGTTCCGGTATGATAATTAAATTTTTTTTTGTTATTTTAGGCCACGATTTTTAACCGTTGCTGAAACTCATTTAACAATTTTTTTAATGGGAATACTTTCAAAAAGTGTTCCGGTTTGTTATAATACATACCGGAAGACTTTCTTTAAGTGTTCTGAAACACAGCCGTAGGGATGCAAAATTTAGATTTTTTGATGAATAGTAAAAAGTGAAATGGTAAATTAATTAAAAATATTGAAGGGTAAAACTGACATTTTTGAAAAATTGTAGGTGTACAAATCTAATTGTAGGAGTACAAAGTAAAATTTTCTATAATCTAGTCTCATAGAGACATTAGGTATGAATCAATGAAATCAAAAGTTATCTTTTATCTCTATTTTTCTTAGTTTGCTTTAATTTCTTTCTAAATTGATAGTTGTTTCATAGTCTTGTTAGGATTCTTGAATTAGCTTCCTAACACTAAGAGATGTGAGATGCAAGATGGTGGAAGAAAGACTTTCTTGGTGGTTGAAAGACTTCTGGGTGGTTGAAAGATTTGACTTTTATTAGAGAAGGAGTGAGTGTGTATAGGGAGAAGTGGTTAAAAGAGTTTCTTCTTTTGAGATGTGGAAAACGACTAAAGTAATTATCTTTGCATGGATGGAGGATTTGTTGGTGCAAGGTAATAAAGTGGGAGAAGAAGAATGAACAAAATGATAACAAGACTATTATTTGTATTCAAATAGAGGAGATAAAATTTGAGTACAATATTGATAGGCTAGTATATCATATTTATACTAAATATTGGAAATGCCAAAGGGCCATATTAAAGAATAAACATTGGGAATTGTAGATATTAATTAAATTATATTTCCAATACCGTCCCTTAATTTAGATATTCTATCAGAAGCTAACAACACCAATTTCATCTCTCAAGCACAAGATAAAACAATAGATCAAAAAGAGAGTCCTACCAGGAAAAAAATCTCTTGGGAACAAAAGACTCAACTCTACTGGGGTAAAGCCCAAAGAGGAGATAAGACATCACTAACTCAAAAAGTGAGGAAAAAGTAATGGATGATAACGATCGACAGATAACTGTGAACTACCCACTCCTTGAGGGGATAACAAAAAGAGAGTAACATCGACTCACATGGAATAAGAAATTAACGACCCGAAGGATGCAAATAGAAGCGGTAAGATAATACCGATAAATAATAATATTATGGTCGATAACAAATGATTGGCATCACTACTTATGACTGGAAACAAATGGTTGATGTTACCACTTATGGCTGAGAACAAAGCAACTCTTTTAGAGAAAAGTGAATCTCAACAATGAACTATCTTCCATAATGACAAGACTACCATCCATCTAAGTACAAATCTCAACAATGAACTATCTCCCTTATAGAAGATACTACCATCCATCGGAGTAAAAATCTCAACAACAAACTATCTCCCTTAATGAAGAGACTACCATCCATCAGAGTACAAATCTCAACAATGAACTATCTATTATAATGAAGAGACTACCATCCATCGGAGTACAAATCTCAACAACAAACTATCTCCCATAACTAAGAGACTACCATCCACCAGAGTACAAATCTCAATAACGAACTATCTCCTATAATGAAGAGACTACCATCCATCGGAGTAAGACCTCAACAATGAACTATCTCCCTTATTGAAGAGACTACCATCCATCAGAGTACAAATCTAAACAACAAACTATCTCCTGTAATAAAGAGACTACCATCCATCATAGTAAGACCTCAACAATGAACTATCTGCCTTAATGAAAAGACTACCATCCATCGAAGTACAAATCTCAACAAAGAACTATCCCCCATAACAAAGAGACTACCATCCATCGAAGTACAAATCTTAACAACGAAATATCTCCCTTAATAAAGAGACTACCATCGATCAGAGTATAAATATATTCTCTGGCATTAATAGACTTACTGGGGAAGAAGAGGTTGCTCAAATAAAGAGACCTGCCACTTGCTATTTACGAAGAGGATTGCGATAACATTGTTGGGAAATGAATCATGAATTCCTGGGGAAGTGCCAATACATTCCTGATGAGGAGATAAATTCTTCACATGAAAAATAAATGCACATTCTCAATCCATGGCTCAAAGCCTATAGAAATCAAAATAATATTGCTTTCGGGGATCACAGATTCAAACCAGGAACAAACCGGAGTGAAATAATCAACCAAGACACCACCCGATGAGGAACAAACTCAAATGCGAATCACATTCCATCCAGATAATGAACTGGGTAGGAAGGTCAAAGCAAAATTCTTCCACGAGGGATAACTCAGTGGGGAAATTGAAAGTATATACACTTTCTGCTTAAGATTGATAATCTATTAGAGAGAGGGTAACATAACTCTACAAAGAGGGTAATATGCTAACAAAAACATCAATGAATGCAAATGAGCTATGAATTTTAAAAACTGCTCCGGCATCTTGATAATACATCCAATCGGAAGACTTTCAATAAGTATTCCGGTATGATAATTTAAAAAAATATTTTTGTTATTTTAGGCCACGATTTTTAACCGTTGCTGAAACTCATTTAACAATTTTTTTAATGGGAATACTTTCAAAAAGTGTGCCGGTTTGTTACAATACATACTGGAAAACTTTCTTTAAGTGTTCTGAAACGCAGGCGTAGGGATGCAAAATTTAGATTTTTTGATGAATAGTAAAAAGTGAAATGGTAAATTAATTAAAAATATTGAAGGGTAAAATTGACATTTTTGAAAATTTGTAGGTGTACAAATCTAATTGTAGGAGTACAAAGTAAAATTTTCTATAATGTAGTCTCATAGAGACATTAGGTATAAATCAATGAAATCAAAAATTATCTTTTATCTCTATTTTTCTTAGTTTGCTTTAATTTCTTTCTAAATTGATAGTTGTTTTATAGTCTTGTTAGGATTCTTGAATTAGCTTCCTAACACTAAGAGATGCGAGATGCAAGATGGTGGAAGAAAGGCTTTCTTGGTGGTTGAAAGACTTCTGGGTGGTTGAAAGATTTGAATTTTATTAGAGAAGGAGTGAGTGTGTCTAGGGAGAAGTGGTTAAAAGAGTTTCTTCTTTTGAGATGTGGAAAATGACTAAAGTAATTATCTTTGCATGGATGGAGGATTTGTTGGTGCAAGGTAATGAAGTGGGAGAAGAAGAATGAACAAAATGATAGCAAGACTATTGTTTGTATTCAAATAGAGGAGATAAAATTTGAGTACAATATTGATAGGCTAGTATATCATATTTATACTAAATATTGAAAATGCCAAAAGGCTCTATTAAAGAATAAGCATTGAGAATTATAGACATTAACTAAATTATATTTTCAATACCGTCCCTTAATTTAGATATTCTATCAGAAGCTAACAACACCAATTTCATCTCTTAAGCAAAGAAATTGATCTGTCTTAACTGCCTTCGTCAGAAGATCTGCTAGTTGTTTCTGAGTGCTGCAGCGCAGAACTTCTAACACTCCTTTTTGCACTTGACTTCTGAGAAAATGATACTTCATCTCAATGTGCTTGCTTCTTCCATGTAGCACTGGATTCTTGGCAAGATCAATTGCAGACTTATTATCAATCATCATCTTCAGAGGTTCCTCAACTTCAACCTTCAAATTATGCAGGAGATTTAGAAGCCAAACAACTTGACAAGCAACTACAACACCTGCGATATACTTAGCTTCACATGTTGACAGAGACACGACAAGATGTTTCTTGGAAATCCAGGAAATGGGACCTCCCAAAAATTTAAACAAGTATCCAGAGGTACTTCTCTTGTCCACTCTGTCTGCACACCATTCAGAATCAGAATAACTTACTAATTTTTATTCTGTGTTTCTTTCAGAAGGAAACAACACTCCATATTTCAGGGTTCCCTTGATATATCTCAGAATTCTGATAGCAGCTTGAAAACGAGACCATTTAGGATTACTCATGAATCCGCTGACCAATCCAACTGCATAGCAAATGTCAGGTCTAGTATTGCATAAATACCTTAAAGAACCAACCAATTGTTTAAAGATTGTAGTATAAACATAATCACCATCAGAGTCAGAATCCAGTTTTTGATTGGTTTCTGATGGTGTCACAACAATTTTACAGTTCTGCAGTTTAGATCTCTTCAGAAGTTCTAGTTCGTACTTCAACTAATGCAGAATGATACCCTTCTTCGAGTACAGAATCTCCATCCCTAGGAAATATGTCATTTTTCCTAGATCTGTCATCTCGAACTCATTCATCAGTACTTCCTTGAACTTCTTTATATCTTATGGGAAGCTACTTGTTAGAAAAATGTCATCAACATAGAGACATACCAGAATCATATTGTTATCAGAGTGTTGCACATTGTTGCACCCCAAAATTTTGCCTCCCATATTCTTCAAGATTTGCAAAGAGCAAGCTTCAAATCTCCCCAAGGGTTGCACAGTTCAAGGGCCTCCTAACAGTCAAGAATTAGGGTTTTGGTTCTGACAAAGTAAATGAAGTTTCCAAGGGTCCAATCAAGTCCCACATGCCTATAAACATGGTCAAGCATCCTCATACCAAGTTTCAAGACTTACAACACAAAATTGCACAGTCAAAAACCCTAATTGCACTACAGTCAACTGTAGGGGCAAAATGGTCATTTGACAATCAAAAGTCCAAATTTTTGGTCAACATATCATTTTGAAGCCACAAACATCATTTGATCAATGCTTGATCATGATTCTCAAAGCTTGGCTCAAAAATCATCAAGATGCAAAAGTTTCCATATTTGGACAGTTGAAAAAGTCAACTGTAACTTGACCAAGGCATAACTTCCACATGGTTTATCAGAAAAATTCCATCCAAAGCTCATTTTGAAGATAAAGACATTTCCTACAACTTCTATTCATACTTCAAATCCAAGAAATGCTCTCACAAAAAGTTATCAATTTCAACATTATAGGTCATTTTCAAAAGTCAACAAAAAGGGACTTTAAGTCAAAGGCCATAACTTGAGATTGGTAAATCAAAATGACATGGGACCAATTAAATTGGTTAAAGGACTCAAAGACCTTTCCAAAATGTCCAAGAACATGAGCAAAGCTTAAAAATTGAGCAAGTTATGCCTTGTGTAAGTTGGGAAATATTTGGATATTTTGAAAAGTCAACATTGCTTCAAATGTCTTAAAAATGCTAATGGGCCTCTTTTTCTTCCACAATTCATCATCCAAGGCATGTGCACGACCATTTGGCCCAAAGGGAAGTTTTTTATCATTTTTATTTATTTATTTGGATTTTTAATTATTAATAATTCATTTAATTAAAATAAATAGGTGAAAAATACTAAACCTAATGTTTTAAATCTTTTTGTGCATGGAATAGGCTTAGGATTTCGTGCACAATCAGATATGGAAGGAATTATGGTGATTGGATATGATTGAAACCAAATTTGCATGAAAAGATTGAAAAAAATATGCATGGAAAATCAAATATTTTCTCATCAATTCCTTGATTCCTTGGACCAATTTCTTAACCCTAATCATTCACATGTATATATGGATGCAAACCCTACCCCTAAGAACCTCCCAGCTGCGCCATACACCAAGAACAAAACTTGAGTTTTTTGCCAAAAAGTTGAAAACTGAAAACTAGGTTTTAGGGCGATTCGAGCCAAAATACCTATTCCATTAGCTTGCCAAGGTGACCAGGAGACTATTCCAATCAAGAACATCAACTCTAACGCCTTGAATCGGTATACAGAAATCCAAAATTTTCATATAAAATGCATATCCGTGTTTTAATTTTTCAAGCATTCTCATGGCATTTTATTTATGGATTCATACTAATTGATGCATTCTGAAGCTAACCACATACTTTGATTGAGTTTTTATACACTATATGCAAAAACGCCATTGTTATATTTTAGGGTTGCAGAGGTTCTAATTTAGGGCTTCTCTATTCTGGAAAAATTGGAACACCATAATACCATGAATGAACTCAGCGTGCTTGGACGAAAACAAAACACTCATCGCGCCTAATTTATGTGCTATCACGGCCTATTCGCTATTATTGGATATGGCATATTTTGGGGGGGTTTAAAACCCCCGCTAACCTTCTTTTATTTTCAGGGAAAACACAAACGATGAAGAAGATGATGAAGTGTAGGCCAGCGATTGGATCGTTCAAATTTACGCGCTAATTTTCCACTAACTTTTGTTTTATATTATATTGTTCATTGGCCATAGAATAATCAAAACGCGCGTTTGGTTCAATTGGTCAGGCATGTGTATGGTAACCAACAGGACCTGGGTTCGATCCCAGGTCCCCCTCCCTTTCCTTATATTTTTCCTTTAATTGTCATCCTATGCAGTTTCAATACAAGAAGTCCACCATACAACTCACCATCCAGCTTGCCACGCACATGCTAAGACTAATCCAAGGGGCATGGTTTGAAGATCATCATGGACACAAGTCAAAGATGCCACATGCTAGCGTCAGAGTCAACAAGGCCAAAGGCTTAATGGGCCTGAAATACTGGACTCTACCTCCCAATTTGGGGACAGACCCCCCCTAGGTTTGCAATTTCTTTTATATATTTTCCATTTTTTATTTGATTCAACTATTTCTTTTTTAATCAATTTCTTTAATTAATTATTTTCATAATAATATATAAAAACACAAAAAAATCAGAAAGGTCATAAAAATAAAAAATATATTTTATTTTAATATTTTGTAAATAAATATTATTCATTGATTTTAGCTATTAAATCAGGTTTAATTCAAGCATTTTCTTAATTAACTTAAAATTTGTAGAATTAGGGTTTTAATCAATGTTTATCCTTTTTCTTTTCTTTTCACTAATAATTAAATATTATTTATTTTTATAAATCAAATTGCATGTAAATAATTAATTTAATTTTAGGTTTAAATTTTAACATGTTTTCTTAATAAATAAAAGTTGTAGAATTAGGGTTAATTAGTTAATTTCATTTAATTCTCATTAAAAAACCATAAATACGAAAACCTCAAAAATAATTTCTCTTTCTATTTTAATTGAATTAATTTGTAAATAATAATTTAATTTCTTTAAAAAGGGTCCAACTCCCTCGTTTCCAATTTTAATTCATATTCGCGCATTTTACTTATTTCTTGTGAATATTAATGTAATTCTCCCAAAGCCGTGTAATTTTATAATTTCTCGCACTTTACTTTATTTCCTTATTTTTTGTCAAATCGGGTCCTGGATTTTAATTTTGGCGATGTGGACCCGCGCCTTTGTAATAGTTTAGGAATTTTATCTGTCCGCTCTTTTTTAACTGTTAAATAAATGCATGCAAGAATGAATGACCTAAAATAAAAACAAACGCATAGATCACTTTGACATGACAAGACAAAAATAAACGAATCTGACACACAAATCACACACCACCCCTAGGGTACGCCTCGCTGTTGCCTTGCCTCGAAAGGTGATCCTCGAGTAGAGGATGTCTTAGTAAGTCCTCATGATCCGGGAACCTGGCATGAGGGTAGCTTCTAAGGTGTCTTCCCATTGCTCTGGTGATCACCATGTCCCGAACCTTCGAATTGACCCGAACAACTCCAATAGTGGTGCTACCTACCTCTCAATGGTGGGATGGCACTACTTTAAAGGACATTTACACAGACGAATTCCTTAGGGTAGGTAGACGACTCTAGATACTTGCTCTAAATTCAAAACAAATTCAAAATACTTTTCACACCGACACCTTTTCAAAAAGCTTTCGAAAGCAATTTTTCAAACACTCTTGAGGACCGATACAAGAGTCGAACTGGAATTTTCAAAGAAACTTTTTAAAACCCACAGTTGAAAAGCAAACAAACCATTTTTGAAAACACAAATGAGAAAGTATCTAAGAGCCCATGGATAACCATGGATAGAAAGGGTGCTAACACCTTCCCTTTCTATAACCTACCTCCCAAACCGAGAGCGATCTCTTTAAGGAATTTTTCTGTGCTTTTGTCCTTTCCATTTGGAGAAAATAAAAGACGGTGGCGACTCTTGCTTCCGCGACATTTCGCGAACCAGCGTTAAACAGTCAGTTCCAGATCCACCGATCACAGAACTGGCGACTCTGCTGGGGAATTTTATAAAGTGAGGTGTACCTTAGGACTAAGATCACTTGTGTTTTCAATTGCTTTCTTTGCTTGCTTTAAAATTGTGGGACTGTCTTGGGAGTTCTATAGATCCTAACCCGGATCTGGGGATACCTTCTTAGAAAGTAGCAACAAGGCTGTGAGGGAACTGTGCGGGGTATACCGACATGGTTGAAACAGTCTGCTACGTTGATGTGGCACTTTGGTGTGTATCGGTAACTCTTGAGTTCAGTCAAGGAGAGTACGGGGCCTCCGCGTGGTGTCGTGAAGCATCAACAGACCTTAGGAACCTTAATTGAACTATCTTGGCCTCTTTAGGGTAGTGAGATAACTGACTTTGGTGCATTCCGAGGTTGGTTGATACTCGATACTACACTCAATTGAGGGTTGCTTTCCTGGAATATTTCGGTCGCCAGTTCAGTGGCTAAATCGAAACGATGAACAATGAAAGCAATCCCGTGATATTGGGACCCTTAGAACCCGGTTACTTTGATAGGACAGGTTGAACCCACCAACTTCAAGAGGGTACCACCCAGACCCCATGCTGGCCTTAAACCTTAAGGGCTTGCCTTGTGTGCCTTGTGTGCCTTACATGTTTGTCTTTGTAAATATCTGTGGTGTGTTTAATCATAGCATCATGACATCATCCCGCATCATATGCATTGACTAACCATTTCAGGGGTTCGAATCTTCATCTTTGTTCTTGTTTTGTAGGACATGGAAACTGTTCGCAGAAAGACAATTCAAATCAGCCTTGTAAGGATCCCTCCTCAGCTTAAGGAACTTATATCCAGGATTCCCGAGAGCTCTTTATTCAGTGAAAGACATGGAAGACTCATCAGCTTGGTCAATACCAACATTGAGGAAGATATGATAAAGGTCTTGTTCCAGTTCTTTGACCCTCTGCATCACTGTTTCACTTTCCTGGATTATCAGCTGGTACCTACATTGGAGGAGTTCTCCCGGCTCCTGAAGATCCCTATCCTTGATCAACTACCCTACAATGGTACAGAAAAGGAACCCAAGCTTGAAGAGATTGCTAAAGCCTTACACCTACAATCATCTGACCTCAAGGGACATTGGGAAGTTAGAAGTGGTATCAAAGGGTTCTTAGCCAGGTTTCTGTTTGAAAAGGCCCATGAATGTTGGAACTCCCTTGACTTACAAGCTTTTGAAGAAGTTGTGGCCCTCCTTGTCTATGGTTTGGTGTTGTTCCCTAACCCAGATCAACTTATAGATATCAGTGCTGTCCAGATCTTCATGTCCAGGAATCCTATACCTACGTTGCTGGGGGACATCCTTCACTCATGTTACACTCGAACCATGAGAAAAAGAGGTGTCCTTATGTGTTGCACTCCTCTCCTGGGAAGGTGGTTTATTTCGCACCTTCCACAATCAGTTTTGAAGAACGAGCGAGGTTTGAGGTGGTCACAACGGTTGATGACTCTTACATGTAGATATACATTGGTGCCCTCGGTCCAGAGAGGATGTCACTATCATTGATCGTTGCGGGGAGTACCCTAATGTTCCTTTACTTGGAATCAGAGGAGGTATTACTTACAGCCCATGCCTGGCTTGGAGACAATTTGGTTATGCTCGGAGGGACGGTCCTCATGACATGTTAATTCCTGACATAGTCTTTGACTTCGACAACGATGCACAAGGACTTCGCCAGAGATTTGTCAGAGCTTGGAGGATGCCAAGTAGGATAGACAGCAAGACACTGGGGCACAGGAACTCCATCCCATTGGAACCTTATCTCAAGTGGGTACGGGCCCGCTCCCAGAAGTTAGTGATGCCATATCCTCATATGCTCCCTGTGCTCAAAGAGCCAGTCTTGGAAGGAGAAGTGTCCTACACCATTCAGCACCCTGACATGCCCACATCCTGGGAAGAGATGCAGAAGAGCTGGATCCAGCTTAAGGAAGAACGGAATTCTCTGGAGACCAGTCTACATGCTAGTGAAAAGAAGGTCTTGGAGCTCACCCGCCTATTGCATGAGGAGAGGAATCTCAACACCTATATAGCTCCAAAGAGGATGCGCAATGTCTTTTGGGATTAATTTGCTTTGTAATTTGTTCCCATGAGGCTTTGATGTACTGAATAATTATTTCCTTAATGATAACAGGTGTTCTTTTTTGTCTACAACAAATTTGAACTTTCGAACCCTTGAATGCATTGCATAAACACATATCATTCATCATGTGCATAGCAGGTTTTTCTTCTTTTCAGGTTGCTTACCGTTCTTCGCTGTTTATTTCAGCATCATAAATCCTGACTCATCATCAACTGAGATGTCCATCAAGGCTCTTCAGGCGCAGAATGCGCAGTTTCAGGAATTAATCATGGGTTTGGCTCAGGGCCAAGAAGAGCTGAAGGCTCTGCTTCTGAAGAAGGAAAAGAAGAAGAAGAGGAGAACTGTTCTGTTCAACTCGGGCCGAAGGTTTGGCAACACTCTGCAAAATGAAGAGGCTGGTTCTTCCATTGGCAAGGGTACTCCTCAAGAGGGAAAAGGTCCAAGTCCGGTAGTCTCCGACAAGAGACTGATTTTGATGAAGAGCAATATCCTCCGGCTGAAGACCGTTACAAGCAGTTGGAAGACAGGTTGAATGCTATGGAGATCCAACAAGTGCCTGGGCTGGATTTTGGAGATTTGGGTTTGTCTACTGGTGTGATCATTCCTCGTAAGTTCAAAGCACCATCTTTTACCAAATATGACGGGGCGTCTTGTCCCAAGCTACATCTCAGATCCTATGTGTGGAAGATTCAACCGTACTCAGTGGACAAGAACTTGTGGATCCACTTCTTCCAGGAGAGTCTTTCAGGGACTCATCTCGAATGGTTCTATCAGCTGGATGGGACCAAGGTTCGTAACTGGGAGGAGTTGGCTACTGCTTTCTATAAGCAGTATCAATATAATGCCGACCTTGCCCCTACACGTACCCAACTCCAGGGTATGTCGTTAGGTTCAAGTGAAGGTTTTAAAGAGTACGCTCAGAAGTGGAGGGATCTGGCTGGCAGGGTGCAGCCTCCGTTGACTGATCGGGAGTTGGTAGACATGTTCCTGGGGACCCTATCTGGGCCGTTTTTCAACCATCTTATCGGTAACTCATCTGCAGGGTTTACTGATCTTATTCTGACTGGAGAGAGAATTGAGGCTGGGTTGAAGTCTGGTAAGATTCCGAAGGGTGCATCTACAAGTTCAGAGAAGAAACCCTTCAAGAAGGAGGCTAGTGCTGTATATGGCTCTAAGAGACAAGAGAAATCTGAGCGCCGCCAATCTGTCAGTGCGGTAATGATTGCTAAGCCTGCTGCCGCTCCTCGGCAAACCAATCCTCAGAGGGCTGAAAGACCCCGGAGAGAGTTCACCCGCTTGAGTATGACTTTGTCGCAGATCTTGCCGCAGTTACTGTCCACCAATCTAGTGACTGTCAGAGAGGCCCCAAAAGTTGTGAACACTGCCTCTCCCAAATACAACCCAAATGCCCGCTGTGCTTATCACTCCGATAGCCCAGGGCATTCCACTGATGACTGTTGGGCATTAAAGAATAAGGTGCAAGACCTTATTGACACAAAAGAGATACAGTTTGAAGCGCCTGAGAGGCCGAATATGGTGACTGCTCCTATGCCCCAGCATGGAGTAAATGCTGTTGATGAAGATGTTTACGCTGTTTCTGTGGATGATGTAGCTACTCCTTTGAAGACTGTCAAGAGGAACCTACTGCTAGCCGGTTTATTTCCGGGTTGCAGTGAGGGTTGTCTGTTCTGTGCTGTTTCTCTCTCTGGTTGTCCTTTGCTGAAGTTGGGCATCCAAAGCCTAATGGATAGCAAGGAGATTCTGTTTAAGAAGTCCGCTGTTCAGTTGGTCCCGGTAGAAGAAGTTGTTGTTGTTACAATCTTCAATAATCCAATCAAGGCTCTCCCAAGGAAGCCTGTTCAAATCATGACTGTCGCACCTGTGGTTATTACTGTTCTGGGGCCTCTCCCCTACGTATCTGATAAAGCTGTCCCCTGGCACTATGGGGCAGACGTATATGTGAATGGAATTAAACAAGAGTTCAACACTGGCGCCAGTATCTGCAATATCACTGGTCCAGCCAAGGTTACCCGCAGTGGCAGGCTCTTCTCGCCTGACATTGCACCGCCCGCTATGCGAAGACCCCTTACAATAACACCTACAAGTGTACCTGTTCCTGTTTCTGACCAAGTTGTTTCCCCTGCTGCCGAGTCATCCAATGCTCGGGGCAAAGGGATTGAAGACGAGCCTGCCCGGATGGAGGCACCAATACCTATAAATGCTGAGGCCTCCCAACAAGAAATGGAGGAGATCCTGAAAATAATAAAGAAGAGTGACTTTAATGTTGTAGAGCAGCTGGGGCATACGCCCTCTAAGATCTCCATGCTCTCCTTACTACTGTGCTCAGAGGCCCATGCTAAGGCCTTGATCTCATTCCTCAAGACGGCCCACGTGCCACAGGAGACATCTACAGTCCAGTTCACTGATTGCGTAGCAAATCTGACAGCGGACAATGGCTTGGGTTTCTCAGATGCTGACCTAACTGCAAAGGGAAGGGACCACAATGATGCCCTGCATGTCTCTATTGAATGCAGGGGCACTACTTTGGCGCATGTGTTGGTAGACACCGGCTCTTCCCTGAATGTGTTACCCAAGAAGGCCTTAGACCGTCTGGATTGTGAAGGCCTGGAACTGAAACCCAGCAATATCATCGTCAGAGCCTTTGACAGTTCCAAGAGGATGGTTCATGGAGAGGTTGACATCCCTATTCGTGTGGGTTCTCAGGTATTCGACTCTACTTTCTATGTGATGGATATCCGTCCATCGTATTCTTGTCTACTGGGTCGACCTTGGATCCACAAAGCTGGGGCAGTGACCTCTACCCTGCACCAGAAGCTCAAGTACCCCGTCAGAGGGAAGATCGTCACTGTGCAAGGAGAGGAGGAGTATATGGTGAGCCATTTGAATTCCTTCAGGTACATTGAGATGGACGGGGAGTTTATTGAAACCCCCTTTCAGCATTTCGAAGAGGTACTTCCAATTTCAGCAGCAGCAGAAACATCGGTCGAAGAGGATGTTCCTTTGAAAATGGCTTCCCTAAAGGATGCCCGGGCTGTAATTCAGAAAGGTGAATGTACTAATTGGGGCAGGCTTCCCGATTTTACACAGAAAACTGACAAGTTTGGGCTGGGTTTTACTGCAGAGGGACAGAAAGCTATGCGGAAGGCAAAGACCAGAAGACCTCCTGTGCTCATTACCAATCCAGGAGTGAATGCTGTTGGGGAAGATAATGAAGTGGATGAAGCAGAATTCAATAGCTGGATCTACCCGACAACTGATGGCGGATTGACCAATTGGATTGCGAAAGACCATACTCCTGTTACTTTTGTTACGCAGTAATAAAACTTCTTTGTTTTGTTATTTGTAATAAACAATAAATTAAACTCTATGGCCCAGTGTCTTACCCGAGGCACCGTGGTTTTATTTGTGAGGGCATATAAATTGTCATTTCATATATCATAAATAAAAATCTTGGACGTTTTCTCGCATTTCAAATCTTATGCTCCTTTTCTGTCTTTCTTTCCTTATATAAATTTCAAAACAGCTGTATTTACACACACTCACTCATACAGGTTTCAATCCACTCTGGATCTCACTGGTAACGACTCTGCTACTGCCAGTTATGACTTCGAAAATCCGATCAACTTAGCCGAAGACGAAGGTGAAGATGATTGCGAAGTGCCTGGTGAGCTTGCAAGACTGTTACTTCAGGAAGAGAGGGCAATTCAACCACACGAAGAGCCAGTGGAAACAATAAACTTGGGTACTGAAGCAGACAGGAAAGAGGTAAAGATTGGTGCCAACCTAGAGCTCAGTGTGAAGCAACGGTTGACTCAAATGTTACATGATTATATGGAGATCTTTGTCTGGTCCTACGAAGACATGCCCGGGTTAGATACCGATATTGTGGTCCATCACTTGCCCACTAAGGAAGACTGTCCTCCGGTTAAGCAAAAGATCCGCCGTATGCATCCAGAGATGTCTGAGAAGATCAAAGCCGAGGTTATGAAACAGTTTGACGCCGGGTTCCTTGCAGTGACTTCTTACCCTCAGTGGGTTGCTAATGTAGTGCCGGTATCTAAGAAAGACGGAAAGGTCAGAATGTGTGTCGATTACAGGGATCTGAACAGGGCCAGCCCCAAGGATGACTTCCCCCTACCTCACATTGATGTCCTTGTTGACAATACGGCTCAGCATAAGGTGTTCTCTTTCATGGATGGTTTTTCAGGCTACAATCAGATCAAGATGGCACCTGAAGACATGGAAAAGACTACATTTGTTACTCAGTGGGGCACCTTCTGCTACAAGGTCATGCCTTTTGGACTGGAGAACGCTGGGGCAACCTACCAACGTGCCATGGTTGCTTTATTTCATGACATGATCCATCATGAGATAGAGGTGTATGTTGACGACATGATCGCAAGGTCCCAGACTGAGGAAGAACACCTTGATCATCTGCAGAAATTGTTTGACCGATTGAAGTTGTACAAGCTGAGGTTGAACCTGAACAAGTGCACCTTCGGGGTAAGATCTGGAAAGTTGCTAGGCTTCGTTGTAAGTGATAAGGGTATTCAAGTGGACCCTGCCAAGGTCAAAGCTATTCAAGAGATGCCAGTTCCTAGGACAGAGAAAGAAGTCAGAGGCTTTCTAGGACGCCTGAATTACATTGCTCGGTTCATCTCACACCTGACTGCTACCTGTGAGCCAATCTTCAAGCTGCTGAAGAAAGATCAGGTAGTACGTTGGAATGATGAATGTCAGGCTGCCTTTGACAGAATTAAGGAGTATCTCCAAGAACCACCCATTCTTATGCCACCGGTTGAAGGGAGACCTCTGATACTATACCTGACAGTACTTGACAACTCAATGGGGTGTGTGCTGGGGCAGCATGACGAGTCTGGCCGAAAAGAGCACGCCATTTATTACCTTAGCAAAAAGTTTACCGACTGTGAGACCCGATACTCACTGCTTGAGAAAACTTGCTGCGCTTTGGTATGGGTTGCTCGCCGGCTGAGACAGTATATGCTGACTCACACTACCTTGTTAATCTCAAAGATGGATCCTATAAAGTACATATTTGAAAAGCCTTCTCTGTCTGGGAGAATAGAAAGGTGCCAAATGATCTTGATAGAATACGACATTCAGTACACAACCCAGAAAGCCATCAAGGGAAGTGTATTGGCAGACCACTTGGCACATCAGGAAGTAGACGACTATCAGTCAATGAACTTTGAGTTTCCGGACGAGAGCATCATGATAGTGACTGATTGTGAAGTACCTGGACCGGATGAAGGACCTGAGGAAGGATCCCGATGGTCTATGCACTTTGATGGAGCCTCCAATGCTTTGGGTAACGGTATCGGCGCTGTAATCATATCGCCTCAAGGCACTCATACTCCACTCACTGCCCGGCTATGTTTCAACTGTACCAACAACATGGCAGAGTATGAGGCGTGCATCATGGGTCTTCAAGCTGCGATCGACTTAAGGATCAAGTTTCTGAGTGTCTTCGGAGATTCCGCTCTCATAATCAATCAGATCAAAGGAGAATGGGATACGAAACATCCGAATCTTATTCCTTACAGAGAATGTGTGTTGACTTTGATCCCCCACTTCACGGAGATAACCTTTGAACACTTCCCAAGAGAGGAGAATCAGTTGGCGAACGCGTTAGCTACGATGTCTTCTATGTTCAAGGTCAAATGGGACAATGAGGCTCCCCGGATCATCATCTGGAAACTGGACGAACCAGCATACTGTTGTGATCTCGAGACTGAAAAGCCTTGGTACCATGAGGTGAAGAGATACTTGGAAGCTCAGGAATACCCTGAAGGTGCATCTGTCAATGATAAAAAGTTTCTGAGAAGGTTCGCAGCAAAGTTCTTCCTTAGCAACGACATCTTGTATAAGCGAAACCATGATTTGACCTTGCTGCGTTGTGTGGATAAGACAGAAGCAGAAAGGATTATGGAAGAGCTACATGAAGGGACCTTCGGAACACATTCCAGTGGGCACACTATGGCTAAAAAGATCCTTCGGGCAGGGTATTTCTGGTCCACAATGGAAGCAGACTGCTACCAACATTCTCGGACATGCCATAAATGCCAGATTTATGCAGACAAGGTGCATGTTCCTCCAGTTCCTCTGAATGTTCTAACTGCGCCTTGGCTGTTTGCAATGTGGGGCATAGATATGATCGGTGAGATTAAACCTACGGCATCTAACGGGCATCGCTTCATCCTGGTAGCGATTGATTACTTCACGAAGTGGGTCGAAGCAGCTTCCTACGCTACGGTAACCAAGACTGTTGTGGCACGGTTCATTCGGCATAATCTGATCTATCGATACGGCGTCCCAGAAAGAATTATCACAGTCAACGGTACCAATCTGAATAACAAGATGATCACTGAGCTCTGCGAGCAGTTTAAAATACAACACCATAACTCTTCTCCTTACAGACCGAAGATGAATGGGGCTGTAGAAGCAGCAAATAAAAATATCAAGAAAATCGTGCAGAAGATGACAGTGACTTATAAAGATTGGCACAAGATGTTACCGTTCGCTCTACATGGGTACCGTACCTCAACCAGGACGTCAACCGGGGCAACTCCTTTCTCCTTGGTCTACGGGATGGAGGCAGTCTTACCGATCGAAGTGCAAATACCCTCTCTCCGGATAATGAAGGATGCAAATCTGAAGGAAGATGATTGGATCTAGACACGACTTGATCAATTAAACCTTATTGACGAAAAGAGACTCGCTGCTATCTGTCATGGTCAGACGTATCAAAAACGGATAATCAGGGCATTTAACAAAAAGGTCAGACCACAGGAATATCAAGTTGGGGATCTGGTAATCAAGCGAATCATCCTTCCTCAGAGTGATCCAAGGGGCAAATGGACCCCCACGTACGAAGGGCCATTTGTGGTTAAACATGTGTTCTCAGGAGGAGCCATGATTCTAACCAACATGGATGGTGACGACCTTCCTCACCCCGCCAATGCAGACATAGTAAAAAGATACTACGCATGAAAAAAGACCCGCTAGGCTGACATGCCTAGGCAAAAGTTAGGGCTTCCCGGCAAACCAAAAGGGTTCGGGCAAAATGAAGGGATGAAATAAAAAAATCTGTACACCCGGCAAGTCGAAAACCTGAAAAGGCGGCTTGGGCAAAAATGGGTATCCCGGTGGACTGAAAACCCGAAAGGGCGGTCCAGGCAAAAGTTAGGGATAAAGCGTAATACTATGTCTCATTGGATCACTCTGCATCCAGAATCCGGTATCTACATCAAGTTCAGACGGCATCGATCAGTCAGCTTCATCTTCAACCAAGGTCATCAAGTGATGAGACGCTCGGAGATATAAAGGCAATAGCAGAGTTGAAACCCAGTGGATCATTCATTTCACACAGCTGTTTTAATTTCTCTTGTACAAAATTTGTATAAACTCTTTTGTTAGGCGGCGTCCTCTTACTAGGGCGTCAGCCTCTTGTACATAAAACGCCTATTTACAGGCCATTCAAAAATCAATACAAATACACTTTTCAGTCACAATTGCCAATTGTTTTCCTTTTCTGTTTTGTTTTGCGAAGAACGTCCAAGGTTCAATTTGTGATATATGCATTGACAATAATTTGCTAACTCATGAATATTTGCATACAAAACAAAAGATTAATTACAGGTAACATTAGAAACAAGGGCAATAAAGAGTTGTTTAAGCAATCTAATTGTTCTGTCCGCTAAAGGTACCAAGGTAGGTTCAGCTGAAGAACATAACCAGATATCTCAATTCCCCAGAGAGTGCGTCAGCAAGTCAGTATACTTTCCCCAAGCAAAGCTACTATCAAACTTAAGGAAGTTGGGCATCCTCCAGCAGATCTCAACATTCCCCAGCAATATACAGGCATTCCTAACAAGCATCCCCGGCAATCTCGGTCTAAAGATTGTTCCCCGGCGGTATATCAAACATTCAGTGGAGTCATTTCCAATATAGTTCAAAATTTCCCCAGGAGAGTCCAATCCAGTTTCCCCAAGAAAGTTGGAATCCATCTCCCCAAGCAGTAAGCTTATCCCCAGTAGATTCTGGAAGCTTATCCCTGTAGAGTACGAACGCGTCTCCCGACTTTATTCAAAGAGTTATTTCCTTACCAGGATATAACTGGGTTATCCTCAGCCAAAAGCCACGGAAAGAGCGTCCTCGACGAAGTCTTCTTATCCCCAGCGAAGTCTATTAACACTTCCAACACAACAAGGGTATCCCCAGCAAGTTATTATCAACAATTCAACAAAGTATCTCTCTCCCCACAGAGTATTGCTTCCCAGCAAGATCGTTAGAATACTGTTTCTCCCCGCAGAGTAATTCATTCGTCAAGTTTATTCCCCAACGGAGTTATCTTCTCCTACCGGTATTCTTGCAACTATCATCCCCAGCGGAGGCAAAAATCTATTCTTCAACATCAGCCTAGGAGTGACTTCCCGATACCCGTCAAGGATTTATTTTCCTAAGACGAAAGCACACATTCATAAACATCGCACTTCCATACATCATTATAGCATGCATATACGCATCATATATTACAAATCTCATTTATGTTGAGAACATCATTGCTTGATCTATATCATGCATTGCATATGACTGACCTTTACCTTTCAGGAAAAAGCCAGTTAAAGTTCTCAGCTATATTTCAAGACCTAGACCGGTTCAGTTAAATCGACCCTAAGATTTTTCTGTTTCTTATCCAGTCAAAGGCCTTCTCTGGTTCAGTCAGATCGACCCTAAGATCTCCCTGTTTCTTATCCAGTTGAAGATTTCAAGACCTAGACCGGTTCAGTTAAATCGACCCTAAGATTTCTCTGTTTCTTATCCAGTCAAAGGCCTTCTCTGGTTCAGTCAGATCGACCCTAAGATCTCCCTGTTTCTTATCCAGTTGAAGACATTTCAAGACCTAGACCGGTTCAGTTAAATCGACCCTAAGATTTCTCTGTTTCTTATCCAGTCCAAGGCCTTCTCTAGTCCAGTTAAATCGATCCCTAACAGATTTTCCTGATAAAGACTCAGTTGAAGTCGTCCAATATTCTCTCAATGATTGCTGTTGAGGTTGTAGTCGCCTATGGTTCTCTCCCCGATACTGCGGAGGTAGTAATCATCCCCAGATTCGCTCAGCGTTACTGTTGAAGTTGAAGTCGTCCAAGATTCTCTCAATGATTGCTGTTGAGGTTGTAGTCGCCTATGGTTCTCTCCCCGATACTGCGGAGGTAGTAATCATCCCCGGATTCGCTCAGCGTTACTGTTGAAGTTGAAGTCGTCCAAGATTCTCTCAATGATTGCTGTTGAGGTTGTAGTCGCTTATGGTTCTCTCCCCGTTACTGCGGAGGTAGTAATCGTCCCCAGATTCTCTCAGCGATACTGTTGAGGTTGAAGTCATCCAAGGTCCTCTCACCGTTCCTGTTGAGGTAGTAACCACCCCTGGTTCATTCATCACCTTTTGAAGATCCATATCCAGCTCCTGTAACCAGTCAGGACACATCTACACAAGAATTTGAAGACCGGTTCCTGTAACAGGTCAGGTAATCATTTTTCTTTTGCAGGTACGCAAGCTCTCGCTAAGGAATCTCCTATCCATCACATCTCAGCATGGCATCTATAAGCCCATCATCCTATCCATCAATCTCCAAATGGCATCTGTAAGCCCATTCCCCACCATCACACTACTATGTGAGCGCAAATTTCTGGGCACTCTAGTGTTCAATCATCTTCCACCTTCGGATTACGAAAGGCACGTCAGCCAATCTGCATCCTCAGGTTTAAGAAGATTGAACATGGGAAACTGTTGCACCCCAAAATTTGCCCTCCCATATTCTTCAAGATTTGCAAAGAGCAAGCTTCAAATCTCCCCAAGGGTTGCACAGTTCAAGGGCCTCCTAACAGTCAAGAATTAGGGTTTTGGTTCTGACAAAGTAAATGAAGTTTCCAAGGGTCCAATCAAGTCCCACATGCCTATAAACATGGTCAAGCATCCTCATACCAAGTTTCAAGACTTACAGCACAAAATTGCACAGTCAAAAACCCTAATTGCACTACAGTCAACTGTAGGGGCAAAATGGTCATTTGACAGTCAAAAGTCCAAATTTTTGGTCAACATCTCATTTTGAAGCCACAAACATCATTTTATCAATGCTTGATCATGATTCTCAAAGCTTGGCTCAAAAATCATCAAGATGCAAAAGTTTCCATATTTGGACAGTTGAAAAAG
This sequence comes from Vicia faba, assembly GCA_948472305.1. Lineage (NCBI taxonomy): Eukaryota > Viridiplantae > Streptophyta > Magnoliopsida > Fabales > Fabaceae > Vicia > Vicia faba. The sequence continues at coordinate 1,202,560,007 of OX451740.1, read as the reverse complement.
TCAACTATAACTTGACCAAGGCATAACTTCCACATGGTTTATCAGAAAAATTCCATCCAAAGCTCATTTTGAAGATAAAGACATTTCCTACAACTCCTCTTCATACTTAAAATCCAAGAAATGCTCTCACAAAAAGTTATCAATTTCAACATTATAGGTCATTTTCAAAAGTCAACAAAAAGGGACTTTAAGTCAAAGGCCATAACTTGAGATTGGTAAATCAAAATGACATGGGACCAATGAAATTGGTTAAAGGACTCAAAGACCTTTCCAAAATTTCTAAGAACATGAGCAAAGCTTAAAAATTGAGCAAGTTATGCCTTGTGTAAGTTGGGAAATTTTTGGATATTTTGAAAAGTCAACATTGCTTCAAATGTCTTAAAAATGCTAATGGGCCTCTTTTTCTTCCACAATTCATCATCCAAGGCATGTGCACGACTATTTGGCACAAAGGGAAGTTTTTTATCATTTTTATTTATTTATTTGGATTTTTAATTATTAATAATTCATTTAATTAAAATAAATAGGTGAAAAATACTAAACCTAATGTTTTAAATCTTTTTGTGCATGGAATAGGCTTAGGATTTCGTGCACAATCAGATATGGAAGGAATTATGGTGATTGGATATGATTGAAACCAAATTTGCATGAAAAGATTGAAAAAAATATGCATGGAAAATCAAATATTTTCTCATCAATTCCTTGATTCCTTGGACCAATTTCTTAACCCTAATCATTCACATGTATATATGGATGCAAACCCTACCCCTAAGAACCTCCCAGCTGCGCCATACACCAAGAACAAAACTTGAGTTTTTTGCCAAAAAGTTGAAAACTGAAAACTAGGTTTTAGGGCGATTCGAGCCAAAATACCTATTCCATTAGCTTGCCAAGGTGACCAGGAGACTATTCCAATCAAGAACATCAACTCTAACGCCTTGAATCGGTATACAGAAATCCAAAATTTTCATATAAAATGCATATCCGTGTTTTAATTTTTCAAGCATTCTCATGGCATTTTATTTATGGATTCATACTAATTGATGCATTCTGAAGCTAACCACATACTTTGATTGAGTTTTTATACACTATATGCAAAAACGCCATTGTTATATTTTAGGGTTGCAGAGGTTCTAATTTAGGGCTTCTCTATTCTGGAAAAATTGGAACACCATAATACCATGAATGAACTCAGCGTGCTTGGACGAAAACAAAACACTCATCGCGCCTAATTTATGTGCTATCACGGCCTATTCGCTATTATTGGATATGGCATATTTTGGGGGGGTTTAAAACCCCCGCTAACCTTCTTTTATTTTCAGGGAAAACACAAACGATGAAGAAGATGATGAAGTGTAGGCCAGCGATTGGATCGTTCAAATTTACGCGCTAATTTTCCACTAACTTTTGTTTTATATTATATTGTTCATTGGCCATAGAATAATCAAAACGCGCGTTTGGTTCAATTGGTCAGGCATGTGTATGGTAACCAACAAGACCTGGGTTAGATCCCAGGCCCCCCTCCCTTTCCTTATATTTTTCCTTTAATTGTCATCCTATGCAGTTTCAATACAAGAAGTCCACCATACAACTCACCATCCAGCTTGCCACGCACATGCTAAGACTAATCCAAGGGGCATGGTTTGAAGATCATCATGGACACAAGTCAAAGATGCCACATGCTAGCGTCAGAGTCAACAAGGCCAAAGGCTTAATGGGCCTGAAATACTGGACTCTACCTCCCAATTTGGGGACAGACCCCCCCTAGGTTTGCAATTTCTTTTATATATTTTCCATTTTTTATTTGATTCAACTATTTCTTTTTTAATCAATTTCTTTAATTAATTATTTTCATAATAATATATAAAAACACAAAAAAATCAGAAAGGTCATAAAAATAAAAAATATATTTTATTTTAATATTTTGTAAATAAATATTATTCATTGATTTTAGCTATTAAATCAGGTTTAATTCAAGCATTTTCTTAATTAACTTAAAATTTGTAGAATTAGGGTTTTAATCAATGTTTATCCTTTTTCTTTTCTTTTCACTAATAATTAAATATTATTTATTTTTATAAATCAAATTGCATGTAAATAATTAATTTAATTTTAGGTTTAAATTTTAACATGTTTTCTTAATAAATAAAAGTTGTAGAATTAGGGTTAATTAGTTAATTTCATTTAATTCTCATTAAAAAACCATAAATACGAAAACCTCAAAAATAATTTCTCTTTCTATTTTAATTGAATTAATTTGTAAATAATAATTTAATTTCTTTAAAAAGGGTCCAACGCCCTCGTTTCCAATTTTAATTCATATTCGCGCATTTTACTTATTTCTTGTGAATATTAATGTAATTCTCCCAAAGCCGTGTAATTTTATAATTTCTCGCACTTTACTTTATTTCCTTATTTTTTGTCAAATCGGGTCCTGGATTTTAATTTTGGCGATGTGGACCCGCGCCTTTGTAATAGTTTAGGAATTTTATCTGTCCGCTCTTTTTTAACTGTTAAATAAATGCATGCAAGAATGAATGGCCTAAAATAAAAACAAACGCATAGATCACTTTGACATGACAAGACAAAAATAAACGAATCTGACACACAAATCACACACCACCCCTAGGGTACGCCTCGCTGTTGCCTTGCCTCGAAAGGTGATCGTCGAGTAGAGGATGTCTTAGTAAGTCCTCATGATCCGGGAACCTGGCATGAGGGTAGCTTCTAAGGTGTCTTCCCATTGCTCTGGTGATCACCATGTCCCGAACCTTCGAATTGACCCGAACAACTCCAATAGTGGTGCTACCTACTTCTCAATGGTGGGATGGCACTACTTTAAAGGACATTTACACAGACGAATTCCTTAGGGTAGGTAGACGACTCTAGATACTTGCTCTAAATTCAAAACAAATTCAAAATACTTTTCACACCGACACCTTTTCAAAAAGCTTTCGAAAGCAATTTTTCAAACACTCTTGAGGACCGATACAAGAGTCGAACTGGAACTTTCAAAGAAACTTTTTAAAACCCACAGTTGAAAAGCAAACAAACCATTTTTGAAAACACAAATGAGCAAGTATCTAAGAGCCCATGGATAACCATGGATAGAAAGGGTGCTAACACCTTCCCTTTCTATAACCTACCTCCCGAACCGAGAGCGATCTCTTTAAGGAATTTTTCTGTGCTTTTGTCCTTTCCATTTGGAGAAAATAAAAGACGGTGGCGACTCTTGCTTCCGCGACATTTCGCGAACGAGCGTTAAACATTCAGTTCCAGATCCACCGATCACACACATAAACACCATATTCCATTTCACATTTTTGAAACTCATGCTTCTTGAAAAACGAATCAATTTTCAGATTCCAAGCTCTGGGCGCTTGCTTTAGTCCATACAGGGCTTTATTTAACATGTATACCATCCTTTCCTGATTCTTTTTCACAAATCTAGGAGGTTGTGACACATAAACTTCTTCCTGTAATGGACCGTTCAGAAATGCAGACTTCACATCCAGATGCATCAAAGGCCAATTTCTATTTGCAGCTAAAGCAATCACCAGTCTGATTGTTTCATGCCTAGCTACAAGCGCAAACACCTCAAAGTAATCTAGCCCAGGTTTCTGAATAAAATCTATGGCTACTAGTCTAGCTTTGTGCTTGCCAATTGAACCATCTGGCTTAAGTTTCAACTTAAAAACCCATCTGACGCTGATGACTTTTTTCTTATCTGGAAGTTTAGTCAATTTCCATGTTTTGTTCCTTTCTATTGCCTCAAGTTCTTCTTTCATGGAATTCAATCATTCTTTCTTCTTGAGAGCTTCTTCAATGCCCACTGGTTCAGAATCTACTAACATGGCACACTGAACAACTTCTCCTTCAGAGTCAGCTTCATTATCATGCAGCATGTCAAAATCTGTAAACCTTTTGGGTTTTTGTCTGATTCTCTGTGGTCTTTGAGCCTGTTCTGAAGTCGCACCAGAACTACTACCTTCAGAGTCTTCCCTTCCAGAACTATGATCACCACCATATTTTGGATCATCATCAGCATCTGGATCGGAATCAGATCCATTATCAAAATCTTCTTCTGACTCATCTTCAGAATCTTCATAGTCAGATTCATCTTCTGAACTTTCTAAAACATCTTCAGAGACTAACTCTGGTGTTGGCACTACACCAGAATCTGATTGAGACTTGTTCCAATCCCATGTTTCAGACTCGTTCCCCACAAAGTCTCTGCTGACTTCAACTTTATTAGTTTCTGGACAATAAAGCTTATACGCACCTGTACTGTGGTACCCCACCAACAACATTACTTTGCTTCTATCATCCAGTTTTTGTCTTCTAGCTTCTGGAACGTGTTTGTAACAGACAGAGCCAAACACCTTCAAATGATTTACACTATACTTATCTCCAGTCCATTTTTCTAAAGGAACAACTTCCTTCAGCTTTTTCGTTGGACACCTGTTCAGAATATATGCTGATGTGGCAACAACTTCTCCCTATAGCTCGTGAGGTAGCTTTTTCTCTTTCAGCATGCTTCTAGTCATATCAAGCAAGGTTATGTTTCTTCTTTCAGCAAGACCATTGTACTAAGGAGTATATGGAGCAGTAACCTCATGTTCTATTCCACTCTCCTCACAGAACTTCTGGAACTTTGTAGAGTTATACTCACCTCTACCATCCGTTCTCAGAATCTTCAACTTCTGACCACTTTGCTTCTCAGCCTTCACTTTGAACTTCTGGAACTCAGTAAACACTTTATGCTTGAACTTGATGAGTGTTACCCATGTCATTCTTGTGAACTCATCCACAAAAGACACAAAATATTTGTTTCCTCCAAGTGAAGGTACTGGAAATGGTCCACACACATCAGAATGTACTACTCCCAGAGCATGCTTCGCTCTGGGGGCTACTTCTGATGCAAATGGAAATCTGGGTTGCTTGCCTTTCATGCATATGTCACATGACTTCTCAGGTTTCATAATCTTCGAAATACCATGAACAAGATTCTTAGAACATAAATGCCCTAGGCTTCTATATTTCAAGTGCCCCAACCTCTTATGCCACAGCTTACTGTCACCTTCAGCGCCTTCTGCAGTAAGACACATTGCTTCAGCTGTTTCTACATTTACTTTGAAAGTTCTGTTGCTTCCTTGTTCAGACTTCATAATCATCTTCTGATTGGAATCATACAATGTCAGGAGATTGTTTTTCATAACAACTGAGAAACCATTCTCAATCAGCTGACCCACGCTCATCAGATTGCTTCTAATACCAGGAACATACCAGACGTCTTTGATCAGAATGTCTTTCCCATTCTTTACTCTAACTCTGACATCTCCCATACCTTCTGCATTAAGATACTTATCATCAGTATATCTGATCTTTGTTCTCCTTATGGAGTCAAAGTCTGTCAGCCATTATTTGTTTCCAGTTAAGTGATTTGAACAGCCAGTGTCCATATACCACCAATCTTCTGAACATTTTCCATCAAAATCAGAAGCCATTAGTAACACAGATTCATCATCAGAGTTTCTCTTAGCCATATACGCTTCTTCTGATTTCCTTTCCTTGTTTGACCTACAATCTCTGGAAAAATGGCCAAATTGTTTACAAGAGTAACATTGAACCTTCCTTTTCTCATACCTCTCCTTTCCTTTATGATATCTCTTATCATCAGAAGTTGAGGTTTCTGACTTCTGGAATCTATCACCACGTCTATTCTGCTTCTAGTCTTTCTTGACAAAGGAAGCCTTCAGAGCTTGCTCAGCTTCCCTCTCAGAAATTCTCTCACACAAACGTAACTCATGTGCTTCTAAGCTCCTTTGCAATTCTTCTATTCTCACGGTTTCCAGATCTTTAGAATGTTCAATAGAAACAACAATGTAATCAAACAAAGGAGTAAGCGACCTCAAAATCTTCTCTATGATTACCTGTTCAGACATAGTTTCTCCACACGCCTTCATCTCGTTAGTGATCAGAATCACTTTAGAGATATATTCAGAAACTTTCTCATTGCTCTTCATGTTCAAGTTCTCATATTGCTTTCGCAGGGATTTGAGCTTCACCTTCTTTACTGATGCGTCACCACCGTAACATCTCACCAACAAATCCCACACCCCTTTTGACGTTGTTGAATCAATAATCTTCTCGAACACACTTTTATCCACACACTGATGGATATAGAACATAGCTTTCCGGTCCCTCTTCCTCATCAGCCTTTCAACAGTTCTCTGTTCTTCAGTTGCATCTGCTGCAGCTCGTACATAACCATCTGTAATCAGATCCAGAATATCATGCGCACCAAACAATACACGCATTTGCATCATCCATCTGTTCCAGTTTTTGCCATTAAAAACTGGGAGTTTGGTGTTCAAACTACTGCCTCCACTCATTTTAAATCTTGCGCAGATTTTTCAGATCTTCACACACACTGTTTTCCAATCCACAGAATCAAATTCTGTTCAGATTTTGTTCAAGATTTCAACAGAAAATCAATGAACCAAAATCAAACACACAGCTCACAAACACTCGTGTTTCTCAGGAAAAAACAGAACCAAGTACTCTAGATACCAATTTGTTGGTGCAAGGTAATGAAGTGGGAGAAGAAGAATGAACAAAATAATAACAAGACTACTGTTTGTATTCAAGTAGAGGAGATAAAAATTGAGTACAATATTGATAGGCTACTATAACACATTTATACTAAATATTAAAAATGGCAAAAGACCCTATTAAAGAATAAACATTGGAAATTATAGATATTAACTAAATTATATTTCCAATACGATTTCTATAGTTAAAGAGAAGTATGTTGATATGCCCAGTGGAGTGTGACGTGAATGTTATTTCTTGGAGGTGGACATGTAGCTTGTTCGTTTGGGAGAAAGACTTACTTTTAGATTGATGTACTCTATTAGAGTTTTTATTTGGTATGATATCAAAGCATATAGATGGTTATGGAGACTTAATATGATGGTAAATATCATGTCGAGATGTTTATTGTGTTCAGAACGAGTTTCACTATTGAAAGTGTCCTTGTTCCCATGGAGTGCCTTTTGTAAGAGACTTGCGATTAAAGATAACTTGAATTGATGTGGGATCAACTACAACAACAATTCTTTAAAGATGTTTAGAAAAAGATGAAAAATTAAGCCATCTATTTTTCGAGTGATTTTTTTGGAGGGATATATACACCATCTTGAAGTGGTTGGACACTTATAGTTCTTATCTTATAGGTTTTCTTAATGCTAACAATATATTGAATATAATGTTATAAATAGTAACCAATGTCTAACAATACATTATTACTACTCAAGTAACGTGAATATCATGTGACGTGATATAACTTTTATACAATAATGTTTACGTTTATGATTATCTTTTTACTTTGATATTTATATTAAATATATAAGACATAATTGTGTTACACTTGTATAGTCTAAAATTATATTACTTGATACCTGAAAATACTTGATATATATAAATAATCTCAATATTACATATTAATTTATTTCATTATGACCATATATTTTATAATCATATGTGATTAAGGATTCTGTTGGTATTATTTTTGCATAGGTAGGAGCGACAAATTTCATCTATGTCACTTATACGACAAATTTTATCACTATAAAAAATACGCATGATGCGGCGGTTATATTAGGGAGGTCTTAATAAACCCCTTAGGATTAAAATGCGACATTTCCAATTTTAAGGAATAAATGTTAAATTTGATACTTAATAAACTTCTTTAGCCTGGATATATATTGGATTTTTAAAAATGTTTCATCAATATAAATGCAGAATTATGAACATAAAGCATTGCTGAAACTATCCTGGCACAGAGCAGCTCCATTTCCACAAGAGATTGATTGAACAATTCAATCTCTACTTGGGATTGCTTGATCAATTCTAACTCTTTAAGGTATATTTTTTTCCTCTTGAGAATATACTAGTTATTTTGATTGTTCTCTTGATTGTTCTTAGTGTCATCATAAGAAGTTAATTCCATGTTATTTATATAACATCCGTAGGCCAACAACCTTAATTGAATATGTCGAATTTTACAAAAAAAAAAGTTCACCAATTTACAAAAAAATTTGCCAGTGCCATTAAAATAATTTATTCTTATAAAAACAACTAAAGAAAAGTGGTCTCATATTTCATATTTGATTACATTGAATAAATATTATATTAATATCAAAGTCAAAGATAGATGAACAAGATTATTACTATAATTCAAATGGACTGCCATTTCTAGAGTTCAAAAACTTCACACTAACAATTCCACACATGATAAAAACTTAAGTTAAATACAGAAAACAAAAAAGATGTAAAGAACTATCGACACTAAAAAGATGTAACATAAAAAAAGAATAACTTTTGTCCATCTTCATTGAAGAATTTTACACGAAACTTGAATGTCACCCTTGAAAATTATTCATGATTCACCTGTCAACAACAAGTATTGAATATTTCCAATGTCAATAATAGAAGAAGAAATTTTAATTATTTATAATTAAATACACAACACAAAACAAACAAAAAGTAAGATAGGTAAAGCATCACAATTATTTAGCATTAGCAATCAGATAGATACCATAAAGATTAGGGAGAATGAAATCCACGCATATTTCTCAAGCAACCATTGTTCTTATTATATAGAAAACTAAATAGTAAATTTATTTTGTTCACAAATGTAATCATTTTAAAGATTTTATATTAAAGGAAAATATAAGTAAAAATATTAAATTGAATGGAAATACACTCACAGTATAAATAATGAAATTATAATTGTTAATTTTTTATTTATACAAAACTGACTTTTTTTTTAAATCACATCATAAATTTTTTTTGAGGGTTGTGAATCGTTAATTTTTTTTAGAAATTTAACTTTAAAAAAAAAAATCAAATATAAAGTATTTCTTTTTATGATGAGTAATATCCAATAAAATCTAATAAAATTCATATACTTGGATCTAAGAAATATGAAACAGTTAATTTAATTTAAGGCCATAACTCAAAAGTGAAGTTAATTAAATAAAAAAACAAAAAAAACAAGTATAGAGAGAGAGGAGTGGTACTTACAAAAGGTACATAGATTACTTAGTGATAGCATATATAGCATAGATGATTCCAGGAAGATAGCCCAAAATAGTGAGAATCAAACAGATCCAGAACTCAACCTATAATACAAAACCATCCAACAAATTAATAATCAAGCAATGAAAAAACAAGAAATAAAGGGTTTTGTATTATAGTTACGTTGCAGCCAAATTTGAGGAAGACACCAAGAGGTGGAAGGATGATGGCAAGAATAATATCGATGCAGGTAGCTGTACCCATTTTCTTTTCACTTCAAAATTTTAGAGAGAGAGATGATAGAATAGGAGAGCTTAGTAGTTTAGAGAGAAAGTGAGGGATAGGATAAAAGACGAAAGATGATGGTTCCCATATATAGGACTTGGTGTCGACAGCCAAACCAAACGTTTCCTTTTTTTATTTCTTTTCTACACTACGTGCCTTCTCTACGTTGCAAACAACTCCAACTAATATAAATAAATAAATACATATTAATATATGTAAAAAAATTAAGATTTCATATATTTTACAAATAAATAAGAGTGTCTCGTATTATATATATATATATATATATATATATATATATATATATATATATATATATATATATATATATATATATATATATATATATATATATATATATATATATATATATATATATATATATATATATATATATATATATATATATATATATATATATATATATATATATATATATATATATATATATATATATATATATATATATATATATATATATATATATAATTGAATACAATAATTATTTAATTGACTAATTAATTAAAATAATCTTTATTTTGTCAATTTATTTAATTGACTAATTAATTAAAATAATCTTTATTTTGTCAATTTAACAATTAAAAAATAATTGTGCAGGAAATTTTATCCCTAAATTATAAATTTATTAAAATTTTTAACTAGTGTTTCATAATTATGTGAAAAGTTGAATGATGAATACCTGACCCTCTGGAAACAGAGGGTATTTATAGCCCCCAGCGCTAGGCCAAGGTTCCTTCATTGGGCCGGGCAGGTTTGACCCAATGGAGGAACTGCCAGGTTCTACGTGCGTAGTGGGGACCCGCATGTGGTCCCCTTCCTGGATGTTCTGCGTGTAGTGCGGGCGGACGGAGACGCGGTCTTTCAGGGGTCTCGTTGGGAGAGCAGTGGACTGAGTCTGTCCTAGTTGGGGTGCTCGAGGCAATGTCGAGCTGGACAGCAGGATGTCGAGCTGGACATCAGGATGTGGAGCTGGACCGCAGTATGTCGAGCTGGAGGTGTAGCTGTGGAGCATGTGAAAACCCGTCGGGCACGGCTGTGACGCTTTGGTCGGCGTGGTCCTCAGTAAATCCATTTGGACTGGACCTTAGCAATGCTTTTGGACCTGTCGGGCCCAGTCCAGAACAGAAAGCATCTTAGTGACTATAAAATTGTGGCCTACAAAAAACTCCGCTTCATTAGAATATTTACACAAGTAATGTGTAAGTGTTTTTGTCTATTTTGGGATTTGTGGTGCTTCATGTTTGACTTGTTGTCTTCTACTTCTCAATAGAGATGACAATGAGAATGTCCATTTTGTTTAGATCTGTCCCGCAAAAACATGCAAAGAAATAGGGAGAGCTTTGTTGAGAGTCCAGACCTAAAACTTTGATCCGCCCTACAAAAAATGAGTGCGAGGGGAAGCGGCCCTGTAAGCATTGCACCTTTTAAACTTGAAAATTGTAAATTTTTATGTTAATATCCGTGTCCGCAAAATCCTGCAAAAAAATAGGACGGAACGGGGAGGACATATAAGAGGATACATGCCTAAAACCTTGGCCTGTCCTGCAAAAAAGTGCGTGAAACAGACACACTCAACGAGTTAGGCTCCTTTTCCCATTCCTACTTCTCAGTGTTTGGTTCACTCCGTCCTTGTGTGTGCATCTTTCCAAACCAGTGATTCTAGAGTCTTTGTCCTATTCGACTAATAGCACTATTAACATTGAACGTGCCTGTAAAGCTCAATTATCTAGTCTTATTGTATTTTTATTAATTTTGTAGTCTTTGTGACCATAATAAACTCTACTACACTTGAGAAAAACTCAATTGACTTGAGATCTATTGTATTTATACTCGTCTGACTTTGTATCAATTGAGAGACTTTCTTTTAACCCAAAAGTCGTGTGTATGTTGATTTTGTCTGAAACTTCATTTATTGTTAGAAGTAAGCAAATGCCATAAACGTTGCAATATCGGCTAACCTTTAGACATGAGATGATGTTGCGCAACTGATTACTGGTAATTATTATGTGTGAATAATGGCCATCTTTGCGTTGTAAAACAAAAAACCAGTTGTTATAAACCTTATTTTGGCCTATGAAAAGGAACATATTTAATACCCTTGATTTTCCAACAACCTCTTAGCTCTTTTGAATCACTTAAAAGATTAATCTACCTCGTTATATGGACCCTCCTTGTAAATATATTTAGTCAATGTCACTTTTCCTTTCTTTCTGTTATTTACCTTGATTTTTTTACTTTCCTGAACAAGAGATCTCCTCTTGATCTTCATTCCTTTTTTAGTTTCTTTGATCAAAAGGAGCCTTTCCAACAACATCTCCATATGAAAACCACAACAGTAACTACGATAATGATGACACCATAGGATCCACCTCCCCAATTTCATCCATTCTATTGGTTGGCACACCCTTTGCATAGAACATGTTTTGGTTCATATCCAGGATCTTTTCGTCTCGAGTCCTCCCACATAGATCATCATGGATGTTACCATGTTCCTTTGGTCCTACTTGCACTATACTAAGCATTATAACCTATCAGTTGCTAAGAGTTAGCTCTCTGTAGATGCACAATCAATCTGTTTTAAAAACTTTCCACTTTAATGTATGATTACCTTTCCTCGCTAATTTGGATGGAGATAGCTAAAGGCCAAGCTTAAAAAAAGCAGGGAATATTTGAAATGATCAAACTCTTTGTTGAAAACATGAAGCTGGACATCGAGCATTTTTTAGGCTACTTGGTCAATATATATTTTTAAAAATATTGGTGTTATAAGTAGTAAAAAAACACGGGAAAAAAGAAAGTCTTTTTTAATAAAAAATGTCATTATAAATGTCTTAATAAATTAGGTTTTTTGTTGTAATTTTTACAGAAACTAAAACCTTAGTCCATAAGTCATATGAATCGCCTATGCTTGCCCATCGAGCCCATATCTTCATGTGAAAAGAATGTTTCAGAAATGACGCTTTGTTCACTGTTCTGTCTTTTTTGGGCAACCCATGCTCCATCAAGTATGTTTTTTGTTTTCTCTTATATTTTCACATGTAATTATGAATTGCATTGTTAAAATTTTCACACAAATGTTTTATATCATTTTTTATGACAAATTGAGGGTTTGTTTTATATGATTTGTTGTTATATAAGTTAATAAGTGGTTATGTAAAATAAGTAATTTTTGCACTTATCATTGTTGTTCATTTTTATTGGCTGCATTTGGTAAAACAACATATGTACAAGGTATATTTTGTGCAGAGGAAACATGTGGAACAAAATGTTCTAGCATGTGATCCAGCATCTGAGCATGATTGTGTTTGTTTCTATGAAGAGTTGTTCAACTAAAGTGCTTAAGAAAACTAGTTAAGTAAGAGATTCAAACATGTAGCTAAAGTGATTGAAAAAACTTATTAAGTAATAGGTTTGACATGGGATTGTGTAACATTTTGGCATAAGGTTTGGCTTCTAACTATCTTCATATTTTCTTCAGAAGAGTTGTGGTGTTGGCTTCTTTGGAAGATGCAGAAGTTTACTGTTGAAGGAAGTTTGTCAATTCAAATTTGTCAATTCAAATCAATTTGGGAAGACTTTATTAAATAATGAATATGGATGATATCATTTATTTTAATTTGCTTTGAAGGAATATTTAGTTCAGAGTTACTTTACAAAGAAGATTTATATGTGTAGCGGTAGAAATGTTGAGACTAAACCATTGGATTGACTTAACTCACACAAATCAAATAAAAATTGCCACACACTTTATGGTTTCCAGAGGAATGGGATAAGAGTGAATAAATCCAAAAAGAGGGGGAGAAAATCTAGGTATAGGGGTTGGTTATTTAAAGAGAAGGTATTAGCATCCTAAACATCTATGATACTCAGTGGGAACCTCTTTGAAAATTTGTGTATTTTGGCTATAAAAGGTGTATACAAAAATAGACGGTAAAGATGAGAAAAGAAGTGTTTTTTTTACAATTTTGAACCCGCCGCGGTTGTGAACCTTTAGTGCCTACGTACCACCTTCCTTGCAATAGGGGGTCATGGTACTCATAGTTCACCTTAAAAATTTTAAAACAAAAATGTGTTGGTTAATTTCTAAGAGAAGAGACATCATCGTCATATCCGAGTGGAAAACATACTTACTACCCACAATTATGGGAAAGGAGAATTTGAATCATCTCAAAGTCGAGGATATAGCTTGGATTTTAAAATCAACAAAGCCTCACTCAACACCCAAGTGGAAAATATCTCACTTCACTACATATCGTAGAAGTATAATAGCTTGCATCACTATAATTTTTTATGAATTTTTGAAGTTTAAAACAAATAAAATATAAAATCAGAAAATGAAATAAAGCCAAAAAGATGTGGACCATCTGATCAATGTCAAACGCGTTAGTAAGCAGATCTGAGGGACCTGGTGCGCTGTGCATGTTATGGACCTTATTGAAAATCTCACAGAATTAAATAAATTTGGGGCAATCAAAATAAAACAATTGTCACACTATCATTGATTGAAGAACAACACGTAGATCGTCTTCAACCTCCAGACCTCTGTGCGTTAGGTATTTATGAGATTCTTTAAACAAAATCGTTAGAAGCTCAAAAATGTATCATTAGATTCGTCTCTTCTAGAAGATCCTAACCTTTCCCTCGCAAAAAATTTCTTTAAACCACAACTCAATCGATTTGAGAAAAACCAGAAGAAAAAAGTTGGAAAGGGATTTGAAAATTCATGAGCAAAACTCACTTCCAGTTAAAAACTAATGATGCAATTAGTATCAGAGTAATGAGAGCTACATTATAGCAACAAGTTTAGAGAGAATTGATGGATGAATCTACCTATTGAAGTTTAAATTTAGAGCTCTAAACTTGAATTGGATAGCACGATACAAGGCACCTCAAGGCTTGGTTCTTCTTCTGTTAGCTTCAGGGAAGTTCAAGGATGAATAATCAACAAAGAAATAGGATTGAAAGATGCTTTAGAACAAAATTTGAAGTTCCAGAATTGAGAGGTATGAAGGAAGTTCAACATGGGTTCTTTGGATTTCTAAATCTTATCAAATAAGTGGGATATTGTCCTATATTTATAGATGAGCAAATGGAATGCTCAAGCGTGTGATGTGATGAGATTTCAAGAGAATTCATGTGAAGTTGCAAGCGTGAAAAGTGCGACTCATATTTGCTCAAAACTCAGCCAGAACTTGTGTTTCAAGGTGCTAATCACTTATGGAAGATTGTTAAGCATGATTAAAAGTAAAAACATGCAACAATTTTGTGATTAGAGGCCACATTAACTAATTTGCAATCTGACTATTTTGACAAAATAAGTTTCAAGGTGGCTACTTTGAATCTATGGTGCACCCATGATTCTTGGAGCATTTGAAAGATAAAGTCACAATCTTTACAATGTTCCAAGAAGGACATCATTTGGATACTTGATCAAAAATATATGTCCAATTGAATTTGTGAGAAACACACAAATGTTTTGTACTTAGAAAAAATCTAAGGGTTGAACTTCAAAATGACCTATAATGTTCTTCAAAATTAAATGACTTTCCACTCAAAATTTGGTCTTGATATATGAATATTAAATGAAGTAGACCTCTTTAATTGAATTGGGGAACTAAGATCACTCAAAAATAATAAAAGTTGAAAGAGTTATGGTCTTTGGAAGATGATGAACAAATTTGGGGAAAATCACAAAAGACCTATAATCGTTTCAATTCTTCAATCATTTTTAAAGCATTCATAAGTCTTGCACATAAAAACAAAGTTATAGTAGACATCCCAAAGATTATTGTGGAAAAAGAATGGGATCAAGGAGATAGAAATTGACCAAGTTATGATCATTTGAAGTCAAACCCTAAAATTCAAAGGCCTTTCAAGGAGACTTGTAATATTTATTAACTTTTAGTGATCTTCCATTCAAAATTAGCATTAGACTTATGAAGAGAGCTTGTTAAGGACCCTTTAAAGAGAATCATGGCTTTGGAGTCACTAAAAAATATCAAAAAATGAGCAGGATATGGCCCTTGTAAGTCAACAAACCCTAGCTCAGAGAGTGTCAAAATGACTTGAAACCCCTTTCAACTTTTGATGATTTTTATTGCACAATTGGATATTGTCATGTGAATAGAGGTTGTTGTAGATGATGATAAGAATGCATAGAAAAAAGAAACAACTCCAAATGTTGAAAATTGAGAGAGTTATGCACTTGCTATCACTGAATCTAGTATTTGCTCAATTAGGCCAAACTTGTTGAATCAACCTTGAATCTTTTGAACTTTCTTGGCAAAATAAAGCATGATGAATCATAAGAGGCCTTGAAATGGTGTTGTCTTGAATAACACTCAAATGTGGAGCTTAATTCTCAATGAAGCTTATTGAAGAAGGCATGGAAATAAATACATGAACCTATGAATCTTCTTGATGAATTCCACTACCAACTTTGAGGAGATCTAGACCTAAATAAAGTGAGAGAGCTCATTGAACCACAAATATTTGATGCCATAGACACGACCTTGAAGGTTGAGATCTTTAAATCCATTAGAGAAGCATTTAATTGAGAATTAACCCTCAAACCCTAGATTAAATGGTGAGATGAATGCAATTGTGATCACCTACAATATGGACATTAATAGGAACATATATACACACATTGATGTTAGTTAAAAGAACACATGTACAAGATACACAATCCAAGGTTCTTGATAATCCCTCAAGATCGAACTTAAATATAGGATAAAGAGATAAACAACCTTAATATATGTGTCTTGATGCATTGTGACACGAGATGATGAAAAGTATTATGGGTAAAAATTGAGGTATAATAGCTGCCCTTATTTAAGTGTCTTTTATTCGGAGATACGAAGGTTAAAATCTTCGTATTGACGCGATTGAAGATAGTTAAATACAAAACAAACCCTACTTTTGGCCCTAAGATGCCATGAAATGCTTATAATCGTGAATGCAAACAAATAACTCCAGAGGTGACACAGAATACCACTAGGTAAGCAGAAGATAAAACAATAGATCAAAAAGAGAGTACTACCAGGAAAACAAATATTTGGGGAACAGAAGACTCAACTCTACTAGGGTAAACCCCCAAGAGGAATAAGGCATCACTAACTCAAAAAATGAGGAAAAAGCAATGGATGACAACGATCGACAGATAACTGTGAACTACCCACTCCTTGAGGGGATATCAAAAAGAGAGTAACGTCGACTCACATGGGATAAGAAATTAACGACCCGAAGGATGCAAATAGAAGAGGTAAGATAATACCGATAAATAATAATATTATGGTCGGTAACAAATGATTGGCATCACTACTTATGACTGGAAACAAATGGTTGACGTTACCACTTATGGCTGAGAACAAAGAAACTCTATTAGAGAAAAGTGAATCTCAATAATGAACTATCTCCCATAATGATGAGACTACCATCCATTGAAGTACAAATCTTAACAACAAACTATTTCCCTTATATAAGATACTACCATCCATCGGAGTAAAAATCTCAACAACGAACTATCTCCCTTAATGAAGAGACTACCATCCATCGGAGTATAAATCTCAACGACGAACTATCTCCTGTAATAAAGAGACTACCATCCATCGGAGTAAAAATTTCAAAAAGGAAATATATCCCTTAATGAAGAGACTACCATCCACCGGAGTATAATCTCAACAACAAAATATCTCCCTTAATGAAGAGACTACCATCCATCAGAGTACAAATCTCAACAATGAACTATCTCCTATAACGAAGAGACTGCCATCCATCAGATACAAATATCAACAACAAACTATATCCTATAATGAAGAGACTAACATCCATTGGAGTAAGACCTCAATGACGAACTATCTCCCTTATTGAAGAGACTACCATCCATCAGAGTACAAATCTCAATAATAAACTATCTCCTGTAATAAAGAGACTACCATCCATCGGAGTAAGACCTCAACAATGAACTGTCTCCCTTAATGAAAAGACTACCATCCATCGGATTACAAATCTCAACAACGAACTATCTCCCATAATAAAGAGACTACCATCCATCAGAGTACAAATCTCAACAACTAACTATCTCCCTTAATGAAGAGACTACCATCCACCGGAGTACAAATATCTTCTCTGGCATTAACAGACTTACCGGGGAAGAAGAGGTTGCTCAAATAAAGAGACCTAACACTTGCTGTTTACGAAAAGGATTGCGATAACGCTGCTGGGAAATGAATCTCGACTTCCTGGGGAAGTGCCAATACATTCCTGCTGAGGAGATAAAGTCTTCACGTGCAAAATAAATGAACATTCTCAATCCAGGGCTCAAAGCCTACATAAATAAAAATAATATTGCTTTCGGGGATCACAGATTCAAACCAGGAATAAACCAGAGTGAAATAGTCAACCAAGACATCACACGATGAGGAACAAACTCAAATGGGGATTAAATTCCATCCAGATAATGAACTGGGTAGGAAGGCCAAAGCAAAATTATTCCACAAGGGATAACTCAGTGGGGAAATTGAAAGGATGTACACTTTCTGCTTAAGGTTGACAATCTATTAGAGAGAGGGTAACATAACTCTGAAAAGAGGGTAATATGATAAGAAAAACAACAATGAATGCAAATGAGCTATGAATTTTAACTCAACTATGCATGTTGTATGCATGAATGTATGAATGTTATCATGTATATACTGATAAAACAAACACGCTGCACTGGGGATAACAAGATAAAACCAACTTGGGTAAGAACAACACTCGACTAAATTACATCAAGGATGAAGATTCCATAATAGAATAAGCACCAACTGAGGAAAAAAATTCCTACTTCACGACTTATCTCCACTGGGAAGAAACATGGCTTGAAAATAATTACAGCATAGTCTGATAGTGATAAACTAATACATTTGTAAGGATATAACATCCTTCTCCAGATTTCTCTGGGGAATATCATACAGACTTCGCTAGGGAAGACAATGCCATATCTTCTAGACTTCAACTAGGGATTATGTACTGACTTCACTAGGGAAGACAATACCACACCGTTGAGGGGAGCCCAAATGTATTCTTTAATATCAAGAGTAATGATTGTGCAAATTTCTCTGGGGAGAAATTATGAAGATTCACGGGGATAAGAGCTTTTAGAGAGAAGCATCATCTTTGCTTCATTTGGGGATCTAAGAAGTTAGCAATGCAGCAGGAAGTCAAAATTATGGGGATTTTAAATCAAACTCAGTACTTGGTGAGAGAAAACCCAACAATTTGACAGTTTTCTCAACACTTCTTAGAAAAGGTACTGCCCTTGTCTGGCTACTCAGTTGGAAAAAATCCGCTTCAAGTCCTGACTGGAGAATCTGGGATAGTGGCATCAAACCGTGCAAACCCAAAACCAAATAATTAACCTAGAGAAAAATCTGAACCAAGACTTAACTGAGGAAAATAGGATTACATGCCCAACATCACACCATATATCAATTGGTATGAAATACAACTATTCAAGGAATGAAACACAAGAGGATCATGTACATATCATCAAGAGTAATCCTGAGATACCTCTTGGGGGATCTTTTCAAAACTTCGGAGTTCATCCATCCTTGGAATCATTACTTTTATTCCACTAGAATCACAAAATTTGAAGTAAAAAGTAATTTGTAAATTCTTTTCAAAAAACATTTTTTTATTATTAAGTATTTTTTATTTGAAAATTACTATCAATAATAAATGAAATTTTTGTAAACAGAATAAAATAAGACCTACAAATAATTGTATAATGGCTCAAACTTTATTAATAGAATGGTAGTCCGCAAATGGCGTGACTCCACGGATGATTACAAAATCTGGAAAATGGTAGATATATGGAAAAGATACATTGAAATACAATGACAACTATTCTCCCTAACAACTTTGAACTCCTGAGCAGAGGCTTCAGTTGAAGTGTGATGAGAATCCAAGAAGATTGTTGCTTCAATGATCAAGTTTTATCTTACGCAGTTACTTGTCAAGAAATCCCTACCTTTTGCCTAGGTTTCCCTTGCAGGTTTTCAACCTATCGGGAAAATTTTATTCTGTTTGTGTCTCTAATTTTTTCCTAGGCCACCCTTTCGGATTTTTAGCCTACCGAGACGCTCTTTTTTGCCTAAGCCTCCCTTTCGGGTTTTCAACTTAGCGAGTTGTTCTTTTATTTATTTAGGAAAAGTATTTCTTGATTGCGTTAACATTCATAAGACGTGGGAACTCCTTACCATCCATAGTTTCAAGAATAAATGCACCACCAGAGAAGGCTTTCTTGACAACATATGGGCCTTCATAATTGGGAGTCCACTTGCCCCTAGAATCAACGTTAAAAGCAATGATATTTCTTAGCACGAGGTCGCCTTCTCTCAATTCATGAGGCTTGGCCTTCTTATCAAAAGCTTTATTCATTATTTTTTGATATAACTGACCATGACACAAGACCGTCATTCCCTTTTCTTCAATTAAATTCAACTGGTCAAACTTGTTCTGGACCCATTCAGCCTCTGACAGTTTGGTTTCCATTATTACACACAAAGAGGGAATCTAAACCTCAACGGGGAGCACTGCTTCCATACCATACACAAGAGAGAACGAGGTTTCCCCTATTTAAGTGTGGATGAATGTACGATACCCATGCAAAGCAAAAGAGAGCATCTCATGCCAATCCTTATAAGTAACAACCATCTTCTGGATAATCTTCTTAATATTTTTATTAGCAGCTTCAACAAACCCGTTCATCTTAGGCCTGTAAGGAGATGAGTTGTGATGGACAATCTTGAATTATTCACAAAGTTTTGTCATCATATTATTATTCAAATTTGAGTCGTTATTGGTGATAATCCTGCATGGCACACCATATCGACATATAAGATTATTCTTGATAAAGTGCACTACCACCTCCTTGGTGACATTAGCATAAGAAACTGCTTCCACAAACTTGGTGAAGTAGTCAATTGCCACTAAGATGAAATGATGTCTATTCAACGCCTTGGGTTCAATTGTTCTAATCATATAAATACCGCACATGAATCTTGTCAGCATAAATCTAACATTTGTGGCACTTCTTCGCAAATTTATAACAGTCAGGTTCCATTGTCAGTCAGTAGTAACCTTCCCTAAGCATCTTCTTTGCCATCGAATGTCTATTGGCATTGGTACCTAAGGAACCTTCTTAGATCTCTTCCATCAACTTGTCTTCTTTGTGTCTCTATCCACGAATCCGAGCAACACCATGTCATAATTTCTCTTATATATCACATCTTCATTGAGGAAAAAGCTACATGACAACCTTCTCAATGTCTTTCTATCTTTATTCAACGCACCAACCAGGTATTCCCGAGTCTGGAGAAAGTGCTTAATATCATAATACCAAGGTTTTTCATCTAACGCCCCCTCTGTAGCAAACACATGAGCTGGTCTATCGAGACGTCGAACTATAATCTAAGGTACATCGTTCCAAGCATTTACTTGGTACATGAAAGCCAAAGTGGCTAAAGCATCTTCCATCTGATTCGCATTTATGGAAATATGATGGAATCCAACTTTATTAAATAAAGGTAATAATCTTCTTACATAATCCTTATAGGGAATAAGCCAATGTGACGAGTCTCCCGTTCTCATTTGATCTGCTTTATTACCAAAGCTGAATTACCATATATATAAAGCATTTTGATTCTGAGATCTATGGCCTCTTCAATACCCATAATACAAGCTTCATACTCCGCCATATTATTGGTACAATCAAATGCCAACCTTGTAGTAAAAGGGATATGAGACCCATGGGGAGTGATAATCACAACACCAATTACTTTTCCATAAGAACATGTAGCTCCATCAAACACCATACCCCATTGGGATTCAGGATCAGTACCTTCCTCAGGAAAAGGTTCATCACAATCTTTTACTTTCAAAAACATCACATCCTCATCCAGGAAATCATACTTAATAGGATGATAATCGTCCACCGGTTGGTGAGAAAAGTACTCTGCCAACACACTGCCTTTAATAGTCTTTTGAGTACGGTATTCAATATCTTATTCAGATAACAACATCTGCCAGCAGGCAATTCTTCTAGTAAGAGAAGGCTTTGCAAAAATATACTTAATTGGATCCATTTTGGAAATCAACCAAGTAGTATGATTCAACATATATTGTCGTAATCACTTTTCCGCCCATGCCAAAGCACAACATGTTTTTTATAGCATAGAATACTGTGACGCACAATCAATAAACTTCTTGTTGAGATGATAAATGGCATATTCTTTTCTTCCCGTTTCATCTTGATGTCCTAAATTACAACCCATGGAATTATCCAACACAATCATATACATAATCAATGATCTTTCTTCATCAGGATGGATCTAGATAGGAGGCTCAAGCAGATACTCTTTAATGCTTTCAAATGCCCGTTGGCAATCATCTGTCCACACACAACCTTGATCCTTCTTCAATAGCTTGAATATTGGTTTACATTTTGCAGTCATATGGGAAATAAATCTGGAAATGTAATTCAAACGTCCAAGGAAACCTCTAACTTGCTTTTCAATTCTTAGTGCAGGCATTTCTTGAATTGCCTTAACTTTATCAAGATTAACTTTAATTCCTTTTTGGTTGATGTGATCGGTGAGAACGAGAACTGACTGTTTTTGGAATGCTGGTTCGCGTTTGCGTTTGTTTTTGCAAAGTGTCGCGGTAATCAAGAGTCGCCACCGTCTTTTATTTTATCCAACAAGGGAAAGGACAAAAGCGCATAAAAATTCATTTTCGAGATGTTTCTCGGGTTCGGGAGGTAGATTATAGAAAGGGAAGGTGTTAGAACCCTTTCTATCCGTGGTTATCCACAAGCTCTTAGGTACTTGCTCACTATGTTTTCAAAAGGTTTGCTTTTCTTTGTGATTGTGGGTTTTGAAAAGAATTTTGTTTTTGAAGAAAGTGTAAGTGCGAAAAGTTTTTGTTTTGTTTTTAAAAGAGAGCAAGTACTTAAGAACCTCTACCTACTCAAAAAGGAATTTAATTGTGCAAATGTCCTTTAGACAGTACTATCCTACTATTGAGGAGTAGGTAGCACCGTCGTTGGAGTTTTCGGGTCAATTCGATTTTAGGGACGTGTGGTCACTAAAGCAACATTAGGACGCTTTAGTGGTAATCCTAATGTCTTAGATCATTTTTATCGAGGCGACCATTTCGAGGCAACTTATGATCTTGGGACAAAGGACGACCTCTAAAACATCCTATACTTAATGACCACGTTCGAGGCAACCAAGTGAGGTGTACCCTAAGAGTGGCATGTGCAAGTGTGTCAATTTTCAGTTATATTATCTTTGCATGTCATGGTGAGCTACTGTTGATTTTAAGTTAAGAGTTAATCTTGTCATGCAATCCTAGTTAGCATACATCTAAACCGTTAATATATGTACAGGAATTTAAAGTGCGGGAATTGTAAATCCTACGCTATTACAAGGCTTTCGGGGAGGGGGATTATTTACATGTCCAAAAATTGGGGAAATAAAAGCAGTAAAGGGTCTTAGTTAAGCTATTACATCCCAGTAAGCAGTTACAATAAACGCGCATGAATATGAAAATAAACTCTAAAAATTCTAAGAATAAAATCTTTTTGTTGTTTTATTTTGGGAAAATGATCTAAATCTACTTAATTTTAGTTTTTTTGGCAAAATGTTAAAATAATTAAAAGATTAATTAACAAAGTTAATTTAATAGAAAAAGAACTATCCTAATGTTTTTGTGGTTTTCTTATTTTAATGTTAATTAAAAAGAAGAAAAAAAGAAGTCAATGAAAGCAAAAAATAAAATAAGGGGAATCCTTCGATCCAGGTAAAAAGGAGTTTCGACCCAGGGAGTGGCATGGAAGCTTCGATCCAGAGGGGGTCATGGTCCTTTCGATTAGGCCAAACAGCAAGGCGTGAGTAGCCTTCGATCCAGGGAAGAGGATTGTCTTTTGATCATGGAGGTCATGGTTTTTGATCCAGGAATGAGATGCCTCCTTCGATCCAGCATGCTCATGGGTTCGATCCAGAGAAGGTGCTCTCCTTCGATCTGGGGTGTTATACCTGCAAAAGCATGTTAGCGAAATAAAACGCAGGGCCTGGGTATTGAACCCCAGGCCCTTCGATCCTGCGCTTGCTGGGTCTCTTCAGGCTATGTC
Organism: Vicia faba; assembly: GCA_948472305.1. Lineage (NCBI taxonomy): Eukaryota > Viridiplantae > Streptophyta > Magnoliopsida > Fabales > Fabaceae > Vicia > Vicia faba. Next base: position 1,202,536,438 of record OX451740.1, on the reverse strand, counting down.
TGCAGTAAGTATTAGCAAACGAAAAACATGACCTGGGTGCCAAACCCAGGCCTTTTGATCCTGTCTAGGATGGAAAATCGAAAGTAACAACGAGTAATGATATGTTATGCGAAAACAAGGTTGGATAATTTACCCTTTCTTACCAACAGATTGGACTTTCGATTTGGGCGCTTCCTGGATGTAGGCACCTTTGATCTGGGCTTCTGGGCTTGGCTACTTATGAAAATGCTGATGACTTTTTGGCAGCGTAACTCCAATGTGTTTTGTTCTCCTGTTGTGTGATTTTCGTTGTGTATTCTTCTGCAGAGTTTTTGTGTGTGTTGTATATTTTCGTGTGTATATTTTCTGTGTTGGTAATGTATGCTGGCCTCTGTATTTATAGGGGTGTGAGGGTGCAGTAATGGCAAGGGACAGCCATTAAAACAGGCCTTTAACGCTCTGGACAAAAATCAAACACATTAAATTATGTCCAGCTCGACATCCTGTTGTCCAGCTCGACATTGCCTCGAGCACCCCAACTAGGGCAGACTCAGTCCACTGCTCTCCCAACGAGACCCCTGAAAGACCGCGTCTCCGTCCGCCCGCACTACACGCAGAACATCCAGGAAGGGGACCACATGCGGGTCCCCATTACGCACGTAGAACCTGGCAGTTCCTCCATTGGGCCAAACCTGCCCGGCCCAATGAAGGGACCTTGGCCCAGCGCTGGGGGATATAAATACCCTCTGTTTCCAGAGGGTCAGGTATTCATCATTCTAACCATACACTTTCTATTACCTGTTTCGAATGCTTTCAGGCCATGCTCTTCGATTAGTCCTGATTTGCCTCTTTCGAATGGACTCCCTGCGTACCCTTCGAATGGGCCTGGCCCAAATATCAATCGAAGGATTACAATCGAAAGGCTCTGCTAACAGGCCAATCAAAAGGCGTTGTTCATGCCAATCGAAGGACATGGTTGACATGCCTGTCGAAATTGCCTTGACATAATTCCAATCGAATGCTTGTCCATAATGCCAATCGAAAGACTCCTTCAGAATGCCAATCGAAGGGTCTTTCAGGATGCCAATCGAAATGCTTGTCCAGAATGTCAATCGAAGTGTCTTTCAGGATGCCAATCGAAATACTTGTCCAAAATGTCAATCGAAGTGTCTTTCAGGATGCCAATTGAAAGGTACTTGTCTAGAATGTCAATCGAAGTGTCTTTCAGGATGCCAATCGAAAGGTACTTAAAGTACCACTCAAAAATCTTCTTTTTCCTTAGGCAAGAGTTTGTGATCAACCAGGCAGGGGGAAGACTTTGGAAAACATGAGAGGGCAAATTTTGGGGTGCAACAGTTGCCCCTGTTCAATTTTCTTAAACCCGAGGATATAGATTGGCTTTCTAGCCTTTCGCGATCCGAAGGTGGAAGATAATTGAACACTAGAGTGCCCAGAAATTTGCACTCGCATGGTGTAGTATCAGCATTGTGACGTCGGGAATGTGCTTACAGATGCCATTTGGAGATTGTTGGTAGGAGGATGGGCTTATGGATGCCATCTGGAGGTTGTTGGTAGGAGGATGGGCTTATGGATGCCATTTGGAGGTTGTTGGTAGGAGGATGGGCTTATAGATGCCATCTGCAGGAGTGTCGATCGCATAAGAGATTCCTTAGCGAGAACTTGCATACCTGTTGTTGTAGAAGATTCCACTGGGGAAGTCTAACTTTGTTTGAGATTTAGGAACTGACTCGTGCTCACCGGGAGTATACCGTTGAGGTTATAATACTCGTCCTGTCTGGTTCCAAGTATTAATCTTCAATCTCTTTGTGTAGATAGTTTTCCTGGCTTGTTACAGGTATTAATCTCTGACCTGAGAAAGAAAGGTCTTCCTGGCTTGTTATAGGTATTAATCTTCAATCTCATCATGTAGATAGTTTTCCTGGATGGTTTCAGGTATTAATCTATAATCAGTCGTCCACAGGTAGTTTTCCTGGCTTGCTACATGTATTAAACTGGGACTTGAAAAGGTTTTGGAACATTTTCAACTGGATCGGCATCAGAAAAATCTTTAGGAATTGATTTAACTGGACCAGAGAAGGCCTTTGACTGGATCGGCGTTAGAAAAATCTTTAGGAATCAATTTAACTGGACCAGACAAGGTCTTGTAATATCTTCAACTAGATCGGCATCAGAAAAATCTTTAGGAATCGATTTAACTGGACCAGAGAAGGCCTTTGACTGGATCGGCATCAGAAAAATCTTTAGGAATCAATTTGACTGGACCAGCCAAGGTCTTGGAATCTTCAACTGGATCTGCATCAAGAAAATCTTTAGGAATCGATTTAACCGGACCAGAGAAGGCCTTTGACTGGATCGGCATCAGAAAAATCTTTAGGAATCGATTTAACTGGACCAGGCAAGGTCTTGGAATCTTCAACTGGATCTGCATCAGGAAAATATTTAGGAATCGATTTAACCGGACCAGAGAAGGCCTTTGACTGGATCGGCGTCAGAAAAATCTTTAGGAATCGATTTAACTGTACCAGGCAAGGTCTTGGAATCTTCAACTAGATCTGCATCAGGAAAATCTTTAGGAATCAATTTAACTGGACCAGAGAAGGCCTTTGACTGGATCGGCATCAGAAAAATCTTTAGGAATCGATTTAACTGGACCAGGCAAGGTCTTGGAATCTTCAACTAGATCTGCATCAGGAAAATCTTTAGGAATCGATTTAACTGGACCAGAGAAGGCCTTTGACTGGATCGGCATCAGAAAAATCTTTAGGAATCGATTTAACTGGACCAGGAAAGGTCTTGGAATCTTCAATTGGATCTGCATCAGGAAAATCTTTAGGAATCAATTTAACTGGACCAGAGAAGGCCTTTGACTGGATTGGCATCAGAAAAATATTTAGGAATCGATTTAACTGGACCAGGCAAGGTCTTGGAATCTTCAACTGGATCTGCATCAGGAAAATCTTTAGGAATCAATTTAACTGGACCAGAGAAGGCCTTTGACTGGATCGGCATCAGAAAAATCTTTAGGAATCGATTTAACTGGACCAGACAAGGTCTTGGAATCTTCAACTGGATCTTTCCTGAAAGGTAAAGGTCAGTCATACGCAATGCATGATATGGATCAAGCAATGATGTTCTCAACATAAATGAGATGGTATGATGTGTATATGCATGTATCATGATGTATGGAAGTGTGATGTTTTAGATGGGGAAAATTAATCTTGGATAGGTTGCTGGAGAATAGAGTTGAATTCTTCGTTTCCACTGGGGATGGCGAATGAAGATGATTGCAAGGATAAGCCTGTTAGGAGAAAAGAACTCCGGTGGGGGATAAACAGGATGAAAAGATTACTCCGAGGGGAAATACTCTGTGGGGAAGAGATACTTTGCGGAGATTTTAACGATGAACTCCGTTGGGGAAGATATACTATGCTGAGGATTTTAACGATACACTCCGTTGGGGATTCCATTGATAAGCTCTGTTGGGGATTTTGATGATAAACTCTGCTGGGGATGGATTACCGTTGCTGGTGATATTGAATCTGTTGAGGATAGAAGTCCTGCTTGGGGAAAGAAAGAACTTCACTAGGGATGATCTTTCAGTTGCAACTTGGAGAGGATAACCTTCTGAAATTGGCTGGGGAGACTTATTTGTGCTTCGCAGGGGATAAGCTTCCAGAATCTACTGGGGAAGATGATTCAACTCCATTGGGGAAACTTTTTTTTTAGACTGCGCTGGGGAAATGGCTCCACTGGGGGTATCTTGTATTCCTCCGGGAAACATTCTTATACTCTGTTGAGGAATATTAAGACTGTCGGGGATACTCTTACGCTTGCTGGAGAATATCCTTATACTCCGCTGGGGAATATTAAGATCTTCTGGGGATACCAAACCTTTTCGGGGATGACGGTAGACTAACTCTGCTTGGGGAGAGTATTGCTGATTTGTACATAACTGCAAGTCTCAGCTGAGAGAGCTATCATTACTGTTTTACTCTGCGGGGAGTGATAGTATCTTAGCCATATTCTTCAGCTGAATATACCTTAGTACCTGGTGGACAGAGCAATTTGTACAATTCGGACAATTCTTATTTGCCCCTGTTTTTGCGGGACAAGGTGCCTGCGGCGGCCCTGTGGATCTGGTATTATCCCCACCTATGAGGTGCTTGGTAATTGCCGATTGAAGTGACAAATCTTCTTTTGGTAGGCAAGTGACGAGATGACGGGACATAGTCGTACGCTTTGATCCCTAATTTTTTGCCTGGACCTCCCTTTCGGGTTTTTAGTCCATCGGGATACCCTTTTTTGCCCAAGCCGCCTTTTCAGGTTTTCGACTTGCCGGGTGTACAAATTTTCATTTTCATCCCTTATTTTTGCCCGAACCCTTTTGGTTCACCGGGAAGCCCTTATTTTTGCATAGGCCAGTCAACCTAGCGGGTCTTTGATTATGCGTAGTACTTTTTTGACTATGTCCACGCTCTCAGAGTGTAGGGAGGTGTCACTGCCAGTAGTGTCGTGTTGCCATACTACCAGAAGATGTTTGATCATGCAAGATTCGTTGCTGGAATTCATGTCCCATGCCCCAGGTTACTCTGCACTTCTTTAGAGATTTCCTGGAATCTTGACTGGACTGCCCCAGGTGTGCTAGATAGTGACATGTCATTCCCCCTTGTTTATAGGAGATTTGCCAATGGAAGCGTCATCCTTTTTGAAGTGATTTTGTTCACTGAGAGGGCTTTCGTTCATCGGATATTCGTTGTGTGAATTTCTCCGCAGTCAAACAAATAGCCAAATGCAAACAGTGATATTCAGATAATGCAAAGTTTATGCTTGTCTCAAAGTTTTTAAAAAATGCGTTTTTTAGCAGAAAACTCTTTATAAGACAAATTCAACACAAGATTTAGGGCAAAGCCTTACAGGACTCAGGATACCTTTTGTAACAGTATGCTTTCGAACTAACCCATGCTTCAGTTAGGACTTTTGAAGGGTTGTAACGTGGCTTGGTTCACGGTTTAAGAAACAAAGGATAAAGGCTCAAAGTATATTTGTACCCACCCGCTCTTCGTGATGTTCTTCAATCCTAAACTCAGTTAATTGTGCATTTGAACTCCAAATGAGTCTGGAACGACGTTTTTGGTGTTGGTTCACACAAGTTGGATTTTTGAAGGCAGTCATCATTTTTTGCAACATTTTTCATGTTGTCGAGGATTTGTAATGACCTCGTTCTTTTGATTTGTTATCCCTAATTTTTGCCTGACTGTTCCTGTTTTCGAGATTACAGTCAGCGGGATGCCCCAGCTTTCTTAAACCTCCTTTATAGGTTTTGGCTCAGTGGGCTTTTTTTTTTGAGAGAGATTGACTGCTTATGAGATAAGGAACCACCACTGTCTTTTGATTCCAGAGGAATGCTTTTGATGTTGTTCGTTGTATTATGAACTGAGAGTTTTGCGACTTCAATGCATATCTTTTGAATTAACTGAGAGAGTACCCTGCCCCAGGTTTAAATCAAAGGTTTCAATTTGTTTAAAAATAGAAAACTCCTACTTCTTTGGCTCGAAGGGGTTGACTAGGGATTATCTTCCTTATAACTCCAGTGTTTAGGATTTGAAAGAAATGCCTGTACATCGTTAGCAAGGTCTGTCCAAAAGCATACTGTATGAGATTATGGCATTTGTGATACGGTGGGAGAACTGACTATGGTTTTGAGTTTGTTTTCGCAAATGTTTCGGTTGAGCAAGTCGCCACCGACTTTTTATTTTATCCTAAGGAAAGGTTTAAAAAGCACAGCAAAAACCTTTGAGATGTTTTCTTGGGTTCGGGGAGTAGATTATAGAAAGGGAAGGTATTAGCATCCTTTCTATCCATGGTTATCCATGGGCTCTTATTTACTTGCTTAGATCACTTGCCTTTTGTTTTCAATTGTTTGAAATGGTGCTTGTGTGTGGGTTTGAAAATGTTTTGAAAAGAAGCCAATGTGGTGGCAACCTTTGTAATGATCCATGTTGGGATGTATACAAAGATGTATGTCTTTTGAAAAGGTTTTCATTTGTTTTTGAAAGTTGTTTTGAAAGTGTTGTGAGGTGTGGTTTTTAGAAAATAGGCAAGTGTTTTGTTTTTTGCAAGTTTGGTTTAAGTAACTAAGAGGTTATCTACTCCTAAATTTCTCAAAGTTTATTGCTATGTTTTAACCCTTTTAACAAGTTTGTTCCACCATTGTATTTGGTGGACAATCTCATGTTAGGATGTGAAAAGGACGGGCGCGGGTCATCGTTTAGACCATAATTGCAATGGTGCCAAGTATCTTTGGGCAATTTTCCTTAAGGGACTTGATCATTTGTTTAGGCAACTTTTGAAAGCGTCATCGAGGGACTATGATCATTTGATTGTTTTGTTTTGCCCAAAGAGACCTAACATGCAATATGGCCCATTTGTTGAAGGCAACAAGTGGAATACCCTAGGGGGTGCAAGTGTGATTTGTGTGTCCATTTTCATGCTTATTTATCTTGAAATTAGGTCAAGCTATTTTCGTTATTTTTTCGCATACAAACCCTAATTCTAACATGGTATAATTAGAAAGCAATAAAGTGCGAAAAAATAAATTTACTAAGCTATTACAACATAATATATGGGAAAGGGGGTACAAATGTTCAAATGGGGATTTTGACAAGGAATTTAAACCTAAACTATTACATCAATATTGAATTATTTACAAGATAATTTAATTGCACAAATTAAATAAAATAAGAATAAATATGCAAGATGCAAAAATGGTTTTTGTATATATGAAAAAAAAGTATTTTTATATGTCAAAATAAACAAAAATAAAAGTATTATTTTTTTTGTGGAGTTTTTTCATGTTTAGGGCAAAACCCTAATTTTATTAAATAAAATGTATTATTCATTTATTATGCATAATATTTATTTATTACAAAAAAAAATGAAGTATATTTGTGAAAAGGCTACTTTTATATTAAATATTTAACAAGAAAATAAAAGTGTGTATATTTGGTAATTTAACCTAAATATATTAATATCTATATAAATATTTGTATTATTTACTAATATGTATTATATATGCAAAATAATAATATTTAATATTTATAAAAAAAGTATTTTTTATATAAAATATTTTCAGAAGATAAAACAAAATAAAAATGTGAATAAAAATGTGTTTGCATATTTTAACATTTTTCAAATAAAAGTATATCTATTTATTTATTTATGTTCAAAAAACTAATCTAAACAAATAAATATCTAATAAATAGGAAAATGGTGAGAAAAATATTTTTTATATTTTTAATATCATAAGAAAAAATAAATAAGTCAAACCAAAAAAGAAAAAGTCAAAAAGTCATTAAAATAAATAAAATGGGCTCAGGGGGTGTAAAAGTAAACAAGTGGTGCAAAAAGAAAGAACATTCCAGGCCCAGCCCAGAACCTGTCTTCTTCAACCTCTGAACCTGTATGAACAACTCAAACACGCGTTTTCTATCTCCCAATTCCTGGACTTTCAAGCAAAACTTTCAACATGAAAAATGTAGAGCATGAGAAGACGAATCCAGGGATATAAAGAACTTGACTTAACTCTCTAAGATGAGGGAGAATTTCTTCTCCCCCAATTCCTGACCTAGTTTTTCATCAATGTTCAGACTCAAAACTCTCTAAGCATACATAATATAAATGAAATCTAATCATATGGGCATATTCAGGGCTATGATTGTGGCATGTTTCCTTCACAAACCTAAAGCTAACAATGCCTATGTAGAGAGATTCGTGTTCATGAACTTACCTGTTCAGTTGAAGTTGTATCTGGTGATTAAGGTGTCTTCAATGCAATGTGATGATTGGTATAGCTTCCTTGATGTTCAGGGATGCTATTCCAAGCTTTACTTTGTCTTGAAACCTTTTGAATCGTGCTAGAGAACTTCAGCTGCAAAACAAGAAAATGAAAATGGTGATCTTGCTTGGGAGTGTTACAGGTCGTGTCTTAGGTTTTGGTTAGCTTCAAGGGATGTTAGGGAAGGTGTTTGACAAGTTTTTAGCCAGAAAGCATGGAAGGTTTGAGCTATGGAACTCAAACTGCAGGGATGCCCTGTTTTGAGCAGTTTGAAGATGATTCTGGGAATGGGGAGGTATTGAGGATCTTAGGGTCGTGCTTCAGCTTAGGATGAATGTTCGGAATGTGTTTGATAACTTTCTCTAAGCCTTGGTTAACTGATATGAGAGTTGGTATGTCATATGCAATGTTTCTTACACTTTAAGCTAACAATGGTCAAGTTGTGTTCTAGACAGGTAGAGGCCCCCTAAACATGCTGCAAAGCCTTGTCTTGATCAGAGTGATTAACTCATAAACTTGTGCCAAAGAGATTTCAAATGTACTTGCTTGGATTTGCTTTAGACATAAAGTGTAACTTTTGCAAAAATGGATATAATGCTTTTTCCAATTTGGGATTAAACCTTTAGGCAATGCTTGAACACATAGAACATGGTCTTGGCACAAAGGATTGGCATTAAATTTATGAGTTTAATTGAGATAAAAGACCTGTAATCAAGTTGTGCAAGCTGAGATTGAAAATGCATAGTGTTATGAACATGTAACTTGGCCAACTCAAAAGTGAGTTTTTCCCATATTGTCAAATTCGATTCTCCCTAACCATGAGGTTGTTTGATGAGTTCTTGGACATTTTGGAAAGCTTGGAATGTGTACTACAATCCATATTTGAAGTGCAAATTGAAATTCCAAGTGGAAGTGTATGGAAAATGGTCTTGAAGTTAGGTAAAAAACTTGCCTAAAATAGGTCAAATTTTCACTAAGTTAAGAATGGTTTGGTACCCTTGTTCCAAAAATTGTAACTTGAGATACAAGCTTCTTTTGGGAAAACTTTGTGAATCAAAGTTGTAGATTATGCAATAGGCTACAACTTTCATGTTTTGACTTTTGCTTGAATCCAAATGAATCTTGGTGAGAAAGTGGGGCAAAGTTAGGAAAAAATTAGGGGGATTTTTCATAACTTAGAAAAATTCTAAGTTATGAAAAATCTTCATTTCAAACCCTAATTTGCATTTCTTGATTTCTTGATGGACAAGTTTCATGATTTGGCATGCTTTGATGAAAAATGAATCTTGACCCTTGATTTTGACCAAAAAGTCAAAGTTTGACTTTTCAGTATACAGTCAAAATTGATCAATTGACTGAGAAATTCAACTGTCAATCTTGTGTATTTGGGATATTTTGAACTTGTTGAGCATGTCAAGATAATTCCATGGGGTCCTTGAGTCCATATGTGAGCTTGGTTTTCCATTGGCTAAGTCAAACAGTCAAAAATTGCCTTTGTGCAGTCAAAACCCTAAAAATGACCATTTTGCCCTTTTGGTGATCTGATCAAATTTCTTGTGGAATTGTGATCCAAACTTGATCAAATGATCCATATGAGTTCATAATGTTGATGTGGGTCAATTTTCATGAGGTTTGACTGTCAATTGGCCACAGTTGACTTTTTCCCCAATACAGTTGATTTCTAGGTCAACTGTCCAATTGACTGGGCAAAATTTGGAATCAAGACTTGAAACTTGGTATAGATAAACTTGGGAGTCCAACATGAAGCATGAAAGTCATCCTAGGCATTTTAGGTCAAAATATCTTTGTGCAATCACAAACCCTAATTTGGGTCAATAGTGCAAGGAGAAGTCTTGAGCAGAGGAAACCCTAACTGGATCTTGATCTTCAAGGGTCTTGTGATGAGAAAATGTTGAGGAAATGGGAGGGAAAGTTTTGGGGTACAACAGTTGCCCCTGTTCAATCTTCTTGAACCTGAAGAGTTAGATTGGCAAGTTTGCCTTTCGTGACTCGAGAGTAAAAGGAGATTGGACACTAGAGTGCCCGGAAATTTGCACTCGCATGTCGGAGTATCAGCAATGTGATGTCGGGAATAGGCTTATAGATGCCATTTAGAGAGATGGTGGATAGGGAGATGGGCTTATAGATGCCATATGGAGATGTGACAGAACCTTGTCGGGAATGGGCTTATAGATGCCACTTGGAAGTGTTGATCACATAAGAGATTCCTTAGCGAGAACTTGTGTACTTGAGAAAGACAGATGTTTTCCTGGCTTGTTACAGGTGTTTGATCTTCAATCTCCTCATGCAGATATGCCCTGGCTAGATACAGGTGTCGAATCTACAATCGGTTGCTCACAGATGTGCCCTGGCTGGATACAGGAATCGAATATGGAAATAGTCGTCAACAGATATGCCCTGGCTGGATACAGGAATCGAATCTTCGAACTCTTCAGACGTGCCCTGGCTAGATACAGGAATCGAGTCTGGAAATGTGGTCAACAGATATGCCCTGGCTGGGTACAGGAGTCGAATCTGGAATTGTGATAGTTGATAGATATGCCCTGGCTGGATACAGGAATCGAATCTTTGAACTCTTCAGACGTGCCCTGGCTAGATACAGGAATCGAGTATGGAAACTGATTACTCACAGATGTGCCCTGGCTAGATACAGGAATCGAATCTGGAATTGTGACAGTTGAAGGTAGTTGTCTTTGGGATTGTCTCTTTCCCTGAAAAGGGCAAAAACATAAGTTGTATGCAATGTCATGATGTATGATATGCATGATGTCATGATGTTCAACATGAGATAGTGTTGTATGCACTTTATCATGTATGTAAGCAAGATGTATGAAAATGTGAAACGTTTATGAATGTATTTTCGTCTTAGGAAAATAAATTCTTGACGACCGGCCGGGGAATTGCTCTGTGGAAGAGATACTTTGCTGAAGTTTTGATGAGAGGCCTGCTGAGGACTTCAATGATGGATTCCGCTGGGGATAATGATGAAAAACTCCGTTGGGGATACCAAAGATAAACTCCGCTGGGGAATACCAAAGATAAACTCCGCTGGGGATTGAAAGAACTTTGCCGAGGGCGATCTTCCGTGGCAATTAGCTGAGGATAACCCAGTTATAAGCCCTTGTGAGGAATAACTTTGAATAAAGCTCGGGAGAGACTTCCGTACTCTGCAGGGAACAAGCTTCCAGAATCTATTGGGGATAAGCTTTAAGACCTGCTGGGGCTAAGAATCCCACTTTTCTGGGGAAACTTTTGGAATTGTACCGGTAAATGGTTCTACTGGGGTGTCCGTATTCCGCCGGGGAACAATCTTAGATCAAGACTGCCGGGGATGTTTGCTAATGAATGCCTATACTCTGCTGGGGAATGTTGTGCTGAATCTTGTCTTACTCTGTGGGGAGTTGAGGTAACTTGGTCACATTCTTCAGTTGAACCTACCTTGGCACCTTGGCGGATAGAGCAACTAGACTGCCTGGACAACTCCACATTGCCCCTGTTTCTGATGTCACCTGTAATTAGTCTTTTGTTTCATATGCAAATATTTATGAATCAGCAATTTTAATGTCAAATGCATATATCAAAAACGAACATTGGACGTTCTTCGCAAGACAAAACAGAAAAAGGAAAAACAACGGCAATTTGTATGAAAAAGTGAATTTGTATTGATTTTGAAATTGGCCTGTGAATAGGCGTTTTTGTACAAGAGGCTGACATCTTAGTAGGAGAATGCCGCCGAATAACATAGAGTTTATACAATTTTGAAAAGGAAACAAAACAGCTATGTGAACAATCCCACTGGGTTCCAACTCCGCTATCGCCTTTATGTCTTCGAGTGTCTCATCACTTTGCTGCTTAGTTGAAGATGAAGCTGATTGATTGATGCCGAGATCTGAGCCAGATAGTTGATGCCGAATTCTGGATGCAAGGTGATCCAATGAGACATAGTGTTACGCTTTATCCCTAACTTTTGCCTGGACCGCCCTTTCGGGTTTTCAGTCCACCGGGATACCCATTTTTGCCCAAGCCGCCTTTTCAGGTTTTCGACTTGCCGGGTGTACAGATTTTTTTCATTTTCATCCCTTATTTTTGCCCGAACCCTTTTGGTTCGCCGGGAAGCCCTTATTTTTGCCTAGGTATGTCAACCTAGCGGGTCTTTTATTCATGTGTAGTATCTTTTTACTATGTCTGCATTGGCGGGGTGAGGAAGGTCGTCACCATCCATGGTGGTTAGAATCATGGCTCCTCCTGAGAACACATGTTTAACCACAAATGGCCCTTCGTATGTAGGGGTCCATTTGCCCCGGGGATCACTTTGAGGAAGGATGATGCGTTTGATTACCAGGTCCCTAACTTGATACTCTTGTGGTCTGACTTTCTTGTTAAATGCCCTGATCATCCGTTTTTGGTACGTCTGACCATGACAGATATCGGTGAGCCTCTTTTCGTCAATCAGGTTTAATTGATCAAGTCGAGTCTGGATCCAGTCATCTTCACTCAAGCCTGCATCCTTCATTATCCGGAGAGAGGATATCTGGACTTCAATAGGCAAGACTGCCTCCATGCCATAGACCAAGGAGAAAGGAGTTGCCCCGGTTGACGTCCTTGCTGAGGTACGGTACCCATGAAGAGCGAACGGTAATATCTCGTGCCAATCTTTATAGGTCACTGTCATCTTCTGCACAATTTTCTTGATATTCTTATTAGCTGCCTCTACAGCCCCATTCATCTTCGGCCGGTAAGGAGAAGAGTTATGGTGCTGTATTTTGAATTGCTCGTAGAGCTCAGTGATCATCTTGTTATTGAGATTGGTACCATTGTCCGTAATGATTCTTTCCGGGACGCCGTACCGATAGATCAGGTTATGCCGGATGAAACGTGCCACGACGCTCTTGGTTACCATTGCGTAGGAAGCCGCCTCAACCCACTTCGTGAAGTAATCGATCGCCACCAAGATGAAGCGATGCCCGTTGGATGCCGTCGGTCGGATCTCACCGATCATATCAATGCCCCACATTACAAAAGGCCAAGGTGCCGTCAGGATGTTCAGAGGAACCGGAGAGAAGTGCACCTTGTCAGCATAGATCTGGCATTTGTGACAAGTTCGAGAGTGTTGGTAACAATCGGCTTCCATTGTGGACCAGAAATACCCTGCCCGAAGGATTTTCTTTGCCATGGTGTGTCCACTGGAATGTGTTCCGAATGTACCTACATGCAGTTCTATCATGATCTTCTCTGCTTCAGCCTTATCCACACAACGCAGTAGAGTTGAATCATGATTCCGTTTGTAGAGAATTCCGTTGCTGAGGAAGAATTTTGCAGCAAACCTCCTCATGAACTTCTTGTCATTGACAGATGCGCCTTCAGGGTATACCTGAGCTTCCAAGTATCTCTTCACCTCATGATACCAGGGTTTTTCAGTCACCTCTTTGGCCTCAAGATCGCAGCAGTATGCGGGTTCGTCCAATTTCCAGATAATAATCCGGGGAGCTTCATTGTCCCATTTGACTTTGAACATTGAAGACATCGTAGCCAGTGCGTCCGCTAGCTGATTCTCCTCTCTTGGGAAGTGCTCAAAAGTTATCTCTTCAAAGTGGGGAAGCAAGGTCAACACATACTCCTTGTAAGGAATAAGATTTGGGTGTTTCGTATCCCACTCACCTTTGATCTGATTGATCAAGAGAGAGGAATCTCCGAAGACACTCAGAATTTTGATCCTTAAGTCGATTGCAGCTTGCAGACCCATGATACATGCCTCATATTCTGCCATGTTGTTGGTGCAGTTGAAACATAATCGGGCGGTGAGTGGAGTATGAGTTCCTTTGGGAGATATGATTACAGCGCCAACGCTGTTACCCAAAGCATTGGAGGCTCCTTCAAAATGCATAGACCATCGGGATCCTTCCTCAGGTCCTTCATCCGGTCCAGGTACTTCACAGTCAGTTACCACCATGATATCTTCGTCCGGAAAATCAAAGTTCAATGATTGGTAATCGTCCACAGGTTGGTGTGCCAAATGATCTTCCAGTACACTTCCTTTAATTGCTTTCTGAGTTGTATACTGGATATCATATTCTGTCAAGATCATTTGCCATCTCGCTATTCTTCCAGACAGAGCAGGCTTTTCGAATATGTACTTGATGGGATCCATCTTTGAAATCAAAAGAGTAGTGTGAGTCAGCATATACTGTCTCAGCCGGCGAGCAGCCCATACCAGAGCGCAACAAGTTTTCTCAAGCAGTGAGTAACGAGACTCACAGTCGGTAAACTTTTTGCTCAGGTAATAAATAGCGTGCTCTTTTCGGCCAGACTCGTCATGCTTCCCCAGCACACACCCCATTGAATTGTCAAGTACTGTCAAGTATAGTATCAGAGGTCTTCCTTCCACTGGTGGCATAAGAATGGGTGGCTCTTGGAGATATTCCTTTATCTTTTCAAAGGCAGCCTGACATTCATCGTTCCAGCGTACTACTTGATCTTTCTTCAGTAATTTGAAGATTGGCTCACAAGTAGCAGTCAGATGTGAGATGAATCGGGCAATGTAATTCAGTCGTCCCAGGAAGCCTCTGACTTCTTTCTCTGTCTTTGGAGTTGGCATCTCTTGTATGGCTTTTACCTTGGCAGGATCCACCTGAATACCTTTATCGCTTACAATGAAACCTAGCAATTTTCCGGACCTTACCCCAAAGGTGCATTTGCTTGGGTTCAACCTCAGCTTGTATAACTTCAGTCGGTCAAACAGCTTCCTCAGATGATCAAGGTGTTCTTCCTCAGTTTGGGACCTTGCAATCATGTCATCAACATATACCTCAATCTCATGATGGATCATATCATGAAATAAAGCAACCATGGAACGTTGGTAGGTTGCCTCAACATTTTTCAACCCGAACGGCATGACCTTGTAGCAGAAGGTGCCCCACTGAGTCATAAAGGTAGTCTTTTCCATATCTTCCGGAGCCATCTTGATCTGATTATACCCTGAAAAACCATCCATGAAGGAGAACACCTTGTGTTGAGCAGTATTGTCAACAAGGACGTCGATGTGAGGTAAGGGGAAGTCATCCTTGGGGCTTGCCCTGTTTAGATCCTTGTAGTCGACACACATTCTGACTTTACCGTCCTTCTTCGGCACTGGCACCACATTGGCAACCCACTGAGGGTAAGAAGTTACTGCTAGAAACCCGACATCGAATTGCTTCATAACTTCAGCCTTGATTTTTTCGGATATCTCTGGGCGCATACGGCAGACCTTTTGCTTTACCGGAGGGCAATCTTCCTTGGTTGGCAGGTGATGAACTACAATGTCGGCATCCAAACCAGGCATGTCTTCATAGGACCAAGCAAAGATCTCCATGTAATCATGCAGCATCTGGATCAATCGTTGCTTCACGCTGAGCTCTAGATTGGCACCAATCTTGACCTCTTTCCTATCTGTCTCAGTACCCAGGTTCACTGTTTCCACCGGCTCTTCATGCGGCTGAATGGCCCTCTCTTCCTGGAGTAGCAGTCTTGCAAGTTTGCCAGGAACTTCGCAATCATCTTCACCTTCGTCCTCGGCCAAGTTGATCGGATTCTCGAAGTCATAACTGGTGGTAGCAGAGTTGTTACCAGTGAGATCCAGAGTGGATTGAAACCTGTATGAGTGAGTGTGTGTAAATATAGCTGTTTTGCAATATATAACACAGAAAGAAAAAGAGCACAAGATTTGAAATGCAACAAACGTCCAATGTTTTGATTGATGATATATGGAAATGTCATACAAAAAGCCCTCACAAATGGAGCTACGATGCCCTGGGTAGGACACCGAGCCAATAAAAGTTTCAACATATTTGTTTGTTACAAATTAAAAATCAAAAGAGTTAATTACTGCGTGACAAATGTGATAGGTGTAAAATCCTTTGTTGTCCAGTTGCTTGGTCCGTTGCTGGTGGTTGGATAGATCCAACTGTCAAACTCTGCTTCCTCTACGTCCTCCTCGATAGCATTCACCCTTGGACTGGTGATAAACACCGGAGCCTTTCTGATCTTGTCCTTGCACACAGCCCTCTGAGCCTCTGCAGTAAAGCCCAGCCCAAACTTGTCATTCTTTTGAGTGAAGTCAGGAAGCTGACCCCAGTTTGCACAGTTGCCTTTCTCGATTACAGCCCGGGCATCCTTCAAGGACGCCATTTTCAACGGAAAGTCTTCTTCAACCGCCGTTTCAGCTGATGCCAAAGTTGGAGGTACCTCCTCAAAATGCTGAAAGGGGGTTTCAATAAACTCCCCGTCCATCTCGATATACCGGAATGAATTCAAGTGACTAACCATGTATTCCTCCTCACCCTTCACAGTAACAATCTTCCCTTTGACAGGGTATTTGAGCTTTTGGTGTAGAGTGGATGTTACTGCCCCAGCCTTGTGAATCCAGGGTCGACCCAACAAGCAGGAATAAGATGGACGAATATCCATTACATAGAACGTTGAGTCGAAAACCTGGGAACCCACACGAATAGGAATGTCTACTTCACCGTGCACCATCCTCTTAGAACCGTCGAAGGCTCTAACAATGATGTTACTAGGTTTCAATTCCAGGCCCTCACAATCCAAGCGATCCAATGCCTTCTTGGGCAAAACATTCAGGGAAGAACCGGTATCCACCAACACGTGTACGAGAGTAGTGCCCCTGCATTCTATGGAAACATGCAGGGCATCATTGTGATTTTTCCCTTTGGCGGTGAGGTCGGCATCCGAGAACCCCAAACCATTGTCGGCTGTCAAATTAGCCACACAGTCAGTGAATTGATCTGCAGAGGTCTCTTGCGGCACATGGGCCGTTTTCAGAAATGAAATCAGGGCTTTTGCATGGGCCTCTGAGCATAGCAGCAATGATAACATAGAGATTTTGGAGGGGGTATGCCACAACTGTTCAACAACATTGAAGTCACTCTTTCTAATGATTTTAAGGATTTCCTCCATTTCTTGTTGGGAGGCTTCAACAGCAGTCTTTTTTGGTGCCTCCGTCCTGGCAGGCAAATCGGTAGCAACTTCCTTGCCCCGAGTATCAGAGGACTCGGCGGCAGTAGTAGACACAGGAACTTGAATTGGAACATGCACACTTGCGGGTGTGATGATAAGAGGCTTTCGGATAACTGGCGGTGCAATGTTAGGCGAGAAGAGCCTGCCACTGCGAGTAATCTTGGCGGGACCAGTGATGTTACTGATACTGGTACCGGTGTTGAACTCCTGCTTCACTCCAAGCACATATACGTCGGCCCCATAATGCCACAGGACAGCTTTATCAGACTCATAGGGGAGAGGCCCCGGAACAGTAATAGTGATGGGTGCGACAGACATAATTTGGACTGGTTTCCTCAGGGGAGCTTTGGTAGGATTGTAAATTGTGACAACAGATATTTCTTCAGCGGAAACAAACGGAACAGCAGTTTTCTTGAACATAATTTCTTTGCTATCCATCAGGCTTTGGATGCCTGATTTCAGCAGCGGACAATCGGTAGGGATAACAGCACACAGGAGGCAACCCTCGCTACAACCCGAAAATAAACCGGCTAGTAGTAAGTTCCTCTTAACAGTCAACAGAGGGGTAGCAACATCATTCACCGAAACAGCATATAAATCTTCCTCGATGGCATTTACTCTATGCTGGGGCATAGGAGCAGTTACAACATTTGGCCTCTCAGGCGCCTCAAACTAAATTTCCTTCGCGTCGATAAGGTCTTCCACCTTGTTTCTCAGGGCCCAGCAATCATCAGTAGTGTGTCCGGGGCTATCGGAATGATAAGCACAACGGGCATTTGGGTTATACTTAGGAGATGTAGTATTCACGACCTTCGGCGCTTCTTTGATGGTCACCAAGTTGGTTGATAACAGTTGCGGTAAAATTTGTGATAAGGTCATACTCAGCCGAGTATACTGCCTCTTGGGCCTTTCACCTCTTTGTTGATTGTACTGCTGAGGAGCAGCAACAGGTTTTGAAATGACCAAAGCATTGACGGCTTGGCGACTTTCTGGCTTGACTTGTCTTCTAGGACCATAGACTGCACTTGCTTCTTTCTTGAAAGGCCTCTTCTCAGTACTTGTAGAGGCAGCTTTTTGTATCTTTCCTGACCTGATGCCAGCTTCAATTCTTTCTCCTGTCAGAATCAAATCCGTAAACCCAGCGGAGGAGTTACCAACCAAATGATTGAAAAATGGACCAGACAAAGTCCCTAGGAACATATCAACCAGCTCACAATCAGTCAATGGAGGTTGCACCCTGCTAGCCAAATCTCTCCATTTTTGTGCATATTCTTTGAACCCTTCACCCGGTCCTAGAGACATACCCTGAAGTTGGGTACGCGTAGGAGCGAGATCAGAATTGTATTGATATTGTCTGTAGAATGCGGTTGCCAAATCTTCCCAGTGTCGGATGCTAGTTCCATCTAGTCGGTAGAACCACTCAAGCTGTGACCCCGAAAGGCTATCTTGGAAGAAGTGAATCCAAAGGTTCTTATCTGCCGTGTAAGGTTGGATCTTCCTTACGTACGACCTTAGATGCAGCTTTGGACAAGAAGCCCCGTCATATTTGGCAAAGGCAGGCGCCTTAAACTTGTGTGGGATTACTACCCCAGAAGATAACCCCAAATCTCCGAAATCCAGCCCCGACACATTCTGAATCTCCATGGCACTTAAGCGGTCTTCTAATTGCTTGTATCTGTCAGCAGCAGGTGGGTATTGTTCGTCATTGTAGTCCGTCTCGTTGTCAGAGACTGCCGGACTAGGAGCTCCTCCCCCTTGGGGACTGTCTTTCTCAGCAGAAGAAGTAGTTGGATCAGCTTCATTGTGGAGTGTGTTCCCAAACCTGCGTCCGGTGTTGAATAACGCAGTCCTCTTTTTCTTCTTCTTCTTCAGAAGTAGAGTCTTCAACTCTTGCTGACCTTGCGCCAGGCTCAGGACCATTTCTTGAAACTGGGCACTTTGGGCCTGAAGGGCCTTGATTGCTTGCTCACTGGATGAGTCTGGATTCATGATGACTGTTCAAATAAACAGCGAAGAAGATTAAGCAACCTGTGAAAAAGGGTACCTGCTATGCATATGGTGCAATGAGATGCGTATGTTTTATGTTTTCAAAGACAAACAAGATTCAACTTTGTAGACAAAAGGGAAACACACTTCATTAGATTCGAATTTTAAATTGTTCAACAACTCGCCCTTAGGCATTACAGGAATGAAAAATACTGTAAAGGAAATAAAAGCTGTAAAAGGAAATATCCAAAGCCCATCAGTGCTCTCATGGCCTCCTCTTCTCAGTGTGGATGTAGCTATTCAGGACCCGCTCCTCCTCCAATTGCTTAGTCAGCCTCTGGATCTTCCGTTCCTGTTCGTTGAACTTTTCCCGATAAAAATCCCGTTCTTCCTTTAGCTGCGCCCAAGATCTCTTCATTGTGTCAAAATCAGTGGGTGTCTGAGGAGGAAGGACAGTTGGAGGAACCCCATCTTCGTCAGGAGATTCAAGAATGACAGGTCTGACAGCTTCGTACGGCATACCTAACTTCTGAGCACGTATGCGGACCCATCTGCAGTAGGGTTCCATTGGTAGAGAGGTCTTTGGTCCCAACTCATGTGGGTCAACTTTGTGAATTCTGTCCCAAGCTTTAATGAATCCATGGCGTAGTTTGTCACTGTCTGCCTGAAACTCAAAATGGAAGTGAGGAACCAACATTTCATGAGGCCCAACTCTTCTGGCTCTTCCAAACTGGCGGAGAGCTAAGCATGGATTATAAGAGATTCCTCCTTGGATACCAATCAACGGAACATTAGGGTATTCTCCGCAACGATCAATGACAGCTACCTCATCCAAACCTCTGAGAGTCCAAGTGATGTCATTATCAGTGAGAGACATTAGCCTATGAGCCCAACCCTTTCCTTCTTCATTCTTCAGCACGAACTTAGGAAGGTGCGAAATAAACCACCTCACTAGCAAAGGAGCACAACACCACAGAGTTCCCCGTTTTCGGGCAGTACGAGCATAGAGTTGTTGCAGGATATCACCCAAAAGAGTGGGTACAGGATTCCGAGACATGAAGATCCTTATGGCATGGATACTGATAAAGGTGTCAGGATTGGGGAACAATACCAGACCATAGATCAAAAGAGCCAGAATATCTTCGTACGCCTTGAAGTCCAAGTCATTCCAGAAATCATTAGCCTTGCCAACCAGAAATTTGACCAAAAAGCCCTTAACTCCACTTCTAGTTTCCCAGTTAGCCAATACCTCTTCTTTGGTCAAGGGGAGAACTGCAGCAACCTCTTCAGGCCTAGGAGTCTTTTCCAAACCAGTGAATGGAGTTTGCTCCAAGACAGGGATCCCAAGCAAATAAGATAATTCTTCCAGGGTAGGAACCAGCTGGAAGTCTTGAAAGGTGAAACAATGATACAGGGGGTCATAAAACTGGGTCAGGACACTTATCAGTTGTTGGTCCCATTTTGCAGTGATCAAGCCAAGGAGAGAACCATGCCTGTTGATGAAGGAGGAAGTGTTTGGAATCCTACCAACCAAATCCTTGAGCAAAGTTGGTGGTTGAACAAAGTTGAGTCGGATAGTATTCCTATGTACGGGCATCATGATGTCCTACAAAACAGAGCAAAGATGAAACTTTTTTGTCTTTGAAATGGGTTAGTCCCTTATACAGGATGCATGCAATGGTATGATGGCATGATGCTATGATGAAGCACACCACAAGTATTCACACAGGCAAACACGATAAGGCACACAAGTCATACAAGACAACCCTTAGGTTTAAGGCCAGCATGAAGTTTAGGTATTACCCTCTTTTAGTTTCGTTGGTTAAAACTTGTCCTATCAAAAGTAACCGGGTTCTAGAGGATCTCAAATCATTGACTACCCTCAATCGGTCATAACTCCAGCATCGCAATCTTTTCTTGTGGCCAGAACCATCGCGAGAGTTTAGCCTCAATGAGTGTAGCATACTGCTACTGTCCTAATGGCCAAGTTTGGTCAATTTAAGGTTCTAAGGTCGGTTGGTGTTTAATGACTCCTTAGAAGACCTATATTCTCCTCGTTGCAACACAAGGGATATAGGTACAGACCAAGGTGCCACACCAACGTAGCCACTGCTTCACCCATGTCGGTCTACGCCGGACAGGTCCCTCACAGATTATGCTACCTAAAAAGGGTATTTCCCGGATCCGGGTTAGGATCTATGAAACTCCGATGCAAAGCCCAACAATTATAAAAGCAAACAAGGCAAACAAATGAAAACAAAGGTGATCTAAGCCCTAAGGTTACTCCACTTTTAAATTTTTCCCCAGCAGAGTCGCCAGTTCTGTGATACGGTGGGAGAACTGACTATGGTTTTGCGTTTGCTTTCACAAATGTTTCGGTTGAGCAAGAGTCGCCACCGACTTTTTATTTTATCCTAAGGAAAGGTTTAAAAAGCACAGCAAAAACCTTTGAGATGTTTTCTTGGGTTCGGGGAGTAGATTATAGAAAGGGAAGGTATTAGCACCCTTTTTATCCATGGTTATCCATGGGCTCTTAGTTACTTGCTTAGATCACTTGCCTTTTGTTTTCAATTGTTTGAAATGGTGCTTGTGTGTGGGTTTGAAAATGTTTTGAAAAGAAGCCAATGTGGTGGCAACCTTTGTAATGATCCATGTTGGAATGTATACAAATATGTATGTCTTTTGAAAAGGTTTTCATTTGTTTTTGAAAGTTGTTTTGAAAGTGTTGTGAGGTGTGGTTTTTAGAAAATAGGCAAGTGTTTTGTTTTTTGCAAGTTTGATTTAAGTAACTAAGAGGTTATCTACTCCTAAATTTCTCAAAGTTTATTGCTATGTTTTAACCCTTTTAACAAGTTTGTTCCACCATTGTATTTGGTGGACAATCTCATGTTAGGATGTGAAAGGGACGGGCGCGGGTCATCGTTTAGACCATAATTGCAATGGTGCCAAGTATCTTTGGGAAATTTTCCTTAAGGGACTTGATCATTTGTTTAGGCAACTTTTGAAAGCGTCATCGAGGGACTATGATCATTTGATTGTTTTGTTTTGCCCAAAGAGACCTAACATGCAATATGGCCCATTTGTTGAAGGCAACAAGTGGAATACCCTAGGGGGTGCAAGTGTGATTTGTGTGTCCATTTTCATGCTTGTTTATCTTGAAATTAGGTCAAGCTATTTTCGTTATTTTTTCGCATACAAACCCTAATTCTAACATGGTATAATTAGAAAGCAATAAAGTGCGAAAAAATAAATTTACTAAGCTATTACAACACAATATATGGGAAAGGGGGTACAAATGTTCAAATGGGGATTTTGACAAGGAATTTAAACCTAAACTATTACATCAATATTGAATTATTTACAAGATAATTTAATTGCACAAATTAAATAAAATAAGAATAAATATGCAAGATGCAAAAATGGTTTTTGTATATATGAAAAAAAAGTATTTTTATATGTCAAAATAAACAAAAATAAAAGTATTATTTTTTTTGGAGTTTTTTCATGTTTAGGGCAAAACCCTAATTTTATTAAATAAAATGTTTTATTCATTTATTATGCATAATATTTATTTATTACAAAAAAAAATGAAGTATATTTGTGAAAAGGGTACTTTTATATTAAATATTTAACAAGAAAATAAAAGTGTGTATATTTGGTAATTTAACCTAAATATATTAATATCTATATAAATATTTGTATTATTTACTAATATGTATTATATATGCAAAATAATAATATTTAATATTTATAAAAAAAAGTATTTTTTATATAAAATATTTTCAGAAGATAAAACAAAATAAAAATGTGAATAAAAATGTGTTTGCATATTTTAACATTTTTCAAATAAAAGTATATCTATTTATTTATTTATGTTCAAAAAACTAATCTAAACAAATAAATATCTAATAAATAGGAAAATGGTGAGAAAAATATTTTTTATATTTTTAATATCATAAGAAAAAATAAATAAGTCAAACCAAAAAAGAAAAAGTCAAAAATTCATTAAAATAAATAAAATGGGCTCAGGGGGTGTAAAAGTAAACAAGTGGTGCAAAAAGAAAGAACATTCCAGGCCCAACCCAGAACCTGTCTTCTTCAACCTCTGAACCTGTATGAACAACTCAAACACGCGTTTTCTATCTCCCAATTCCTGGACTTTCAAGCAAAACTTTCAACATGAAAAATGTAGAGCATGAGAAGACGAATCCAGGGATATAAAGAACTTGACTTAACTCTCTAAGATGAGGGAGAATTTCTTCTCCCCCAATTCCTGACCTAGTTTTTCATCAATGTTCAGACTCAAAATTCTCTAAGCATACATAATATAAATGAAATCTAATCATATGGGCATATTCAGGGCTATGATTGTGGCATGTTTCCTTCACAAACCTAAAGCTAACAATGCCTATGTAGAGAGATTCGTGTTCATGAACTTACCTGTTCAGTTGAAGTTGTATCTGGTGATTGAGGTGTCTTCAATGCAATGTGATGATTGGTATAGCTTCCTTGATGTTCAGGGATGCTATTCCAAGCTTTACTTTGTCTTGAAACCTTTTGAATCGTGCTAGAGAACTTCAGCTGCAAAACAAGAAAATGAAAATGGTGATCTTGCTTGGGAGTGTTACAGGTCGTGTCTTAGGTTTTGGTTAGCTTCAAGGGATGTTAGGGAAGGTGTTTGACAAGTTTTTAGCCAGAAAGCATGGAAGGTTTGAGTTATGGAACTCAAACTGCAGGGATGCCCTGTTTTGAGCAGTTTGAAGATGATTCTGGGAATGGGGAGGTATTGAGGATCTTAGGATCGTGCTTCAGCTTAGGATGAATGTTTGGAATGTGTTTGATAACTTTCTCTAAGCCTTGGTTAACTGATATGAGAGTTGGTATGTCATATGCAATGTTTCTTACACTTTAAGCTAGCAATGGTCAAGTTGTGTTCTAGACAGGTAGAGGCCCCCTAAACATGCTGCAAAGCCTTGTCTTGATCAGAGTGATTAACTCATAAACTTGTGACAAAGAGATTTCAAATGTACTTGCTTGGATTTGCTTTAGACATAAAGTGTAACTTTTGCAAAAATGGATATAATGCTTTTTCCAATTTGGGATTAAACCTTTAGGCAATGCTTGAACACATAGAACATGGTCTTGGCACAAAGGATTGGCATTAAATTTATGAGTGTAATTGAGATAAAAGACCTGTAATCAAGTTGTGCAAGCTGAGATTGAAAATGCATAGTGTTATGAACATGTAACTTGGCCAATTCAAAAGTGAGTTTTTCCCATATTGTCAAATTCGATTCTCCCTAACCATGAGGTTGTTTGATGAGTTATTGGACATTTTGGAAAGCTTGGAATGTGTACTACAATCCATCTTTGAAGTGCAAATTGAAATTCCAAGTGGAAGTGTATGGAAAATGGTCTTGAAGTTAGGTAAAAAACTTGCCTAAAATAGGTCAAATTTTCACCAAGTTAAGAATGGTTTGGTACCCTTGTTCCAAAAATTGTAACTTGAGATACAAGCTTCTTTTGGGAAAACTTTGTGAATCAAAGTTGTAGATTATGCAATAGGCTACAACTTTCATGTTTTGACTTTTGCTTGAATCCAAATGAATCTTGGTGAGAAAGTGGGGAAAAGTTAGGAAAAAATTAGGGTTTTTCATAACTTAGAAAAATTCTAAGTTATGAAAAATCTTCATTTCAAACCCTAATTTGCATTTCTTGATTTCTTGATGGACAAGTTTCATGATTTGGCATGCTTTGATGAAAAATGAATCTTGACCCTTGATTTTGACCAAAAAGTCAAAGTTTGACTTTTCAGTATACAGTCAAAATTGATCAATTGACTGAGAAATTCAACTGTCAATCTTGTGTGTTTGGGATCTTTTGAACTTGTTTAGCATGTCAAGATAATTCCATGGGGTCCTTGAGTCCATATGTGAGCTTGGTTTTCCATTGGCTAAGTCAAACAGTCAAAAATTGCCTTTGTGCAGTCAAAACCCTAAAAATGACCATTTTGCCCTTTTGGTGATCTGATCAAATTTCTTGTGGAATTGTGATCCAAACTTGATCAAATGGTCCATATGAGTTCATAATGTTGATGTGGGTCAATTTTCATGAGGTTTGACTGTCAATTGGCCACAATTGACTTTTTCCCCAATACAGTTGATTTCTAGGCCAACTGTCCAATTGACTGGGCAAAATTTGGAATCAAGACTTGAAACTTGGTATAGATAAACTTGGGAGTCCAACATGAAGCATGAAAGTCATCCTAGGCATTTTAGGTCAAAATATCTTTGTGCAATCACAAACCCTAATTTGGGTCAACAGTGCAAGGAGAAGTCTTGAGCAGAGGAAACCCTAACTGGATCTTGATCTTCAAGGGTCTTGTGATGAGAAAATGTTGAGGAAATGGGAGGGAGAATTTTGGGGTACAACAGCATTGTTTCGTCATCCTCCCTCTAAAGGCTTGTAACTTTTAGCAAGAGTTGAATGTCATAAAGTGAGTAAAAAGCATAGTTTGAATGTAATTAAAGGATGAATTCAAGACAAACATATGCAATGCATTAGTGAAACAGAGTTTGACATTAATAGATAAATGTTTGAATAGCAAAGAGATTACAACTTGAAAATTCAAATGAACAAAAGTCTTCTCGTCTCAGTACTGATCACTTCAAATGGTGAACCTTGGAGGGATGGTAGAAAAACTCAACCTGACCATCTTGTGTGAATTCCAATGCTCCTTCATCAATCAGGTTTTGAATTTTGTACCTCAACTTCCAACAGTCGTCAGTATCGTGCCCTGGACTGTTAGAATGGTACGCGCACCTTGCATTAGGATTGTAGTTGGGTGAAGAAGTCTTAGGATTCAGATGAGGTCCTACTAACGTCACCAGATTCAGTCTCAACAGATGTTGCAAAGCTTGGGACAACGACATGTTGAGCTTGGTAAATGGCCTCTGGTCAACCTGTTGCTTTTGGTGAGGTTGTTGTTGGACCCTTGAGGTAGTAGCAACTTGGAGAGGTCCATTCTTTACCAAGCCAAACCCTTGTCTTCTTGGAGGCTGATCAATGACTTAACCACCAACCTTGACCATTTGCTTCATGTTGTTGTATCTGTCTTGATGAAGCTGGTTGATCATGGTTCTCATCTCTTCTTGTTCCCGAGCTAAGCCTTGGATAAGAGCCATCTGCCCCAGCATCTGGGTTC
This sequence comes from Vicia faba, assembly GCA_948472305.1. Classification (NCBI taxonomy): domain Eukaryota; kingdom Viridiplantae; phylum Streptophyta; class Magnoliopsida; order Fabales; family Fabaceae; genus Vicia; species Vicia faba. Next base: position 1,202,510,381 of record OX451740.1, on the reverse strand, counting down.
TCAATGCATCTACCTCAGCTTGCAGATGTTTCAGCTGTTCGTCCTTATTGTCTTCAGAACTTTTCTTGACCAAGTTCCCCATGAGGAGTGTTCTCAACTCTTCCTGCCCCTTGGATAGGTTTAGGAAGATTTCCCTGAACTGAGTCTCTTGAGTATGAAGATCCTGGTTGTCTTGTGGGAAAGCCATTGCTGAAATAAACAGCGAGAACATGAGAGACCTGTATTGGGAGACCTGTTATGCAATGATATGTATGATATATGTATGCAATGTTTTCAAGGATCTCGCGGGGTAAACAAGAAACTTGTTAGAATTTGCATCTGGTAGCTTGATTGAAGGAACTTCATGTTGTTGAGAGTCCTTCTTCAAGAGTCAAGCTCACCATATCGAGTGGGTCATCGCCCCTAACTCAAATTGTCGTGCTTGGATTTCTAGACAACCTTGGCTAGAGGAAAATAAATCCCCTTTGCCCCTTGCTAGCCATTTGATTTACCATAACCTGCATCATAGACCCTTGAGATCCTTGAAATGGTTAAAGAAATGTTAAGGCATGATGTTATGATGTGTATGCTATGCGTTTAAGCAAAAGTGTGAAGTGGTGTAAGTAAACCCTGCAATAAATCCAAGTTATTGGATAAGGACTGTAAACAAAACCTGCAAGGAACTTCTGTTGTCAGATAACAAGAATGTGCAAGTAGTTCAAGTTTGAAGGCACACAAGTCACACATATAGCCTTAAGTTTAGGCTGGCATGGAGTTTTAGGCATTACCCTCTGTTGCACCCCAAAATTTGCCCTCCCATATTCTCCAAGATTTGTCAAGTCAAGGTCACAAAGTTCTCCAAGGGCTATGCAGTTCAACTGTCTCCTATACAGTCAAAACTAGGGTTTGTGTTCTGATCAAAGAAAGGAAGTTTTCAAATGGCCCAATCAAGTCTCATATGCTTACAAAGGTGGTCAAGGATCCTCATATCAAGTTTCAAGGCATTCAGCTCAAAATTGCACAGTCAAAACCCTAGATTGCACTACAGTCAACTGTAGGGGCAAAATGGTCATTTGACAGTCAAAAGTTCAAATTTTTGGTCAACATATCATTTTTAAGCCACAAACATCATTTGATCAATGCTTGATCATGATTCTCAAAATTTGGCTCAGAAATCATCAAAGATGCAAAAGTTACTATATTTGGACAGCTGAAAAAGTCAACTGAAATTGACCAGGGCATAACTTTCACATGGATTATCAGAAAAATTCCATCCAAAGCTCATTTTGAAGAGAAAGACATTTCCTACAATTCATCTTCATATTTCAAGTCCAAGAAATGCTCTCACAAAAAGTTATCAATTTCAACATTATAGGTCATTTTCAAAAGTCAACAAAAAGGGACTTTAAGTCAAAGGCCATAACTTGAGATTGGTAAATCAAAATGACATGGGACCAAAGGAATTGGTTAAAGGACTCAAAGACCTTTCCAAAATGTCCAAGAACATGTGAAAAGCTTGAAAATTGAGCAAGTTATGCCTTGTGGAAGTTGGGAAATTTTTGGGAATTTTGAAAAGTCAACAATGGTTCAAATGACCTAAAAATGCAAATGGGCCCATTTTTCTTCCAAGTTTCTTCATGCCAAGCCTATGCACGACCATTAGGCCCAAAGGGAAGTATTTTCTCATCATTTAATTATTTATTTGAATTTATATTAATATTCATTCATTTAAATTATTTTAATACATGAAAAATATAAAGCTTGACCTAAAAAATCTTTTTGTGCACATTCTACTCTCAAGATTTCGTGTACAATTAAATATGGCAAGTTTTGGTGTGATTGGAGCATGATTGAACCAAATAACATGAAAAAAGATTCAAAAAAGATTTCACAAAATCAAATATTGAAAACTATCAATGCCATGGATTTTGTGCAATTTTGTTGACCTAATGCCTTGGCTACATATTCAGGAATGCAAACCTAATGCCATTACACTCTAAGCTGCGCTGAAAACTCCTTTGCAAACTTGACTTTTTTTCCATAAAACACAAAACTGGTTTCAAAGTTACAGGTGGTTTTAAGCCCTAATTCTTATACCAAAAGCTTGCTCGTGGACTCCTGATCAAATTCCAATCAAGAACATCAACCAAAACGCAAAGAAGTGGTATCAAGAACTCTCACTGTATCAAGAATTTTTTGAAATCACATATCATAAATCATACGTCTTTTTGCATTTTTGTTTATATATTCATGTTCCTGATGAAGTTTGTGAGCTAACCATCATATTTAATTGCATTATCATCCTGTATATCAAATTCCACCATGCGCGATTTCTAGGTTTTGCAGGATTGTAAATTGGGGCTTTCGTGATAAGGGAAAATTAGCCCATGAGAGTATGATCATTCAAACCAGCTCACCAAGACGAAGAGAGCTTGACCCTCGCGATGAATTTATGACCAATAGAATGCTAATCGCTATTTTCTTGTAGGTTGCTTAAGGCCACGCATCCAAAACCGTGGCTGAAGGTTCTTGTTTTCAGAAAAGTGAGGAAGACGATGTGTTGTCCGTCTGTGATTTGCTGATTTAAATATTCGCGCGTTTCCATCTATTAATGCGCTGGTTACTTTTATATTATTTGTTTGTTTATATAATAATCGAATATGCGCTTAGCTCAGCTGGCAAACTCCCATTGTTTCAACCTCCAAGACCTGGGTTCAAGTCCCAGGTCTGTGCAATTTCTCACATTATTTTTCAATACATCATTCCATGCAGCGCTCATAGTGATGTACACCATATTCCATCCTCATCCAGACATACACGCGTCCATCCAGTCCAACTCAAGGGCCAAGATTCAAAGAATGCTGTAGGCTTAAGTCAACGCATCTACACACTATTCCAAAAAGTCAATGAGGCCAAAATCAATTGGGCCAGCCTTCTAAGATCAAGACCTCCAATTTTGGGGCTACCCCCCCTGGTTTGCATTTTCTTATTTATTTTTATATCTTATTTTTTTTTTTAGTTGCAATTTTATTTAATTTATCATCTCAGTTTAATTAATTTATTTTTTTACAAAAATGCAAAAACATTATAAAAATCAGAAAAAAGGCAAATAAAAATATAATTTTTATTTTAATTACTTTTATAAATAAATTAACATGTAAATATTTAGTTTTAATTAGGTTGTTATTTTAATTCTTTTAATAACTAAAAATCCAAAAAATAATTAGAATTAGGTTAATTAACAATTTTCATCCCTTTTCCTTTTTACAATAATTATAATTATTTTATTTTATTTATTTTCATAAATTAAATTTTTGCATGTAAATTGACTTAGATTTAAATTAGGTCAAATTTCAATATTTTTGCAATAAACTTGAAAAACATTAGAACTAGGGTTTAGCATCTCGTTTTAATTTTAATTAATTTTTTCTTTTTCTCCTTAAATCTTAAAAAACATAAAATACCAAAAAAACATTTAATCTTTAATTCCAATTAATTCATCAACGTTAATTTTTTGCAAAAGGGTCCAACGCCCATTGTTTTTAATTATTTTATTTTGCGCATTTATTTTATGTCGCTTATTATAATTTTGTATCTCTCCCAAAGCATTGTAATTTAAATTTCTCGCACTTTTATTTATCGTTTTATTTATTTTCCGCTAAATCGGGCCCGGTTTAATTTTGGCGATGTGGACCCGCGCCATTTGTAATAGCCCTAGATTTATTTTTCGCAAACTTTATAACTGTTAAATATGCATGAAAGAATGTATGGACTTAAAATAAAATCAAGCGTAGATCACAATGAACATGACAAGACAAATATCAATGAAACTGACACACAAATCACACCCCACCCCTAGGGTACGCCTCACTGTTGCCTTTCGAAAGGTGATCGTCGAGTAGAGGACGTCTTAGTAAGTCCTCATGATCCGGGAACCTGGCATGAGGGTAGCTTCTAAGGTGTCTTCCCATTGCTCTGGTGATCACCATGTCCCTACAACCTCGAATTGACCCGAACACCTCCAACGGTGGTGCTACCTACCTCTCAATGGTGGGATGGCACTACTTTAAAGGACTCTTACACAGACGAATTCCTTAGGGTAGGTAGGTTCTCAAGGATACTTGCTCTAATCTCAAAACAAACTCAAAAAGACTTTTCACACTGACACTTTTCAAAAGCTTTCAAAGCAAATTTTTCAAACACTCTGACGTACGAGTCGAACTGAAAACTTTCAAAGAAACTTTTAAAAACCCACATTGAAAAGCAAACAAACCATTTTTGAAAACACATTGAGCAAGTATCTAAGAGCCCATGGATAACCATGGATAGAAAGGGTGCTAACACCTTCCCTTTCTATAACCTACCTCCCGAACCGAGAGCAATCTCTTTAAGGAATTTTTCTGTGCTTTTGTCCTTTCCATTTGGAGAAAATAAAAGACGGTGGCGACTCTTGCTTCCGCGACATTTCGCGAACCAGCGTTAAACAGTCAGTTCCAGATCCACCGATCACAGAACTGGCGACTCTGCTGGGGATACTTAAAGTGAGGTGTACCTTAGGGCTAGCTTATAACTATGTTTTTAATTGTTTTCCTTGTGTGCTTTAAATTGTGGGTTGCTTGGGAGTTCTATAGATCCTAAACCCGGATCTGGGGGATACCTTTCTTAGAAAGTAGCAACAAGGCTGTGAGGGAACTGTGCGGGGTATACCGACATGGTTGAAACAGTCTGCTACGTTGATGTGGCACTTTGGTGTGTACCGGTAACCCTTGAGTTCAGTCAAGGAGAGTACGGGGCCTCCGCGTGGTGTCGTGAAGCATCAACAGACCTTAGGAACCTTAATTGAACTATCTTGGCCTCTTTAGGGTAGTGAGATAACTGACTTTGGTGCAGTCCGAGGTTGGTTGATACTCGATACTACACTCAATTGAGGGTTGCTTTCCTGGAATATTTCGGTCGCCAGTTCAGTGGCTAAATCGAAACGATGAACAATGAAAGCAATCCCGTGATATTGGGAACCTTAGAACCCGGTTACTTTGATTAGGACAGGTTGAACCCACCAACTTCAAGAGGGTATTACCCAGACCTCATGCTGGCCTTAAACCTTAAGGGCTTGTCTTGTGTGCCTTGTGTGCCTTACATGTTTGTCTTTGTAAATATCTGTGGTGTGTTTAATCATAGCATCATGACATCATCCAGCATCATACGCATTGACTAACCATTTCAGGGGTTCGAATTTTCATCTTTGTTCTTGTTTTGTAGGACATGGAAACTGTTCGTAGAAAGACAATTCAAGTCAGTCTTGTAAGGATCCCTCCTCAGCTTAAGGAGCTCATATCCAGGATTCCTGAGAACTCCTCATTCAGTGAAAGGCATGGAAGCCTCATCAGCTTGGTCAACACCAACATTGAGGAAGATATGATAAAGGTCCTGTTCCAGTTCTTTGATCCTCTGCATCACTGCTTTACCTTCTTGGACTATCAGTTGGTACCTACATTGGAGGAATTCTCCCGGCTCCTGAAGATCCCTATCCTTGATCAGCTACCCTTCAACGGTACAGAAAAGGAACCTAAGCTTGAAGAGATTGCTAAAGCCTTGCACCTACAGTCATCTGACCTCAAGGGACATTGGGAAGTCAGAAGTGGTATCAAAGGGTTCTTAGCCAGGTTTCTGTTTGAAAAGGCCCTTGAATGTTGGAACTCCCTTGACTTGCAAGCTTTTGAAGAGGTTGTGGCCCTCCTTGTCTATGGTTTGGTGTTGTTCCCTAACCCAGATCAGCTCATTGATATCAGTGCCGTTCAGATCTTTATGTCCAGGAATCCTATACCGACGTTGCTGGGGGACATCCTTCACTCATGTTACACTCGAACCATGAGAAAAAGAGGTGTCCTTATGTGTTGCACTCCTCTCCTGGGAAGGTGGTTTATTTCGCACCTTCCCCAATCAGTCCTGAAGAATGAGCGGGGTTTGAGATGGTCACAACGGTTGATGACTCTTACACATGCAGATATACATTGGTGTCCTAGGTCCAGAGGAGATGTCACTATCATTGATCGTTGTGGGGAGTACCCTAATGTTCCTTTACTTGGAATCAGAGGAGGTATTACTTATAGCCCATGCCTGGCTTGGAGACAGTTTGGTTATGCTCGGAGGGATGGTCCTCATGACATGCTAATTCCTGACATAGTTTTTGACTTCGACAATGATACTCAAGGACTTCGCCAGAGATTTATCAGAGCCTGGAGGATGCCCAGTAGGATAGACAGCAAGACTCTGGGGCACCGGAACTCCATCCCTTTGGAGCCTTATCTCAAGTGGGTACGCGCCCGCTCCCAGAAGTTAGTGATGTCTTATCCTCACATGCTTCCAGTAATCAAAGAACCTGTCTTGGAAGGGGAAGTGTCTCATGTTATTCAGCACCCTGATATGCCCACGTCCTGGGAAGAGATGCAGAAGAGCTGGATCCAGCTTAAGGAAGAGCGGAATTCTCTTGAGACTAGTCTGCATGCCAGTGAAAAGAAGGTCTTGGAGCTCACCCGTCTGTTGCATGAAGAGAGGAATCTCAACACCTACATAGCTCCGAAAAGGATGCGCAGTGTATTTTGGGATTGACTTGATTTTTGTATTTTTTGCCCATGAGGCCTTGATGTATTAAACAATGATTTCCTTAATGATAACGTGTGTTATGTTCTTGTCTACAACAAATTTGGACTTTCGAACCCTTGAATGCATTGCATACGCATTTCATACATCATGTGCATAGCAGGTTTTTCCCCTTTTCAGGTTGCTTACAGTTCTTCGCTGTTTATTTCAGCATCATGAATCCCGGATCTGAATCAACTGAGACATCAATCAAGGCTCTCCAGGCGCAGAATGCGCAGTTTCAAGAACTAATCATGGGTCTAGCTAAAGGCCAAGAAGAACTGAAGACTATGCTCCTGAAGAAGGAGAAGAAGAAGAAGAGAAGAACTGTTCTGTTCAACTCGGGCCGAAGGTTGGGTAATACTCTGCAGCATGAAGAGGCTGGTTCTTCTGTTGACAGGAGTCCTTCTCAGGCAGAAGTAAAGGTTCCTAGTCCGGTCGTCTCCGACAACGAGACAGATTTCGATGAGGAGCAGTACCCTCCTACAGATGACAGGTACAAACAGCTGGAGGACAGGTTGAAGGCTATGGAGGTGCAACAGGCACCTGGGCTGGATTTCGGAGATCTGGGTTTGTCGACTGGTGTGATTATTCCACACAAATTCAAAGCACCTTCCTTCTCCAAGTATGACGGGGCGTCTTGTCCTAAGCTACACTTAAGGTCCTATGTTCGGAAAATTCAGCCATACTCTGCGGACAAGAATCTATGGATCCACTTCTTCCAGGAGAGTCTTTCAGGGACTCATCTCGAATGGTTCTATCAGCTGGATGGGACCAAAGTTCGTAACTGGGAGGAGCTGGCTACTGCTTTCTACAAGCAGTATCAGTATAATGCCGACCTTGCCCCCACACGTACCCAACTCCAGGGTATGGCGTTAGGTGCAAGCGAAGGTTTTAAGGAGTACGCTCAGAAATGGAGAGACCTGGCTGGCAGGGTGCAGCCACCATTGACTGATCGGGAGTTGGTAGACATGTTCTTGGGGACCCTATCTGGGCCATTCTTCAACCATCTCATTGGGAATTCTTCTGCTGGTTTCACTGATTTGATCTTGACTGGAGAAAGGATTGAAGCTGGGTTGAAGTCTGGGAAGATTGCGAAGGGGGCATCATCCTCTAGTTCGGAAAAGAAACCATTCAAGAAGGAGTCTAGTGCCGTGTATGGTTCCAGAAGATCAGAAAGAAATGAACACCGCCAATCTGTTAGCGCGGTCATGATTGCTAAGCCTGCTGCCGCTCCCCGGCCAAACAATACTCAGAAGGTGGAAAGACCCCGGAGGGAGTTTACCCGGTTAAACATGACCTTATTGCAGATCCTGCCACAGTTGCTCGCAACCAATTTGGTGACTGTCAGGGAGGCTCCGAAGTTCCCAAATACTGCATCCCCCAAGTACAACCCGAATGCTCGTTGTGCTTACCATTCAGAAAGCCCGGGGCACTCTACCGATAACTGTTGGGCACTAAAGAACAAGCTACAGGACCTCATTGACGCTAAGGAGGTACAGTTTGAGGCATCTGACAAGCCTAATGTGGTGACAGCTCCCCTGCCTGCTCATGGGGTAAATGCTATTGGAGATGAAGAGGAAGTTGATGAAGCTGAGTTTGATAGCTGGATCTACCCGGCTGCTGATGGTGGACTTAACAATTGGAGCGCAAAGGACAATCTCCCTATTTCTTTTGTTACTAAGTAATGAATTCCTATGTTTTGTTATTTTGTAATAAACAATGATAAACTCTATGGCCCGGTGTCTTACCCGAGGCACCGTGGTTCTATTTGTGAGGGCATACGAACTGTCATTTTATACATCATGAATGAAAATCTTGGACGTACTTTTCGCATTGCAAATATTGTGTTCCTTTTCTGTCTTTCTTTTCCTTTACATAATTTTCAAAACAGCTGTATTTACACACACACTCACTCATACAGGTTCCAATCCACTCTGGATCTTGCTGATAACAGCTCTGCTAATGCCAATTATGACTTCGAAAATCCGATCAACTTAGCCGAAGACGAAGGTGAAGATGATTGCGAAGTGCCTGGCGAGCTTGCTAGACTGTTGCTTCAGGAAGAGAGGGCAATTCAACCCCATGAAGAGCCAGTGGAAACAATAAACCTGGGTACTGAGGCAGATAGAAGAGAGGTAAAGATTGGTGCCAACCTAGAGCTCAGCGTGAAGCAACGGTTAACCAAGATGCTGCATGATTATATGGAGATCTTTGCCTGGTCCTACGAAGACATGCCAGGGTTGGATACCGATATTGTCGTTCATCACTTGCCGACTAAGAAAGACTGCCCTCCAGTTAAACAAAAGGTCCGTCGGATGCGTCCAGAGATGTCCGAGAAGATTAAAGCCGAAGTCATGAAACAGTTTGATGCCGGTTTCCTTGCAGTGACTTCTTACCCTCAGTGGGTTGCCAACGTGGTGCCGGTACCTAAAAAGGACGGCAAGGTCAGAATGTGTGTCGACTACAGGGATCTAAACAGGGCCAGCCCCAAGGATGACTTCCCTTTACCTCACATTGATGTCCTTGTTGATAACACATCTCAGCACAAGGTGTTCTCTTTCATGGATGGCTTTTCAGGTTACAATCAGATCAAGATGGCACCTGAAGACATGGAAAAGACTACATTCGTTACTCAGTGGGGCACCTTCTGTTACAAGGTCATGCCGTTCGGATTGAAGAATGCTGGGGCAACCTACCAACGTGCCATGGTTGCCTTGTTTCATGACATGATCCATCACGAGATCGAAGTGTATGTGGACGACATGATCGCTAGGTCCCAGACTGAGGAAGAGCATCTAGATCACCTGCAAAAATTGTTTGACCGGTTGAAACTATACAAGCTGAGATTGAACCCGAACAAGTGCACCTTCGGGGTAAGATCTGGGAAGTTGCTAGGCTTCGTGGTCAGTGATAAAGGTATTCAAGTGGACCCTGCTAAGGTCAAAGCTATTCAAGAGATGCCAGTTCCTAAGACAGAGAAGGAAGTCAGAGGATTTTTAGGGCGCCTGAATTACATCGCTCGATTCATCTCTCATCTGACCGCTACCTGTGAGCCAATCTTCAAGCTGCTGAAGAAAGATCAGGTAGTACGTTGGAACGATGAATGTCAGGCTGCCTTCGACAAAATCAAAGAGTATCTCCAAGAACCACCTATCCTTATGCCACCGGTTGAAGGGAGACCTCTGATCCTATATCTGACAGTGCTGGACAACTCAATGGGGTGTGTGCTGGGGCAGCATGACGAGTCTGGCCGAAAAGAGCACGCCATTTATTACCTTAGCAAAAAGTTTACCGACTGTGAGACCCGATACTCACTGCTTGAGAAAACTTGCTGCGCTTTGGTATGGGCTGCTCGCCGGCTGAGACAGTATATGCTGACTCACACTACCTTGTTGATCTCAAAAATGGATCTGATAAAGTACATATTCGAAAAGCCTGCTCTGTCTGGGAGAATTGCAAGATGGCAAATGATCTTGACGGAATACGACATTCAGTATACAACCCAGAAAGCCATCAAGGGAAGTGTACTGGCAGACCACTTAGCTCATCAAGCTGTAGATGACTATCAATCAATGAACTTCGAGTTTCCGGATGAAAGCATCATGATAGTAACTGACTGCGAAGTACCTGGACCGGATGAAGGACCTGAACCAGGATCCCGATGGTCTATGCACTTTGACGGAGCTTCCAATGCTTTGGGAAATGGTATCGGCGCCATAATCATATCCCCTCAAGGTACTCATACTCCACTCACTGCCCGGCTGCGTTTCAACTGTACCAACAACATGGCGGAGTATGAGGCGTGTATCATGGGTCTTCAAGCTGCGATCGACCTAAGGATCAAATTTCTAAGTGTCTTCGGAGATTCCGCTCTTGTGATCAATCAGATCAAAGGAGAGTGGGATACGAAACATCCAAACCTGATTCCTTATAGAGAATGTGTGTTGACCCTGATTCCCCACTTTACAGAGATAACCTTTGAACACTTTCCAAGAGAAGAGAATCAGTTAGCGGACGCGTTAGCTACAATGTCTTCAATGTTCAAGGTCAAATGGGATAATGAAGCTCCCCGGATCATCATCTGGAAACTGGACGAACCGGCATACTGTTGTGATCTCGAAACCGAATTGGTAACTGAGAAGCCTTGGTACCACGAAGTAAAGAGATATCTGGAAGCTCAGGAATACCCTGAAGGTGCATCTGTCAATGATAAGAAATTCCTGAGGAGGTTTGCAGCCAAGTTCTTCCTTAGCAACGGCATCTTGTACAAGCGAAACCATGATTCGACCTTACTACGTTGTGTGGATAAGACAGAAGCAGAAAGGATCATGGAAGAGCTACATGAAGGGACCTTTGGTACGCATTCCAGTGGGCACACAATGGCGAAGAAAATCCTACGGGCAGGATATTACTGGTCCACCATGGAAGCTGATTGCTACCAACACTCCAGGACATGCCACAAGTGCCAGATCTATGCAGACAAGGTGCATGTTCCTCTGGTTCCCCTGAATGTTCTGACTGCGCCTTGGCCATTTGCAATGTGGGGCATAGATATGATCGGCGAGATAAAACCCACGGCATCTAATGGACATCGCTTCATCCTGGTGGTGATTGACTATTTTACGAAATGGGTTGAGGCAGCATCCTATGCTACGGTAACCAAGACTGTTGTGGCACGGTTCATTCGGCACAACCTGATCTGTCGATACGGCATCCCTGAGCGGATTATTACGGACAACGGTACCAATCTGAACAATAAGATGATTGCTGAGCTTTGCGAACAGTTCAAGATACAGCACCACAATTCTTCTCCTTACAGACCGAAGATGAATGGAGCTGTAGAAGCAGCAAACAAGAACATCAAGAAGATCGTGCAGAAGATGACAGTAACGTACAAAGATTGGCACGAGATGTTACCGTTCGCTCTGCATGGGTACCGTACCTCAGCTAGGACGTCAACCGGGGCAACTCCTTTCTCTCTGGTTTATGGCATGGAGGCAGTCTTGCCGATCGAAGTGCAAATTCCCTCTCTCCGGATGGATGATGAAGGATGCAAATCTGAACGAAGATGATCGGATCCAGACACGACTTGACCAACTCAACCTCATCGACGAAAAAAGACTTGCTGCTATCTGTCATGGTCAGACGTATCAGAAACGGATGATCAGGGCATTTAACAAAAAGGTCAGACCACAGGAATATCAAGTCGGGGATCTGGTAATCAAGAGAATCATCCTTCCTCAGAGTGATCCAAGGGGCAAATGGACCCCTACGTATGAAGGGCCATTTGTGGTTAAGCATATGTTCTCAGGAGGAGCAATGATCTTAACCAACATGGATGGTGACGACCTTCCTCACCCCGCCAATGCAGACATAGTTAAAAAATACTACGCATAAAAAAGACCCGCTAGGCTGACATGCCTAGGCAAAAATTAGGGCTTCCCGTCGAACCAAAAGGGTTCGGGCAAAATGAAGGGATGAAAATGAAAAAATCTGTACACCCGGCAAGTCGAAAACCTGAAAAGGCGGCTTGGGCAAAAATGGGTATCCCGGTGGACTGAAAACCCGAAAAGGGCGGTCCAGGCAAAAGTTAGGGATAAAAGCGTAATACTATGTCTCATTGGATCACTTTGCATCCAGAATCCGGTATCGGCATCAAGTTCAAACGGCATCGATCAGTCAGCTTCACCCTCAACCAAGGTCATCAAGTGATGAGACGCTCGGAGTTATAAAGGCAATAGCAGAGTTGAAACCCAGTGGATCATTCATCTTTCACACAGTTGTTTTATTTGCTTTTGTACAAAACTTGTATAAACTCTTTTGATCGGCGGCGTACCTCTTACTAGGACGTCAGCCTCTTGTACACAAAACGCCTATTCAGGCCAGTCAAAAATCAATACAAATATATTTTTCAGTTAAACGTGCCAAGTGTTTTTCTTTTCCTGTTTTGTTTTGCGAAGAACGTCCAAGGTTCAATTTGTGATGTATGCATTGACAATAATTTGCTAACTCATAAATATTGGCATACGAAACAAAGGAATTAATTGCAGGTGACACTAGAAACAGGGGCAATAAAGAGTTGTCTAAAACAATCCAATCGTTCTATCCTCCAAGGTACCAAGGTAGGTTCAGCTAAAGAACACGACCAGTACATATTAGTTCCCCAGAGAGTACAACAATACATTCCTCTCCAAGCAAATCATCAAATATCGAGGAAATTGAGTATCCTCCAGCCGATCTCAAACATTCCCCAGCAGCAATACATATATTCTTAACAAGCATCCCCGGCAGTCTCGGCCTAAAGATTGTTCCCCGGCGGTATACCAACATTCAAAGGAATCACTCCCCCGCAGTTCCAAAACCCCCCAGGAGAGTCCAATCCAGTTTCCCCAGGAAAGTTGGAGTCCATCTCCCCAAGCAGTAAGCTTATCCCCAGTAGATTCTGGAAGCTTATCCTTCGCAAAGCACGAACGCGTCGCCCGACTTTATTCAAAGAGTTATTTCCTTAACAGGATATAACTGGGTTATCCTCAGCCAAAAAGCCACGGAAAGATCGTCGTCGACAGAATCTTCTTATCCCCAGCAAATCATTATCAACATTCAAGCAAAGCATCTCTATCCCCACAGAGTACCGCTTCCCAGCATAGTCGCTAGAGTATCTTTTCTCCCCGCAGACTCTTCATTTGCCAAGTTTATTCCGCAATGGAGTCATCTTCTCCTACCGGTATTCTTGCAGTTATCCTCCCCAGCGGAAGCAAAGTCTATTCTTCAACGTCAGCCCAGGATACAACTTCCCGGCACCCGTCAAGGATTCACTTTCCTAGACGAAAACATACATAAAACTTCACATACATCATCATAGCATGCATAACGCACTGCATCATACAAGTCTCCTTTATGTTGAGAACATCATTGCTTGACCCATATCATGCATTGCATATGACTGACCTTTACCTTTCAGGAAAGATGCAGTTGAAATTCTCAATCACGTCTCAAGACCTAGACCGGTTCAGTTAAATCAACCCTAAGATTTTCCTGATGCTTATCCAGTCAAAGGCCTCCTCTGGTTCAGTCAGATCGACCCTAAGATCTCCCTGATGCTTATCCAGTTGAAGATATTTCAAGACCTAGACCGGTTCAGTTAAATCGACCCTAAGATTTTCCTGATGCTTATCCAGTCAAAGGCCTTCTCTTGGTTCAGTCAGATCGACCCTAAGATCTCCCTGATGCTTATCCAGTTGAAGATATTTCAAGACCTAGACCGGTTCAGTTAAATCGACCCTAAGATTTTCCTGATGCTTATCCAGTCAAAGGCCTTCTCTTGGTTCAGTCAGATCGACCCTAAGATCTCCCTGATGCTTATCCAGTTGAAGATATTTCAAGACCTAGACCGGTTCAGTTAAATCGACCCTAAGATTTTCCTGATGCTTATCCAGTCAAAGGCCTTCTCTTGGTTCAGTCAGATCGACCCTAAGATCTCCCTGATGCTTATCCAGTTGAAGATATTCCAAGACCTTGTCCGGTTCAGTTAAATCGACCCTAAGATTTTCCTGATTCTTACCCAGTCAAAGGCCTCTCTGGTTCAGCCAGATCGACCCTAAGATCTCCCTGATTCTTATTCCAGTAGAAGACACCCAAGATGTTTCTCAACAAGCGTTGTTGAAGTTAAAGTCGCCCAAGGTTCTCTTACTATCCATGCTAAGGTAGTAACCATCCCTGGTTCATTCATCAGCGTTTGAAGCTCCAGATCCAGCTCCTGTAACCAGTCAGGACACATCTATACCAAGCATCTAAAATCAGCTCCTGCAACGTGTCAGGTACTCATTTTTTTCTTTTGCAGGTATGCAGGTTCTAGCTAAAGAATCTCCTACGCGATCAACATCCAGATGGCATCTATAAGCCCATCATCCTATCCAGCAATCACTAAATGGCATCTATAAGCCCATTCCCATCATCACTGCTACTATGTGAGCGCAAATTTCTGGGCACTCTAGTGTCCAATCATCTTCTACCCTCGGATTACGAAAGGCACGTCAGCCAATCTGCATCCTCAGGTCTAAGAAGATTGAACAGGGGCAACTGTTGCACCCCAAAATTTGCCCTCCCATATTCTCCAAGATTTGTCAAGTCAAGGTCACAAAGTTCTCCAAGGGCTATGCAGTTCAACTGTCTCCTATACAGTCAAAACTAGGGTTTGTGTTCTGATCAAAGAAAGGAAGTTTTCAAATGGCCCAATCAAGTCTCATATGCTTACAAAGGTGGTCAAGGATCCTCATATCAAGTTTCAAGGCATTCAGCTCAAAATTGCACAGTCAAAACCCTAGATTGCACTACAGTCAACTGTAGGGGCAAAATGGTCATTTGACAGTCAAAAGTTCAAATTTTTGGTCAACATATCATTTTGAAGCCACAAACATCATTTGATCAATGCTTGATCATGATTCTCAAAATTTGGCTCAGAAATCATCAAAGATGCAAAAGTTACTATATTTGGACAGCTGAAAAAGTCAACTGAAATTGACCAGGGCATAACTTTCACATGGATTATCAGAAAAATTCCATCCAAAGCTCATTTTGAAGAGAAAGACATTTCCTACAATTCATCTTCATATTTCAAGTCCAAGAAATGCTCTCACAAAAAGTTATCAATTTCAACATTATAGGTCATTTTCAAAAGTCAACAAAAAGGGACTTTAAGTCAAAGGCCATAACTTGAGATTGGTAAATCAAAATGACATGGGACCAAAGGCATTGGTTAAAGGACTCAAAGACCTTTCCAAAATGTCCAAGAACATGTGAAAAGCTTGAAAATTGAGCAAGTTATGCCTTGTGGAAGTTGGGAAATTTTTGGGAATTTTGAAAAGTCAACAATGGTTCAAATGACCTAAAAATGCAAATGGGCCCATTTTTCTTCCAAGTTTCTTCATGCCAAGCCTATGCACGACCATTAGGCCCAAAGGGAAGTATTTTCTCATCATTTAATTATTTATTTGAATTTATATTAATATTCATTCATTTAAATTATTTTAATACATGAAAAATATAAAGCTTGACCTAAAAAATCTTTTTGTGCACATTCTACTCTCAAGATTTCGTGTACAATTAAATATGGCAAGTTTTGGTGTGATTGGAGCATGATTGAACCAAATAACATGAAAAAAGATTCAAAAAAGATTTCACAAAATCAAATATTGAAAACTATCAATGCCATGGATTTTGTGCAATTTTGTTGACCTAATGCCTTGGCTACATATTCAGGAATGCAAACCTAATGCCTTTACACTCTAAGCTGCGCTGAAAACTCCTTTGCAAACTTGACTTTTTTTCCATAAAACACAAAACTGGTTTCAAAGTTACAGGTGGTTTTAAGCCCTAATTCTTATACCAAAAGCTTGCTCGTGGACTCCTGATCAAATTCCAATCAAGAACATCAACCAAAACGCAAAGAAGTGGTATCAAGAACTCTCACTGTATCAAGAATTTTTTGAAATCACATATCATAAATCATACGTCTTTTTGCATTTTTGTTTATATATTCATGTTCCTGATGAAGTTTGTGAGCTAACCATCATATTTAATTGCATTATCATCCTGTATATCAAATTCCACCATGCGCGATTTCTAGGTTTTGCAGGATTGTAAATTGGGGCTTTCGTGATAAGGGAAAATTAGCCCATGAGAGTATGATCATTCAAACCAGCTCACCAAGACGAAGAGAGCTTGACCCTCGCGATGAATTTATGACCAATAGAATGCTAATCGCTATTTTCTTGTAGGTTGCTTAAGGCCACGCATCCAAAACCGTGGCTGAAGGTTCTTGTTTTCAGAAAAGTGAGGAAGACGATGTGTTGTCCGTCTGTGATTTGCTGATTTAAATATTCGCGCGTTTCCATCTATTAATGCGCTGGTTACTTTTATATTATTTGTTTGTTTATATAATAATCGAATATGCGCTTAGCTCAGCTGGCAAACTCCCATTGTTTCAACCTCCAAGACCTGGGTTCAAGTCCCAGGTCTGTGCAATTTCTCACATTATTTTTCAATACATCATTCCATGCAGCGCTCATAGTGATGTACACCATATTCCATCCTCATCCAGACATACACGCGTCCATCCAGTCCAACTCAAGGGCCAAGATTCAAAGAATGCTGTAGGCTTAAGTCAACGCATCTACACACTATTCCAAAAAGTCAATGAGGCCAAAATCAATTGGGCCAGCCTTCTAAGATCAAGACCTCCAATTTTGGGGCTACCCCCCCTGGTTTGCATTTTCTTATTTATTTTTATATCTTATTTTTTTTTAGTTGCAATTTTATTTAATTTATCATCTCAGTTTAATTAATTTATTTTTTTACAAAAATGCAAAAACATTATAAAAATCAGAAAAAAGGCAAATAAAAATATAATTTTTATTTTAATTACTTTTATAAATAAATTAACATGTAAATATTTAGTTTTAATTAGGTTGTTATTTTAATTCTTTTAATAACTAAAAATCCAAAAAATAATTAGAATTAGGTTAATTAACAATTTTCATCCCTTTTCCTTTTTACAATAATTATAATTATTTTATTTTATTTATTTTCATAAATTAAATTTTTGCATGTAAATTGACTTAGATTTAAATTAGGTCAAATTTCAATATTTTTGCAATAAACTTGAAAAACATTAGAACTAGGGTTTAGCATCTCGTTTTAATTTTAATTAATTTTTTCTTTTTCTCCTTAAATCTTAAAAAACATAAAATACCAAAAAAACATTTAATCTTTAATTCCAATTAATTCATCAACGTTAATTTTTTGCAAAAGGGTCCAACGCCCATTGTTTTTAATTATTTTATTTTGCGCATTTATTTTATGTCGCTTATTATAATTTTGTATCTCTCCCAAAGCATTGTAATTTAAATTTCTCGCACTTTTATTTATCGTTTTATTTATTTTCCGCTAAATCGGGCCCGGTTTAATTTTGGCGATGTGGACCCGCGCCATTTGTAATAGCCCTAGATTTATTTTTCGCAAACTTTATAACTGTTAAATATGCATGAAAGAATGTATGGACTTAAAATAAAATCAAGCGTAGATCACAATGAACATGACAAGACAAATATCAATGAAACTGACACACAAATCACACCCCACCCCTAGGGTACGCCTCACTGTTGCCTTTCGAAAGGTGATCGTCGAGTAGAGGACGTCTTAGTAAGTCCTCATGATCCGGGAACCTGGCATGAGGGTAGCTTCTAAGGTGTCTTCCCATTGCTCTGGTGATCACCATGTCCCTACAACCTCGAATTGACCCGAACACCTCCAACGGTGGTGCTACCTACCTCTCAATGGTGGGATGGCACTACTTTAAAGGACTCTTACACAGACGAATTCCTTAGGGTAGGTAGGTTCTCAAGGATACTTGCTCTAATCTCAAAACAAACTCAAAAAGACTTTTCACACTGACACTTTTCAAAAGCTTTCAAAGCAAATTTTTCAAACACTCTGACGTACGAGTCGAACTGAAAACTTTCAAAGAAACTTTTAAAAACCCACATTGAAAAGCAAACAAACCATTTTTGAAAACACATTGAGCAAGTATCTAAGAGCCCATGGATAACCATGGATAGAAAGGGTGCTAACACCTTCCCTTTCTATAACCTACCTCCCGAACCGAGAGCAATCTCTTTAAGGAATTTTTCTGTGCTTTTGTCCTTTCCATTTGGAGAAAATAAAAGACGGTGGCGACTCTTGCTTCCGTGAAATTTCGCGAACCAGCGTTAAACAGTCAGTTCCAGATCCACCGATCACACCCTCTTTCAGTTTCAGTTGGTTAAGACCTGTCCTAAAAAATAGTAACCGGGTTCTAGAGGATCTCGATATCACTGACTACCCTCAATTGGTCATAATTCCAGCTTAGCAACCTTTTCTTGTGGCCGGAACCATCGCGAGAGTTTAGTCTCAATGAGTGTAGCATACTGCTACTGTTCTATGGCCAAGTTGGTCAATTTAAGGTTCTAAGGTCAGATGGTGCTTAATGACTCCTCAGAAGATCCATATTCTCCTTGTTTCAACACAAGGGATATCGGTACAGACCAAGGTGCCACACCAACGTAGCTACTGCTTCATCCGTGTCGGTCTACGCCAGACAGATCCCTCACAGTTTATTACTACTTACCTAAAAAGGGTACCCCCAGATCCGGGTTAGGATCTATAGAACTCCGATACAAGCCCACAAAATTAAAAGCATACAAAGCAATACAATTGAAAACACAAGTGATCTAATCCTAAGGTATACCTCACTTACAATATGTCCCCAGCAGAGTCGCCAGTTCTGTGATCGGTGGGAACGAGAACTGACTGCTTTTGGAATGCTGGTTCGCGTTTGCGTTTGTTTTTGCAAAGTGTCGCGGTAAGCAAGAGTCGCCACCGTCTTTTATTTTATCCAACAAGGGAAAGGACAAAAGCACAGAAAAATTCCTTTTCGAGATGTTTCTCGGGTTCGGGAGGTAGATTATAGAAAGGGAAGGTGTTAGCACCCTTTCTATCCGTGGTTATCCACGGGCTCTTAGGTACTTGCTCACTATGTTTTCAAAAGGTTTCCTTTTCTTTGTGATTGTGGGTTTTGAAAAGAATTTTGTTTTTGAAGAAAGTGTAAGTGCGAAAAGTTTTTGTTTTGTTTTTAAAAGAGAGCAAGTACTTAAGAACCTCTACCTACTCAAAAAGGAATTTAATTGTGCAAATGTCCTTTAGACAGTACTATCCTACTATTGAGGAGTAGGTAGCACCATCGTTGGAGTTTTCGGGTCAATTCGATTTTAGGGACGTGTGGTCACTAAAGCAACATTAGGACGCTTTAGTGGTAATCCTAATGTCTTAGATCATTTTTATCGAGGTGACCATTTCGAGGCAACTTATGATCTTGGGACAAAGGACGGCCTCTAAAACATCATATACTTAATGACCACGTTCGAGGCAACCAAGTGAGGTGTACCCTAAGAGTGGCATGTGCAAGTGTGTCAATTTTCAGTTATATTATCTTTGCATGTCATGGTGAGCTACTGTTGATTTTAAGTTAAGAGTTAATCTTGTCATGCAATCCCCGTTAGCATACATCTAAACCGTTAATATATGTACAGGAATTTAAAGTGCGGGAATTGTAAATCCTACGCTATTACAAGGCTTTCGGGGAGGGGGATTATTTACATGTCCAAAAATTGGGGAAATAAAAGCAGTAAAGGGTCTTAGTTAAGCTATTACATCCCAGTAAGCAGTTACAATAAACGCGCGTGAATCTGAAAATAAACTCTAAAAATTCTAAGAATAAAATCTTTTTGTTGTTTTATTTTGGGAAAATGATCTAAATCTACTTAATTTTAGTTTTTTTGGCAAAATGTTAAAATAATTAAAAGATTAATTAACAAAGTTAATTTAATAGAAAAAGAACTATCCTAATGTTTTTGTGGTTTTCTTATTTTAATGTTAATTAAAAAGAAAAAAAGAGAAGTCAATGAAAGCAAAAAATAAAATAAGGGGAATCCTTCGATCCAGGTAAAAAGGAGTTTCGACCCAAGGAGTGGCATGGAAGCTTCGATCCAGAGGGGGTCATGGTCCTTTCGATTGGGCCAAACAGCAAGGCGTGAGTAGCCTTCGATCCAAGGAAGAGGATTGTCTTTTGATCATGGAGGTCATGGTTTTCGATCCAGGAATGAGATGCCTCCTTCGATCCAGCATGCTCATGGGTTCGATTCAGAGAAGGTGCTCTCCTTCGATCTGGAGTGTTATACCTACAAAAGCATGTTAGCGAAATAAAACGCAGGGCCTGGGTATTGAACCCCAGGCCCTTCGATCCTGCGCTTGCTGGGTCTCTTCAGGCTATGTCTGCAGCAAGTATTAGCAAACGAAAAACATGACCTGGGTGCCAAACCCAGGCCTTTTGATCCTATCTAGGATGGAAAATCGAAAGTAACAATGAGTAATGATATGTTATGCGAAAAACAAGGTTGGATAATTTACCCTTTCTTACCAACAGATTGGACTTTCGATTTGGGCGCTTCCTGGATGTAGGCACCTTCGATCTGAGCTTCTGGGCTTGGCTACTTATGAAAATGCTGATGACTTTTGGGCAGCGTAACTCCAATGTCTTTTGTTCTCCTATTGTGTGATTTTCGTTGTGTATTCTCCTGCAGAGTTTTTGTGTGTGTGTTGTATATTTTCGTGTGTATATTTTCTGTGTTGGTAATGTATGCTGGCCTCTGTATTTATAGGGGTGTGAGGGTGCAGTAATGGCAAGGGACAGCCATTAAAACAGGCCTTTAACGCTCTGGACAAAAATCAAACACATTAAATTATTTCCTCTTTTGAAACATTCGTGTCCCTTGAATGAACCTAGACGCTTGGATTTCAAATGCTTTCAGGCCATGCTCTTCGATTAGTCCTGATTTGCCTCTTTCGAATGGAATCCCTGCGTACCCTTCGAATGGGCCTAGCCCAAATATCAATCGAAGGATTCCAATCGAAAGGCTCTGCTAACAGGCCAATCAAAAGGTGTTGTTCATGCCAATCGAAGGACATGGTTGACATGCCTGTCGAAATTGCCATGACATAATTCCAATCGAATTCTTGTCCATAATGCCAATCGAAAGACTCCTTCAGAATGCCAATCGAAGGGTCTTTCAGGATGCCAATCGAAATGCTTGTCCAGAATGTCAATCGAAGTGTCTTTCAGGATGCCAATCGAAATACTTGTCCAGAATGTCAATCGAAGTGTCTTTCAGGATGCCAATCAAAAGGTACTTGTCCAGAATGTCAATTGAAGTGTCTTTCGGGATGCCAATCGAAAGGTACTTAAAGTACCACTCAAAAATCTTCTTTTTCCTTAGGCAAGAGTTTGTGATCAACCAGGAAGGGGGAAGACTTTGGAAAACATGAGAGGGCAAATTTTGGGGTGCAACAGATGACAATGAAACCTAGAAACTTTCCTGAACGAACACCAAAAGTACACTTATTTGGGTTCAAGCGGAGACGGTACTTCCTCAAACACTGAAACAATTTCAAAAAGTCTTCTATATGCCCTTCCTCAGTATGAGATTTGGTGATCATATCATCAACATATAATTCTATTTTCTTATGCATCAAATCTTGGAATAAGGTTGTCATAGCCTTGTGGTATATTGCACCAACGTTCTTCAACCCGAAGGGCATCACTCTATAATAGAATGTTCCCTAAGGTGTGATAAATTTTGTTTTTTCCATGTCCTCAAAAGCCATTATAATTTGATTGTATCCAAAAAATCCATCCATGAATGAGAACACTTTGAATTTTATTGTACTATCAACCAACATATTAATATGTGGTAATGGGAAATCATCTTTCAGACTTGCTTTATTTAAATCTCTATAATCGACGCACATGCGGACTTTTCCGTCTTCCTTTGGTAGTGGAACAATATTGGAGATCCACTGAGGGTACACTGATGTCACAAGGAAACCAACATCAATTTGCTTCAAAACTTCTTCTTTAATCTTCACTGTCATGTCAGGATGGGATCTTCGTAACTTCTACTTGGTCGGTGGACATTCTGTCTTAAGTGGAAAATAGTGTTCCACAATATCGGTATCCAAACCAGGCATGTGTTAATAAGACCAAGCAAAGATATCCACACACTCTTTTAGCAACTCAATCAACCCGCTCTTCACCCCGGGATGAAGAAGTTCCTCAATCTTGACTTCTTTTGGATCTTCCTCTGAACCAAAGTAAATTGTCTCTAATGGCTCTTTATACGACTGAATGGTATTTTCCTCGTGCTCAAGCAACTGTGAAACCTCTTCTGGGATTGCATCATATTCTTCTTCTTCATCCATATACACATGATGTTCAAAGTTGGGAAAGGGTGCAGGGTCATTGCACTCAACGAGTTTTTTTAATTAATCTGCACATATGATTTATGTTTGATTTTAGGAACGGACACATGTAACAAGTGATTATGTAGATTTATTTACAGTTATTATTTATTTCAAAAGGTTTTTTCTGATTACCATTTCCAAGAAAAAGCAGAAAATAAAGACATAATTTAGAAATAAAAAACAACTTTTATTAATGATCTTAAAATTCAAAACAAAAGACACACCCATACAATCATTACTTCCACTATGGGCAGAGTAAAATACTTTTGAAAAGACCAACAAAAAACAAATTACTTTGAAATGTGAATGCAAGAAGGAACATCAACAGTGATCCAATTCTGGACTCTGACTCCATGTGTCACAAAGTTTGGCATCTCTTGCTCTGACTTATCTTCGAGAATAGCGTTGATCCTTGGAGTAGTCGGATGAAGATATCTGGCACTGTGAAAGATGTCTTGATGTTTAATCAAAGCTTACTTCGGCTTCACGACTTCCTTCTTCACGGAGAAACCCAAACCAGTATCATTCTTGTTTACAGGTGGATTAATAACCTGCCCCCACACCTTGCTAGGGCCTTTTTTTACTACCTGTTGTACATCTTTAAATAAGGTGATATGATCTTCATTCTTACTTATATTATCAATGGACAAAGCTTGGAACTAAGTTCCAACATCAGCTTCACCAGCTTCTACAATTCTAAAGGAAGACAAATGAGATATCAACAGAGCTTGCTCACCGTTCACAACGACTACCTTTCCTTCATGGAAAAATTTTAGTTTCTGATGCAAGGTTAAAGTAACAGCTCCTGCTTTATTGATCCATGGTCATCCCAATAAACAACTATAGGCGGGGACAATATCCATAACCTGAAAGGTGATTTGGAACATGTGCAGACCTATGTGAATAGGTAAATTCACTTCTCCGATGACATACTTTCTTGATCTATCAAAAGCTTTCACTATAATTCCACTAGGGCGCATATGAGTTCCTTGGTACTTGAGCTTCATGAGAGTACTTCTCGATATGACTTTAAAAGCAGATCCATTGTCAATCAACACATTATTCTTACAATTTATAGATATATGGAGAGTCAGGTTATGGTTTCTTCCTTCATTGGGCAACTCGTCATCACAAAATCTTAGATTGTTACAAGATGTAATATTCCCCACAACATCACTGAACTGATCCAGAGACATATTACTCTCAACAAAAGCCTGATCCAACACCCTCATCAGAGATCCCCAATGAGCAGAAGAGTTCATCAACAAGGCTAAACTGGAAATCTTAGATATAGTTTGCAACAAATGATCCACAATCATGTAATCACTCACCTTTATGATTTTTAACAGATCATCAACATCTTTTTCCAAGGTGGAGCCACTAGATCCTCCTACCACTTTCTTAGGCTGAGCATAAGTCTTAACAAATTTTTTCTAGGATTAACATCTCCTCAAAAGGTAGGGGGCAAAGACACGACCACTGCGAGTTACCCGACTAGCTTCGACAATATTCTCAACATGGGATAAAGGTTAGATAGGAATTTCCACACCATTTTCCAAGATAGTTGCATTATAATTATAAGACACAACTTTATCTGATTCATATGGGATAATACTAGGTAGAGAAATAACCACGGGAGCCACAACAAGCTTGCTATGGTACTCAATCTCTACAGGAGCGAGATCACCAAAACATGATACAATAACATTCACCCCCACTTCTTCAGAATACTTGGGCATCACAGAATCATTATCAGAAAACATACCTTCATCAGAAGAAAAGAACTCATCAGCAGAAACATATTCATTATCTGACATAGCCTCAAATGAGAAGTCTTCAATCATATTAACTCCATTATAATCATCTCCATTTCCTGTGACTCTGATAGTACCATTATCTAACAAAAATTGAACACCTCTTCTTACAACAGAACAACCATGGGAATCCCTACAACAAATCTGACAAGATCCATAATGATGTTCCTCCTGGCCATCCATGTGACAAAATGTGACATGCAACTGCACCAGATCATCATTCATGTAATTCACGTCAAAAATTCGGAATTCATCGGAACATCCATAAACCATATTCACATCTTCTTCATATTCAACCCTTGGTCTGATTATATGGATAAGACCTTCATCAATCATCTCTTGAAGATTAACTCTTACTTTATCACATCTATGGATATCTGAACTGCAAATACTACAACCAACATGGTCATTTGTATAATAACTGAAGTCACAAAGATCAACATGCATCCTCACTAAATCACCTCTGACTAGATTGATATCAAAAATCCTGAAATCTCCAGAAAAACCAACAACCATATTTACAACACTTCCACCTCCATGTTTTGGTAGTGGATTATCCTTCACATTGGGACCAATATCTTTAAAAGACAGGAGACCATATCTTACCATCTTCTACACCTTATACTTCAGTGGATAGAATTTTTGAATGTTATGTCCAGGGGATCCTTAATAAAAAGAACAAGTCTGATTCGCCTTATAATATCACGGTAAAGGTGAAGGTATAGCAGGGGGAGGCCTAGTTGTCATACCAAAAATTTGTCCTACCTTTTCACTTTTATCTGGCTTAGGCTTTGCATTTCATTTTCACATATCATTCCCTCTTTTTAATAAGGCAGTTGTTTGAAGCATCAATGATTGTGCTAATTAGGTTTTCACTTTGGTTTGAGTTTTCTTCATCAGATAAAGGAAGATTCATCTAGTTCTTCTTTGAGCATTGAAATATATCATTAAGGTTTTGAGGAATGGCTATCAATGACTTCTTCTTCATCAAGCTACAAGGTTTTAATTTCATCAAGAGAATTCAAGAAGCAACTGGATTGGGGTTGTGAGTTGTTGGTGCTAGGGTTTCCATCAGTACTTCAGAGGAGAATCTTTTGAGCTAGGGTTTACTTCCTCCTCCACGTCTTAAAGCTATATTCTCCTTCATGGAGCATCTGAGACAAGTGGATTAGTGTTATCACTTCATCAACCGAGGATCATCTGAGATGTTCTTCTGTCAGAGGAGTTCTATTATGTAAGGATTGAGGTACAAGATGAATAGGTGGTTTCTTTGTGACCAAATCCATTGATAACATTTGCTGCTTGTCATGCAAGTTGGGTATTGTTGTACCCCAAAATTTGCCCTCCCCTATTCTCCAAGAAATTTCCAAGTCATGCTTCAAAATTCCCCAAGGGTTGCACAGTGCAAGAGCCTCCTATACAGTCAAGATTAGGGTTTGTGTTCTGATCAAGAAAATGAAGTTTCCAAAGGTCCAATCAAGTCTCATATTCCTACAAATATGGTCAAGCATCCTCATACCAAGTTTCAAGACATTCAGCTCAAAATTGCACAGTCAAAACCCTAAATTGCACTACAGTCAACTGCAGGGGCAAAATGGTCATTTGACAGTCAAAAGTTCAAATTTTTTATCAACATCTCATTTTGAAGCCACAAACATCATTTTATCAATGCTTGATCATGATTCTCAAAGCTTGGCTCAAAAAATCATCAAGATGCAAAAGTTTCCTTATTTGGACAACTGAAAAAGTCAACTGTAAATTGACCAGGGCATAACTTTCACATGGATTATCAGAAAAATTCCATCCAAATCTCATTTTGAAGAGAAAGACATTTCCTACAACTCATCTTCATACTTCAAGTCCAAGAAATGCTCTCACAAAAAGTTATCAATTTCAACATTATAGGTCATTTTCAAAAGTCAACAAAAAGGGACTTTAAGTCAAAGGCCATAACTTGAGATTGGTAAATCAAAATGACATGGGACCAAAGGCATTGGTTAGAGGACTCAAATACCTTTCCAAAATGTCCAAGAACATGAGCAAAGCTTAAAAATTGAGCAAGTTATGCCTTGTGGAAGTTGGGAAATTTTTGGATATTTTGAAAAGTCAACATTGATTCAAATGACCTAAAATTGCTAATGGGCCCATTTTTCTTCCACAATTCATCATCCCAAGCATGTGCACGACCACTTGGCCCAAAGGGAAGTATTTCTTCATTTTTTATTTATTTATTTGAATTTTTATTAATAATAATTCATTTAAATCAAATTAAATACATGAAAAATATTTAACCTAAGTTTTACAATCTTTTTGTGCATGAAATCTACTCAATAATTCGTGCATGATCCAATATGGAAAGATTTGGAGAGAATTGATCATGATTTGTACAAAAACACATGGAAAATATTTGAAAAAAGATCTTGAAAATCAAATCTTCAAAGTCATGAATGCCAAGCTTTTTGTTTGATTTCTTTAACCTAATTCACTCCTACATATACAAGAAATACAACCCTAATGCCATTACCCACGCAGCTGCTCAGAAACCTGGAAAACAAAACTTGAAATTTTGTTAAAAAACTCAAAACTGAAAATCAGGTTTTAGGTTGATTCAAGGCACAAGACCAATTGCAAAAGCTTCCTCGTGTCCCCCTGAAGCTAACTGGATCACTCTCCAACCTTCATACGCCCAGAATTGGTACCATGGATTCAAACTGTTTCAAAAAAAATGCATAATCGTGTTTGATATTTAAGGCATTTTCATTGCGTTTTTTTGATGCATTCACACTAATTGACTTGTTCTAATGCTAACCATGTAACTTAATTGTGTTTTTGAGCTGTGTACGCGATTATGCCATTATCGTTTTCTAGGGTTTACAGGACCTTGGATTGGGGTTTTTCAAATAAGGAAAAATTGGCCTTTCAGACTTGGACCATTGAATCCAGCATGCTCAGACGACCACAGGGCTACCATCGCGCCTAATTTATGAAGCCCCTAGGGCTAGTCGCTATTTTCTGATATGTTGCCTAAGGGAACGGTGTAAAAACCGTTGCCTATGTTTTATTATATTTTCAGGAAAAACAAACAACGAGGAAGATGATTAGGTGGAGGGCGCTGATTGGAAGGTTCAAATGTTTCGCGCGTTTCCAAGCCATTGACAATTTTTATTTTATAATGTTTGTTAGGTATTCTATGTTAAACGCGTTTGAAGTGGCTCAGTGGCAAGCGTAGTTGTTGGTAAGGTACATGACCTGGGTTCGAGCCCCAGGTCTTCACTATCTCAATATTATTTTTCAGTTAATCTTCACATGCAGTTTCAAGCCCTGAAGCGCATCATACACCTTCCTGATCAAGCGTCCACGCGTCCAATGGAATTCAATCAAAGGCCAAGAATTGGAGAACACAATGCACCCCGGTCAACGCTTCAGCACGCTACCTGGCAAAAGTCCAAACAGGCCAAGGTTAATGGGCCAGATTCCTAAAGATTCACCTCCATGTTGGGGACTGCAACCCCCCTAGGTTTGCCATGTTATTTTATTTTATTAATTCTATTTTCTTTTAATTTGTTTAATTAATTAATTATTTTCATAAATATAAAAAATACATATAAAAATCAGAAAAGACCAAAAATTAAATATATTTAATTAGTTAATATTTTGTAAATAAATTCCTAAATTATTTAGTTTTTTTAATTAGGTTGTAATTTTAATTCTTTTGATAAAAATCTAAAAAATGTAGAAATAGGGTTTAATTAATAATTTTTCATCCTTTTTTATTTTTCTTTCATAAATGATTAAATAATTAAATATTTATTTTTGTAATTAAATTTGCATATAAAAATTAGGATTAATTTTAGGTTAAAAACTTCAATATTTTTCTTAATAAATTAAAAATAATTAGAATTAGGGTTAACATCTTATTTTAATTTTAATTAACTCTCTCTTTTCATTTAAATCCTAAAATACTAAAAAATACCAAAAACATCTCCTTTTCTTTTTAATTAATTAATTCCATGTAATTTTAATTTTGCAAAAAGGGTCCAACGCCCTCGTTTCGATTTAATTCTTATTCGCATATTTATTTTATTTCTTTATAATATTTATGTATCTCTCCCAAGGCCATGTAACCTTTTAATTTTCTCGCACTTTTCTTTACTTTCTTTATTTTCTGTCAAATCGGGTCCTGGTTTAATTTTGGCGATGTGGACCCGCGCCATTTGTAATAGCTTTAGAATTTTTACTTTCCCGCAATATTTTTAACTGTTAACAAATGGCATGAAAGAATGTATGGACAAAAATAAAAACAAGCGTAGAACACCAATAAGATGACAAGATAAATGCAAATGAAAACGACACACAAATCGCACACACCACCCCTAGGGTACGCCTCACTGTTGCCTTGCCTCGAAAGGTGATCGTCGAGTAGAGGATGTCTTAGTAAGTCCTCATGATCCGGGAACCTGGCATGAGGGTAGCTTCTAAGGTGTCTTCCCATTGCTCTGGTGATCACCATGTCCCTACAAACTCGAATTGACCCGAACACCTCCAACGGTGGTGCTACCTACCTCTCAATGGTGGGATGGCACTACTTTAAAGGACATCTACACAGACGAATTCCTTAGGGTAGGTAGATGACTCGTAGATACTTGCTCTAATTCAAAACAAATCAAAAACTTCTTTTCACACCGACACTTTTCAAAAGCTTTCGAAAGCAACTTTTCAAACACTCTTGAGGACCGATACAAGAGTCGAACTGAAATTTTCAAAGAAACTTTTTAAAACCCACATTGAAAAGCAAACAAACACTTTTAAAAACACAATGAGCAAGTATTTAAGAGCCCATGGATAACCATGGATAGAAAGGGTGCTAACACCTTCCCTTTCTATAACCTACCTCCCGAACCGAGAGCAATCTCTATAAGGAATTTTTCTGTGCTTTTGTCCTTTCCATTTGGAGAAAATAAAAGACGGTGGCGACTCTTGCTTCCGCGACATTTCGCGAACCAGCGTTAAACAGTCAGTTCCAGATCCACCTATCACAGAATTGGCGACTCTGCTGGAGATAAAACTTAAAGTGAGGTGTACCTTAGGGCTAGTTCATAACTGTGTTTTCAATTGTATTGATTTGCTTGCTTTACTATTGTGGGTTGCATCGGAGTTACATAGATCCTAACCCGGATCTGGGGATACCCTGTTTAGGTAGCATAAGCTGTGAGGGACTTGTCCGGCGTATACCGACATGGGTGAAACAGTGGCTACGTTGGTGTGGCGCCTTGGTCTGTACCGATATCCCTCGTGTTGAAACGGGGAGAATATGGGTCTTCCAAGGAGTCATTAAGCACCAACAGACCTTAGAACCTTAAATGACCCAACTTGGCCATTAGAACAGTAGCAGTATGCTACGCCCATTGAGGCTAAACTCTCGTGATGGTTCTGGCCGCAAGAAAAGATTGCGATGCTGGAGTTATGACCGATGGAGGGTAGTCAATGATATTGGGATCCTCTAAGAACCCGGTTACTTTGATAGGACAGGTATGAACCCACCAACTTCAAGAGGGTAATACCCAGACCTCATGCTGGCCTTAAACTCTAAGGGCTTCTCTTGTGTGACTTGCGTGCCTTCGTACTTGACTACTTGCATGCTTGTTATCTATCTGACACATGAACTACTTGCAGGTTTTGTTTATAGTCCTTAATTGGGACTCGTAACAGGGTTTACTAAGTCTCTTACAGGTTTTGTTTATAGTCCTTAATTGGGACTCATAACAGGGTGTACTAACTACTTGCAGGTTCTGTTTATAGTCCTTAATTGGGACTCATGACAGGTTTTACCTAAGTTTCTTGCAGGTTTTGGTTTGCAGTCCTTAATTGGGACTCATAACAGGGTTACTTACATTACCCCATGCACCATAACATCATACCATTGCATACATCCTAACCCATTTCAAGGATCTCAAGGGCTTGTGATGCAGGTCATGGTGAATCAATTATCCCAGCAAGGGGCAAAGAGGATTTATTTTCCTCTAGCCAAGGTTGTCAGGGGCTAATACCCACTTGATATGGTGAGCTCTGACTCTTGAAGGAGGTTCCCTTAACCAAGGTTGTTTGGAAATCAAAATCAGACATGATGACTAAAGTCAGGGGCTATGACCCACTGGATATGGTGAGCCTTTGACCCTTGGAAGAAAGACTCTCAACAAATATGAAGTTCTTTCATTCAAGCTACCGGATCCAAACGCTAACAAATTTTCTTGTTTACCCCGCGAGGTCCTTGAAAACATTACATGCATGTCATACACATCATTGCATTACAGGTATCCCTTCAGCAGGTCACTTACCTTTCTCGCTGTTTATTTCAGCAATGGCCTTCCAACCAGATAACCAGGACCTTCTGGCTCAAGAGACTCAGTTTGGGGAAATCCTCCTAAATCTATCCAAAGGGCAGGAGGAGCTAAGGACACTTCTCATGGAGACCTTTGTCAGGAACAGTGCTGAGGATGAAAGGCTGAAACACCTACAAGCTGAGGTGGATGCATTGAAGGTCCAGATGCTGGGGCAGGTGACTGCCATTCAAGGGTTAGCTCAAAGACAAGATGAGCTCTGGTTTCTTGTCAATCAACTGCTTCAGGGTAACCAACTGGGGCAAAAGTCTAAGGGTAAAAAGCCAGTCATCATTCAACTACCTTTGAGACAAAGAGGCAAGGAGAGAGCTCCCCAAATGGCTCCAGTGTCACAAATTCAACATCACAACCAACAAAAGAGCGAGAGGAGGCAGTTCACTCGGCTCAGCATGACCTTATCCCAGATATTGCCACAGTTGCTGGAGACCAAGCTGGTAACTCTAAAAGAGGCTCCGAAGTTTCAAAATACAACGTCACCAAAGTATAACCCCAACGCTCGCTGCGCTTATCATTCTGATAGCCCGGGGCATGCTACAGAGGATTGTTGGGCTTTGAAGAATAAGATTCAGGACCTGATTGATGAAGAAGCACTGGAATTCACACAAGATGGTCAGGCTGAATTTTTCTACCATCCCTCCAAGGCTCACCTTTTGAAGTGACAAGCTCTGAGACTAGGAAACTTTTGTTCATTCGAATGTTCAAGTTGTGTTGTGCTTTGATTGTTCAAACATTTATTCATGTTAAACATTGTTATTCCATTAATGCACCGCATATGTCTGTTTTGAAGCAATATATTCGTATCCACTATACGCAAATTATTTTCATATTTTTTTTCTGATGTCAACTCTCGATTAATAATTCTAAGCCTCTTGAGGGAGGATGACGAAAACGATACCATGATCTTTACAGTATGCTTTTGAACAGACCCCGCTGATGAGGTACAGGCATTGTTTCAATTCCTAAACACTGGAGTTATAAGGATGATAATCCCTCGTCAACCCCTCTGAGCCAAAGGAGTAGGAGTTTTTCTTTTCGAAATTTAAAACCCGTAATCATAACCTGGGGCAGGGTAGCCTTCTCAGTTGATCCAAGTGCATAACAAAGGGCACCAAAAAGATCCTTACCAAAACAAAGAAATACAGTGATGGTTCCGAATGATCAATAAAGAAAGGCAGTCATTATCTTTCAAAATAAAAAAAAAGCCCATTAAGTCAAAACCGATGAAGGAGACTTACAAAACTGGGGCATCCCGCTGACTGTAATTCCAAAAAGGAAACAGCTCAGGCAAAAACGGGGATAACAAAATCAAAAAGAAAGAGGTCCTACAAACCCTCAGCAAAGGAAATGACTGCCTAGTCAAAATAAACTGTCAATATCCGAACCATCACTGGAGCATCAAAGCAAAGACTCGAACAAGGTCTAACGCACGATCAGCTGAGTTTAGGTTTGAAGAACATCATGAAGAGCGGGTGGGTACAAATAATTTGAGCCTTTATCCTTTGTTTCTTAAACCGTGAACCAGGCCACGTTATAACCTTTAAAAGTCCTAGCTGAAGCATGGGTTAGTTCGAAAGCATACTATTACGAAAGGTATCCTGACTCCTTAAGGCTCACGTTAAAATACGGAGTTGACATCACGTTTTACAAACATTCACTTGTTTTATGAAAAAGAATGCATTTTCAAAACCTTCAAGACAGACATAGGCTTTGCATTTTTAACATAACTTTGTTTGCGTATGACTTTTTGTTTGAACAGCAGGGAAATTCGCACAATGAAAGTCTAATGAACAAGAGTATCTCCAATCAAGGGGAATGGCATGACCATGGTCCATCATCTGGGGCAATCCAATCAAGATTCGGAGAATCTCTCAAAGGCCAAATAGCCTGGGGCAAATCTCCGCCTGAGTCACTTGGGGCATTCCAGCAACAAATTTTGCACGATCAGACATCTTCTGGTAATATGGCAACACAAACAGCCAGGGGCAACTCCCTACATTCTAAGAGAACGGACATAGTCGAAAAGAATACTATGCAAAATCAAAGACCCGCTAGGTTGACATACCTAGGCAAAATAAGGGCTTCCCGGCGAACCAAAAGGGTTCGGGCAAAATGAAGGGATGAAATGGAAAAATGTACATCCGGCAAGTCGAAAACCTGAAAAGGCGGCTTGGGCAAAAATGGGTATCCCGATGGACTGAAAACCCGAAAGGGCGGTCTAGGCAAAATTTAGGGATCAAAACGTACGACTATGTCCCGGAATCTTGTCACCTGCCTACCAGAAGAAGGGTTGTCCATCAACCACTATCAGCGCCTCACAGGTCTTCCTCTCCCACCTCAGAAACAGAGGCAATAAAGAATTGTCTAAAAAAGCAATCTAATTGTTCTGTCCTCCGGGGTACCAAGATGGGTTCAGCGGAAGAACGTAACCAGATACCTCAATTCCCCAGAGAGTAAGTCAGCAGTCAATGCATTCTTCTCCAAACAGAGTTATCAAGTCTTAAGGAAGTTGAGTATTCTCCAACAGATCTCAATACTTCCCCAGCAGCATACATACTCACAACAAGCATCCCCGACAGTCTTGGTCTAAAGATTGTTCCCCGGCGGCATACCAGCATTCAAAGGAATCACTTCCCCTGCAATTCAAAAACTTCCCCAGGAAAGTCCAATCTAGTTCCCCAGGAAAAGTTGGAATTCATCTCCCCCAAGCAGTAAGCTTATCCCCAGTAGATTCTGGAAGCTTATCTCTCGCAGAGCACGAACGCGTCGTCCGGCTTTATTCAAAGAGTTATTTACTTAACAGGATATAACTGGGTTATCCTCAGCCAAAAGCCACGGAAAGAGCGTCCTCGACGAAGTCTTCTTACCCCCAGCGAAGTCTATTAGCACTTCCAATACAGTAAGGTTATCCCCAGCAAGTTATCAACAACTCAACAAAGCATCCCTCTCCCCACCGAGTATCACTCCCCAGCATGGTCGCTAGAGTATTTTTCTCCCCGCAGAATCTTCCATTTGCCAAGTTTATTCCTCAACGGAGTCATCTTCTCCTACCGGTATTCTTGCAGCTATCATCCCCAGCAGGAGTAAAAGCTTGTTCCTCAACAGCAGCCCAGGAATAATTTCCCGGCACCCGTCAAGGATTTACTTTCC
The DNA here is from genome assembly GCA_948472305.1 of Vicia faba. Taxonomy (NCBI): domain Eukaryota; kingdom Viridiplantae; phylum Streptophyta; class Magnoliopsida; order Fabales; family Fabaceae; genus Vicia; species Vicia faba. The sequence goes on along the minus strand of OX451740.1, from coordinate 1,202,476,510 downwards.
TAGACGAAAACATACGTTCATAAAACATCACATACATCATTATAGCATGCATAGACGCATCATATCATACAAATCTCATTCATGTTGAGAACATCATTGCTTGGTTCATATCATGCATTACATACGACTGACCGTTACCTTTCAGGAAGGATTCAGCTAAATTCTCAATCATATTTCAAGACCTAGACCGGTTCAGTTAATCGACTCCAAAGATTTCTTATCCAGTCCAAGGCCTTCTCTAGTCCAGCTAAATCGACTCCCAACAGATTTTTCTGATGAAGACTCAGTAGAAGTTATCAGGTTTTTCTTTGAGATTATAATTTCCTATTGGTTCCCTCCCCGACGGTGCGTGAGGTGATAGTTCCTTTTGAGATTATAATTTCCTATGGTTCCCTCCCCGACGGTGCGTGAGGTGATAATTCCTTTTGAGATTATAATTTCTATGGTTCCCTCCCCGACGGTGCGTGAGGTGATAATTCCTTTTGAGATTATAATTTCCTATGGTTCCCTCCCCGACGGTGCGTGAGGTTATAATTTCCTATGGTTCCCTCCCCGACGGTGCGTGAGGTAATAATTCCTTTTGAGATTATAATTTCCTATGGTTCCCTCCCCGACGGTGCGTGAGGTGATAATTCCTCTTGAGATTATAATTTCCTATGGTTCTCTCCCCGACGGTGCGTGAGATGTAATTCCCTTTCAGGTTATAATTTCCTATGGTTCTCTCCCCGACGGTGCGCGAGATGTAATTCCCTTTCAGGTTATAATTTCCTATGGTTCTCTCCCCGACGGTGCGTGAGATGTAATTCCCTTTCAGGATAATAATTTCCTATGGTTCTCTCCCCGACGGTGCGTGAGATGTAATTCCCTTTCAGGTTATAATTTCCTATGGTTCTCTCCCCGACGGTGCGTGAGATGTAATTCCATTTCAGGTTATAATTTCCTATGGTTCTCTCCCCGACGGTGCGTGAGATGTAATTCCTTTTCAGGTTATAATTTCCTATGGTTCTCTCCCCGACGGTGCGTGAGATGTAATTCCCTTTCAGGTTATAATTTCCTATGGTTCTCTCCCCGACGGTGCGTGAGATGTAATTCCCTTTCAGGTTATAATTTCCTATGGTTCTCTCCCCGACGGTGCGTGAGATGTAATTCCCTTTCAGATAATAATTTCCTATGGTTTTCTCCCCGACGGTGCGTGAGATGATAATTCCAACTCAGGTTTTTCTCAAAACGTCCGCTTTTGAGATTATAATTGCCTGTTGGTTCTCTTCCCGATACTGCGAAGATGGTAATTCCCACCAAGATTTTCTCAACGAGCGTTGTTGAAGTTAAAGTCACCCAAGGTTCTCTCACTGTTCATGCTGAGGTAGTAACCACCCCTGGTTCATTCATCATCTTGTGAAGCTCCAGATCCAACTCCTGTAACCAGTCAGGACGCATTTATACCAAGCATCTGAAAACCAGCTCCTGCAACGTGTCAGGTATTCATTTTTCTTTTGCAGGTATGCAGGTTCTCGCTAAGGAATCTCTTATGCGATCAACATCCAGATGGCATCTATAAGCCCATTATCCTATTTCATCAATCTCCAAATGGCATCTATAAGCCCATTCCCATCATCCCACTGCTACTATGTGAGCGCAAATTTCTGGGCACTCTAGTGTTCAATCATCTTCTACCCTCGGATTACGAAAGGCACGTCAGCCAATCTGCATCCTCAGGTCTAAGAAGATTGAACAGGGGCAACTGTTGTACCCCAAAATTTGCCCTCCCCTATTCTCCAAGAAATTGCCAAGTCATGCTTCAAAATTCCCCAAGGGTTGCACAGTGCAAGAGCCTCCTATACAGTCAAGATTAGGGTTTGTGTTCTGATCAAGAAAATGAAGTTTCCAAAGGTCCAATCAAGTATCATATGCCTACAAATATGGTCAAGCATCCTCATACCAAGTTTCAAGACATTCAGCTCCAAAATTGCACAGTTAAAACCCTAAATTGCACTACAGTCAACTGCAGGGGCAAAATGGTCATTTGACAGTCAAAAGTTCAAATTTTTGATCAACATCTCATTTTGAAGCCACAAACATCATTTGATCAATGCTTGATCATGATTCTCAAAGCTTGACTCAAAAAATCATCAAGATGCAAAAGTTTCCTTATTTGGACAACTGAAAAAGTCAACTGTAAATTGACCAGGGCATAACTTTCACATGGATTATCAGAAAAATTCAATACAAATATCATTTTGAAGAGAAAGACATTTCCTACAACTCATCTTCATACTTCAAGTCCAATAAATGCTCTCACAAAAAGTTATCAATTTCAACATTATAGGTCATTTTCAAAAGTCAACAAAAAGGGACTTTAAGTCAAAGGCCATAACTTGAGATTGGTAAATCAAAATGACATGGGACCAAAGGCATTGGTTAGAGGACTCAAATACCTTTCCAAAATGTCCAAGAACATGAGCAAAGCTTAAAAATTGAGCAAGTTATGCCTTGTGGAAGTTGGGAAATTTTTGGATATTTTGAAAAGTCAACATTGATTCAAATGACCTAAAATTGCTAATGGGCCCATTTTTCTTCCACAATTCATCATCCCAAGCATGTGCACGACCACTTGGCCCAAAATGAAGTATTTCTTCATTTTTTATTTATTTATTTGAATTTTTATTAATAATAATTCATTTAAATCAAATTAAATACATGAAAAATATTTAACCTAAGTTTTACAATCTTTTTGTGCATGAAATCTACTCAATAATTCGTGCATGATCCAATATGGAAAGATTTGGAGAGAATTGATCATGATTTGTACAAAAACACATGGAAAATATTTGAAAAAAGATCTTGAAAATCAAATCTTCAAAGTCATGAATGCCAAGCTTTTTGTTTGATTTCTTTAACCTAATTCACTCCTACATATACAAGAAATACAACCCTAATGCCATTACCCACGCAGCTGCTCAGAAACCTGGAAAACAAAACTTGAAATTTTGTTAAAAAACTCAAAACTGAAAATCAGGTTTTAGGTTGATTCAAGGCACAAGACCAATTGCAAAAGCTTCCTCGTGTCCCCCTGAAGCTAACTGGATCACTCTCCAACCTTCATACGCCCAGAATTGGTACCATGGATTCAAACTGTTTCAAAAAAAATGCATAATCGTGTTTGATATTTAAGGCATTTTCATTGCGTTTTTTTGATGCATTCACACTAATTGACTTGTTCTAATGCTAACCATGTAACTTAATTGTGTTTTTGAGCTGTGTACGCGATTATGCCATTATCGCTTTCTAGGGTTTACAGGACCTTGGATTGGGGTTTTTCAAATAAGGAAAAATTGGCCTTTCAGACTTGGACCATTGAATCCAGCATGCTCAGACGACCACAGGGCTACCCTCGCGCCTAATTTATGAAGCCCCTAGGGCTAGTCGCTATTTTCTGATATGTTGCCTAAGGGAACGGTGTAAAAACCGTTGCCTATGTTTTATTATATTTTCAGGAAAAACAAACAACGAGGAAGATGATTAGGTGGAGGGCGCTGATTGGAAGGTTCAAATGTTTCGCGCGTTTCCAAGCCATTGACAATTTTTATTTTATAATGTTTGTTAGGTATTCTATGTTAAACGCGTTTGAAGTGGCTCAGTGGCAAGCGTAGTTGTTGGTAAGGTACATGACCTGGGTTCGAGCCCCAGGTCTTCACTATCTCAATATTATTTTTCAGTTAATCTTCACATGCAGTTTCAAGCCCTGAAGCGCATCATACACCTTCCTGATCAAGCGTCCACGCGTCCAATGGAATTCAATCAAAGGCCAAGAATTGGAGAACACAATGCACCCCGGTCAACGCTTCAGCACGCTACCTGGCAAAAGTCCAAACAGGCCAAGGTTAATGGGCCAGATTCCTAAAGATTCACCTCCATGTTGGGGACTGCAACCCCCCTAGGTTTGCCATGTTATTTTATTTTATTAATTCTATTTTCTTTTAATTTGTTTAATTAATTAATTATTTTCATAAATATAAAAAATACATATAAAAATCAGAAAAGACCAAAAATTAAATATATTTAATTAGTTAATATTTTGTAAATAAATTCCTAAATTATTTAGTTTTTTTAATTAGGTTGTAATTTTAATTCTTTTGATAAAAATCTAAAAAATGTAGAAATAGGGTTTAATTAATAATTTTTCATCCTTTTTTATTTTTCTTTCATAAATGATTAAATAATTAAATATTTATTTTTGTAATTAAATTTGCATATAAAAATTAGGATTAATTTTAGGTTAAAAACTTCAATATTTTTCTTAATAAATTAAAAATAATTAGAATTAGGGTTAGCATCTTATTTTAATTTTAATTAACTCTCTCTTTTCATTTAAATCCTAAAATACTAAAAAATACCAAAAAGATCTCCTTTTCTTTTTAATTAATTAATTCCATGTAATTTTAATTTTGCAAAAAGGGTCCAACGCCCTCGTTTCGATTTAATTCTTATTCGCATATTTATTTTATTTCTTTATAATATTTATGTATCTCTCCCAAGGCCATGTAACCTTTTAATTTTCTCGCACTTTTCTTTACTTTCTTTATTTTCTGTCAAATCGGGTCCTGGTTTAATTTTGGCGATGTGGACCCGCGCCATTTGTAATAGCTTTAGAATTTTTACTTTCCCGCAATATTTTTAACTGTTAACAAATGGCATGAAAGAATGTATGGACAAAAATAAAAACAAGCGTAGAACACCAATAAGATGACAAGATAAATGCAAATGAAAACGACACACAAATCGCACACACCACCCCTAGGGTACGCCTCACTGTTGCCTTGCCTCGAAAGGTGATCGTCGAGTAGAGGATGTCTTAGTAAGTCCTCATGATCCGGGAACCTGGCATGAGGGTAGCTTCTAAGGTGTCTTCCCATTGCTCTGGTGATCACCATGTCCCTACAAACTCGAATTGACCCGAACACCTCTAACGGTGGTGCTACCTGTAGCGATAAAAAATGTAGCGGGGTAAATCGGAGATCGAATTATTGATTAATTCATCTCACAAAAGCAAGAGTCGCCACCGCGCTTTATTGTTTCCAAAGGAAAAGGGAAAAGAGCGAAATAAAACCCTAAATATGCAATGTAAATAATAATAAAAATACAAAGCGTTTTTTGAAAAGAGATCTTATGGTTCGGGGGTTGGTTATACAATGGGAAGGTACTAGCACCCAATGTATCTATAGTACTCTATAGGAACCTTTTGAAATATCTGTTTTATTTAAAATTGATTGCTTGATTGAAAATAAATCGTTTTGGCCGAAACAGGATACGAACGGTTTTTTTGAAGTCGCGACGACCTAATGTCGAAGTTTTTGCTTAAAGGGTATAAATTTTGAAAAGGGTGAATATTTGAGGAAAAATTATCCTAAGTTTTAATGAAAATGCGAAAATTCGCGCAGTTAGACTTGAGGACATGAGGTCAACAAATTTACTGTTTTTTCCTTTGGATTTAAGCATAAACCGAATAAACAAATAAATACACGGACAAAATATGCGAATAACGATTAAATAACGATAATCTAAATGGTGGAATAAATGATGCGAATAATGCGTTTTTTATGATTTTTTTGGTTTAATGTTAATCGGGAAGAAAGTATTTTAAATTTTTTACGCATTCGGATAAGGGTAAAAAAACAAAAGAATTATTTAACGAGGACGTAATGTTTTTTTTAGTCTTTAGTTTTAAGTTATTAAGCTTTTGATATATTTTGATATTAATATTAATAAGACAAGAAAATGAGTTAATAAAATATTTTTTAGTTTTTTTCTATTTTTTTTATGTTTTTTGAAGTTTTTATGTCTTTTTAATATAAATAAAAGTATTACTTTTAAGAATTCTTTAATGATTAAATTAAATTAAAACTCAATGCTACTAACTTAAGTCTAATTTTTAAAAAGATACTAAGATTACTAAATTAAATCCTAAGAGTTTAAATTAATAAAAATGGTTCATTATTAAAATGCTTTAAATTACATCTCTTATTTTTGGTTAACTAAATTACAACTTAAACTAATAAAATTCTAAGGGGGGTAATCAAATAGAGAGAAATGTATTAAAAGGAGGTGAATAAATAAGTCAATATGGGCTAAAAGATTTTGATAAGGCCCAGATCAAAATTGAAGACAGGGGGGGTACACAAAGAGGTCGTGGGCTTAAGGAGTAGAAATGGGATGAGGCCCATCAGTTGACAAAGGGTTAGGGTTAATTTTATGTTAATAAATTGGGATTAGGGTTAGTCTTGGGCAGAAACGGCGCGCCTCTTCTTCGCATCTTCTTCTTCGCATCTTCTTCTTCACACTTGCCCTTGAACCTTGCTGTCTCTCCTTGCCATGGACACCCACTCCAGCTCCTCTTCCCACCAGCTGAACGAGAAACGGGACGGCTACGGATTCGGTAAGAAACGCGATTGATTTTGTTAACGCTTGATTCGTTTTTGCATGTTGATTTTGATTCCACGATTTCTATTCTGTTTGACCTTTATTGATTCTTATGTTTGATTGTTAATGTTTGATTGAGGATGTTCAAAGAAATAAAAGGAGAAGGGACCGTTACCTAGGTGGAGACGGAGGAGGAGGCTAGGAGCGACGGAGGCCAGGCGGCGAGGAGAGGGGAAGCGAGCCCGCTACGGTGACCGGTATTACGCGATTTTTTCTCTTGTTGTTGTCACTGTATTGTGATGCTTCTTCTCCTTGTTGGCCTTGGTACTGTACTTCTGTTTGTCTTCTTCTTCTGGAACGTGATGCTGCTTCTCTTTTTCTTCTTTGAATGGGTTACTGTTTCTCTTCTTCTTGTTGAAACTGCTACTATATGATGTATGTTGGCCTGAATAGTTGTTTTTTGGTATGATGTTGGCTTGAGTAATTGTTTTTTGAAAGGCCAGTGATGGTAATACTGAGGCCTAGCCTGTTGCCTTAGAAATTAGTTCTGGCTTGGATCGTTTCAGATTTTTGGATTGATGATGTTCAGGCTTGAATAATAATTTGACATGGTTATGAAAATGGTGATTACGTGCTAGTTGGACAGGTTCGATGGAAACAGGGTATGAGTCCTTTCTAGGCCATGTTGATGGTGTGGTTTTAACTGGTTCTTTGGGCGTGATATTGTTTTGATGACTCTTTGACGGTAGGATGATGATGTTGGCTTGAATGGCTCAATCCATTTTGCAAAGTTTTGGTGTATGGTTGAAATAGTTTTTGACAGTATATGGGATAACTATGCAGGTTTGCTGAGCTTTGTATGTTTTTTCTTTGATAACTCTTTCTAAGTTTTTTGAAGGCTTGGATATATCTGATATCATATTGGTTTCCTTTGGTTATTGTTATAACAACTTCCCTCCCTTCTTCTCGTTACAGGCTGGAAGTTTTTGAAATATGCTTTGGGATTTGAAAAAAAATGTAGTTAATTTAAACATGCAATTTTTGGACAAAATAAACTTGTGCATTCATTTAAAATTCCTTTCTTTTTTGTGAACCGGGAGAAATCCCGTGATTTGCAAAAAAGAGTAACTGATTCCGGCCATTGCTTTTAATGATGAAACTTTAATAATTTCGCTTTTTAATCATTTATTCGAATTCTAATCTCTTTTTTAATTTTGCAGGTAACATTAAGTGAGCAGACAAAACGCATTGGATCGGAAGTTTTAGAATTAGGAATATTAGATTAGTTTTTTTATTTCATTTTAGTTTTTTTGTAAATTTATTATTGTAATTTATTGTAATAGATACAATGTTTACATAATAACGGTACAATTAGAAAAATGAATAAAAAAACACTATTCGCCAATTAAGTTCTTCCTTATCTTTAATTATTTATTTTATCGTTTACACTTCTCTAAACGAATAATAATTGAAAACGAATTTCAATTACCTACATTCAGAATAATAAACAGATAAATAAATAAGTATCATTGATCAATTAATAGCCTCAATTATTTAATCCTTCATCCATAACTTTCTAAACTATAATAATTAAAATAGGGTTTCAATTATTTAATTTAGAATGATAAATGATTAAATAATCGTTATTGACCAATGAACTTTTTTCCGAATATTTATTATATTATTCATAAACCTTTAAATTATGTAATAACTAAGAATAAATTCCAGTTATTTAAATTTAAGGTAGTGAGTAATAAATAAATACTGTCCGCACAATTAATGCGCCTCTTCTCTAATGTTTATTTTATTATCTATACATCTTTAAACTACATAATAATCGAAAACGAATTTCAATTATTTAAATTTAAGATAATAAATAATTAATAAACATCATTTTAGCACGAATCGATTAAATGATTTAATGTTCAGCATAAATAGCTCTTGGCCTGAAAAAGTTATGAATTTTAAAATCGATGGATCAAAATACTGTAATGTAATGATGCAGGTAGGAGACGATATCTTAGGTCAAAATTTGGGGTACAACAGCTGCCCCTATTTAAGTTTCTTCTATCCGGAGATATGAAGATTGAAATCTTCGTTTCGACGAGATTGAAGGTACTTAAATACATAACTACGCAAATTTTGTCCTAAGATGCCGTCGTCATGTTTGATATGAATGCAGCGGTCGAACTCACAGAGAAAGATATGGTGTGAAACGAGACAATGTTGGGGGGAATCGAACACCAACAAAACACAGCGGCATGGATTATACATTACTGGGGAAACAAGCTATCGACTTCAAACGACAGACTCCTGACAGCGAATAAAATCGAGGGAATACAACCTCTAACCCTAACAAAGAGAGCATCTTGCATAGGCCATAACAGATTATTGATCCCAAAACAGTGAGTTCGCAACTCAAGGTCGATGGTAGACAGAGAGTATCAAATTGCTGATAACTGATTACCGACTTCTGGAGGTATCGATTCGTAACAGACTTCCCTGCTAGATTTTCAGAGGTATACTCATTAATGCTGAGGTAATAGGACTGTAGATACGAACGTTGTTCAAATAAAGAAAACCGCCATTTGTTGTTGTCCAGAGAAAAAACCGATAACATACAAACTGCCCAAATAAAGAAGCTGCCGCTTGTTGTCGTCCAGTGAAAATACCGATAACATACAAGCTGCTCAAATAAAGAAGCTGCCGCTTGTTGTATTCCAGAAAAAAAATACCGATAACATACAAGCTGCTCAAATAAAGAAGCTGCCGCTTGTTGTATTCCATAAAAGTAGTAACGTACTGGTAACTCATGAAGAGTTTGCTGCTTGTCGCTTTCGAAAAGACAAAATGACGCACTAGTAGCTCATGAAGAACTGCTGCTCGGCGCTTTCAAAAGAAGTAAATAACGCACTAGTAGCTCATGAAGAACTGCTGCTCGACGCTTTCAACAAGTAAACGTACAAGTTGCTCATGAAGAGCTGCCGCTTGTCGTTTTCAACAAGTAAACGTACAAGTTGCTCATGAAGAGCTGCCGCTTGTCGTTTTCCAACGGTGTCTATAACGCACAAGTTGCTCATGAAGAGCTGCCGCTTGTCGTTTTCCAAAATAATTCAGAAGGAAACTGCGATGATATTGGCAGAGAATAAAAATCTTCGCCAAAGAGAACCCTGAATCAATCCTTCCCGAGGAGATCATATACTTAAATGTGCAAAATAAATGCACCAACCGTCTAGGTCGCAAACTCACTGGGGAAAGTTAAAGAGATAGCCTATACAAGAGGCAACAACTTCATCTAGGAATAAACCAGAGAGAACACAGTCAAACAAGACTCCACCCGATGAGAAAGTAACTCAATTGGGGAATTCATCGTATTCAGAAATGGGCAAGGTAGGCTAAACCAAAATCATCCATGAGGATTAGCTCAGTTGGGGAATTTAGAAAGGAAGCACATTTCCTGCCTAAGTTAACCTTCTACTTGGAAAGAAAAATGCACGTTGTTCGAATAAACAAAGTACGACCCAAAATCAACGGCGAATGTGGATATGCATGCTGATATGAGTGTATATGAATAAATGAATGTTATGCTGACAAAACAGACAGATGGAATATCTTGGAGATAATAAGATGTCACAGCAAAATAGATACTCGGCCAATCTTGAAAAGACGGAAGATAAACAACACTGAAAACACACAGCAACGTCGGAGGGTATCACGCTACAAGGTCCAAGTCTTCTGAGGAGAAAAGCAATCAAATCCAATCTTCTAACACCAATAGATCACGGTATGAGACCAAACGTACCAAACTTCGGAAATCGCCCAACTAGAGATAGCCAAAACAATGCTCAACTGGAAAAGCTGGGGATTCACCAAACTTAGTACCACTAGAAACACAAGTTTACACAACCAACACCTCATGATGATTTTGACGAAACATGCTCATCATGCAAGGATAAACTACTGTACTGCTTTGCATTTCATGCCTTGACCATCCTTGGAGCAAACTGTTAATATTCCTTTCGTTATTCACGACACCCTTTTTTTTTTTAAAATAAGAACATTTTAAGTAAATTTGTTTCAAGTATTTTTCATAAAAATTAAAATTTTGCCCACAAAAGGTAAATGCTCAAATTTCATTAATAAGAGGTTGTTCGCTAACAATGCGACTCCAACAATTTACAAAAGCTTGGGGAAATAATACATGAAATAACAGGTCATACAAAAACAATGATCGCTATTCTCCCTAACAACTTGAATTCCAGAATGTGTTCAGATGCTGAGACTGATTTGACCAGAAATTTGCCTAAGCGAAATACTTCTTGACTGCATCGACGTTCAAGGGACGTGGGAGTTCTTCACCGTCCATATTGGTGAGAATCATGGCACCCCCAGAGAAAACTTTCTTAACAACATACGGTCCTTCATAATTCGGAGCCCATTTGCCCCTAGAATCAGGTTGGAAAGATAATATTTTCTTGAGTACAAGGTCACCTTCTCTGAACTCGCGCGGTCGAACCTTCTTATCAAAAGCCTTCTTCATCCTCTGCTGGTACAACTGACCATGACACAAAGCTGTCAATCTCTTTTCTTCGATTAAATTCAACTGATCATATCTACTTTGACACCATTCAGCCTCAGAAAGTTTAGCTTCCATCAACACTCTCAGAGACGGAATCTCAACCTCCACGGGGAGTACTGCTTCCATACCGTAAACTAGGGAAAAAGGGGTCACGCCCGTTGAAGTTCGAACTGAAGTACGGTACCCGTGTAAAGCAAATGGAAGCATTTCATGCCAATCCTTATAAGTTACCACCATCTTCTGGACAATCTTCTTGATGTTCTTGTTAGCAGCTTCAACAGCCCCATTCATCTTTGGTCTGTAAGAAGAAGAATTATGATGTTCGATCTTGAACTCCCCACAAAGCTCCTTCATCATCTTGTTATTCAAATTCGAACCATTATCAGTGATGATCTTGCTCGGGATACCGTATCGACAAATGATCTGATTCTTGATAAATCTGACTACCACCTGTCTGGTTACATTAGCATAAGATGCTGCTTCCACCCATTTAGTAAAATAATCAATCGCTACCAAGATGAAACGATGACCATTTGAAGCTTTGGGTTCAATCATCCCAATCATATCAATGCCCCACATAGAGAAAGGCCAAGGTGAAGATATAACATTGAGGAGAGTCGGCGGCACGTACATCTTGTCCGCATAGATCTGGCATTTATGACACTTCTTCACATACTTGCAGCAATCAGATTCCATGGTCATCCAATAGTAACCAGCTCTCAACATCTTTCTAGCCATTGCATGTCCATTGGTATGAGTGCCAAAGGATCCTTCGTGTACCTCTTGCAACAGCATGTCTGCTTCACGTCTGTCTACACATCTGAGCAAGACCATGTCGTAATTCCTCTTATACAACATTTCTTCATTGAGAAAGAAACTGCTTGCTAATCTTCTCAACGTCTTCCTATCTTTGTTGGATGCCCCAGGCGGGTACTCTTGAGTTTGAAGAACACGTTTGATGTCATAGAACCACGGTTTGTCGTCGGTGACCTCTTCCACTGAAAACACATGAGCAGGTCTGTCAAGGCGCATAACTCGGATTGTAGGCACGTCATTCCAATCATTCACTTGAAACATTGAAGACAAAGTAGCTAAAGCGTCAGCCATTTGATTCTCATCCCTAGGGATATGATGTAATTCCACCTTGTTAAAGAAAGTTAACAACCTTCTGGCGTAGTCTCTGTAAGGGATCAAACCAGGATGACGAGTCTCCCATTCTCCTTTGATTTGATTAATCACCAATGCCGAATCTCCGTAAATATCAAGAATTTTAATCCTTAGGTCTACTGCTTCTTCGAGACCCATAATACACGCCTCATACTCAGCCATGTTGTTCGTGCAGTCAAAATTTAGTCTCGCCGTAAATGGGATATGAGTGCCTCGGGGAGTAACGATGATTGCCCCAATTCCATTTCCATAGGAATTCACAGCTCCGTCAAATATCAAACCCCAACGGGATTCAGGATCAGGTCCTTCTTCAGGTAATGGCTCTTCACAGTCTTTAGCTTTCAAATACATAACATCTTCATCTGGGAAATCAAACTTGATAGATTGATAATCGTCAATTGGTTGGTGAGCCAAATAATCGGCTAAAATACTCCCTTTGATCGCTTTCTGAGTGTGATACTCAATGTCATATTCAGATAACAACATCTGCCAACGGGCTATTCTTCCGGATAAGGCGGGCTTCTCAAAGATATACTTGATCAGATCCATTTTGGAGATCAACCAAGTAGTGTGATTAATCATATACTGGCGCAGACGGCGAGCAGCCCAAGCTAAAGCACAATAGGTTTTCTCAAGCAATGAGTATCGAGACTCACAGTCTGTGAATTTCTTACTCAAATAATATACAGCATGTTCTTTTCTTCCAGTCTCGTCTTGTTGACCAAGCACACATCCCATGGAGTCTTCCAATATAGTCAGGTACATAATCAAGGGTCTTCCTTCCACCGGAGGAATCAAAATGGAAGGTTCCAGCAAATATTCTTTGATGCTATCAAAAGCTCTCTGACAATCTTCTGTCCATACACATCCTTGGTTCTTTCGGAGAAGCTTGAAAATCGGCCCACAGGTAGCAGTCATATGAGATATAAACCTAGAAATGTAGTTCAGTCTCCCAAGGAATCCTCTTACTTGTTTTCTGTCTTGGGCGCAGGCATTTCCCGAATAGCTTTGACTTTATCAGGATCTACCTCAATACCTTTCTGACTGACAATGAAACCCAGAAGTCTTCCAGAACGAACACCAAAAGTGCACTTGTTGGGATTCAGACGGAGTTTGTACTTTCTCAGACGCTGGAATAACTTCAACAAATGCTCCAAGTGATCTTCCTCAGTCTGCGATTTGGCAATCATGTCATCCACATACACTTCAATCTCCTTATGCATCATGTCATGGAACAAAGCAGTCATGGCCCTTTGGTATGTTGCACCAGCATTCCTCAAACCAAACGGCATAACCCGATAACAGAAAGTTCCCCACGGTGTAATGAAAGCGGTCTTCTCCATATCTTCCGGCGCCATCTTGATTTGGTTGTAACCAGAAAAACCATCCATGAAAGAAAAGACTTTGAACTTGGCGGTACTGTCGACCAATACGTCAATATGAGGTAATGGGAAATCATCCTTCGGACTGGCTCTATTCAGATCTCTGTAGTCTACACACATCTGAACTTTGCCATCCTTCTTTGCAACAGGCACTATATTGGCTAACCATTGAGGATAGACCGATGTAACAAGGAAACCTGCATTGATCTGCTTCTGAACCTCCTCTTTAATCTTGTCAGCCATGTCAGGACGAGTCCTTCTCAACTTCTGCTTGATCGGTGGACACTCGGGTCTCAGCGGTAAACGATGCTCCACAATGTCGTTGTCCAAACCTGGCATATCTTGGTAGGACCAAGCAAACATGTCAACATACTCTCTGAGAAGCTCCATCATTTTCTCCTTAACTTCCGGGATAAGCAAAGCTCCGACTTTGACTTCCTTTCTATCCTCTTCATCACCCAAGTTGACCAACTCTACAGGTTCTTCAAATGGTTGAATAACCTTCTCATCCTGCTCAAGCAAACGGGAAATCTTAACAGGAACCTCTTCATCATCCTCTTCTTCGGCTCTGAACACAGGGAATTCAAAGTTGGGAGAGGGCATAGGATCATTGTTTTCGATGGTTAGGTCATGAAGTAATCTGCACACATGATTATGCTTTATTTTAGAAATCGATTTGTGCAAATAAAACAAGATGTTATTAATTAATTTTCATTGTTATTTCCCAGAAAAGTGAAAAATAAAACAGCAGTGGACAAAATAACATTTTTATTCATTAAAAGGGAAATACTTGAAACCAAAAAGCCCAGACATTTCTCTTTTGCCTTGGGCAGAGCAAAAGGAGTTATTTTTCATAGCCCGACACAAAATACGTTTCGCCTTGGGCAGAGCAAATTTTTCAAAGGAAAATAAACAAAACATTACTCGGAAATATGCATAACCACAGGAATATCAACAGCTATCCAGTTTTGGCAAGCCAATCCAGGCGTCACAAACACGGGCAAATCCTCCTCGGAATCATCATCTATGATAGCATCAACCTCAGGATGCACAAACCCTGCACTTCGGAAAACCTCTTGAATCGGACGAACAACCACTTCCTTCTTGACCCTTGCAGATATTGGATGAAAACCCAAACCTTCCCCATACTTGTTCTCGGGTAATGTCAACACCTGGCACCATCCTTCGGCCGAACCACTTTCCACCACTCGCCGCGCATCCTCAAAAGAAGAGATGGATGCCCCTTGCTTCTTCACTGTATTCTTAGCAACAGATAGGCCCTGGAACTGGGTCCCAACATCCTCGTCAGCATCAATAAAAGAAAACGATGATAAGTGGCTCACTACCATAGCCTGTTCTCCCCCAATCATCACTAGCTTCCCATGTCTTACAAACTTTAGTCTCTGATGGAGCGTGGAGGTGACTGCCCCGGCATCATGGATCCAGGGACGACCCAATAAACAACTGTAGGCAGCACGGATATCCATCACTTGGAAAGTGATTTGAAAAGTATGGGGACCAATCACTATGGGAAGATCCACTTCACCAATAACTGTCTTCCTGGAACCATCAAATGCTTTAACAATTACTCCACTAGGCCTCATAGGAGCACCTGGATATGAAAGTCGAGACAGCGTGGTCTTGGGCATCACATTCAACGACGAGCCCGTATCCACTAACACACTTGATAAGGTATCGTTTCCACAACTTACTGAAATGTGCAAAGCCATATTATGGTTTCTCCCGTCCTCCGGGAGTTCTTCGTCACTGAAACCCAGATTATTACACGAAGTTATATTTCCCACAATCCCATCAAACTGATCAACCGTCACATCATGGTCTACGAACGCCTGGTCCAAGACCTTCATCAAAGCTTCTCTATGTGCCCCAGAATCTCTCAATAAGGCAAGCAAGGAAATCTTGGAAGGCGTTTGCAAAAGCTGGTCCACAATCTTATACTCACTTCTTTTGATAAGCTTTAGGATCTCATCCTCTTCAGGGTGAGGGATAGGTTCACTGGATCGGCCTATCTCAACTCTTGGTTCACCATTTCTTACAGGAATCTCCGCCGGTATGGGCCTCCTAACTTGAACTTCTGGTCTCCTCGACGGTACTGCTGCAAAAACACGCCCACTTCTTGTAACTCTGCTCACATCGGCAATGTTAACAAAAGACGGTCTGGTTGGTATGGGGACTTCTACCCCATTCTCAATCATTGTGGCGTTATACTTGTACGGCACGGCTTGGTCTAAGCGGTAAGGCACAGGGCCAGGCGGGTAAATAATCAAAGGATCAACAGACGCAGTCTGACTGTTGTAAGCAATCTCTACTGATTCTGGCAAATTAAATTGTGGGGTGATAACATTCACTTCATCTTCCGGATTTCGGTCATAGGTAATAGTGATAATTCTCTGATCTAGCAACTTCTGAATTTCCTCCTTCACAATAGGACAATCATCCTCTCTTGAACAAAACTCACAAACGTCATAGTCATGCTGGTGCCTAACAAAGGCAAGTCTTCTCAAACTCTGATGTAACCTGATCAATGATTCTCTTATGTGCTCGACTTGAAAAACTCGGAACTTCCCCGGACAACCTTCCACCATATTCACTGAAGCTGCCCCATGTCGAGGCAAAGGATTATCTCTAACATTTCGATTAACATCCTTAAATGACAAGATGCCATTCTTAATTAACCTCTGCACGTCCGCCTTCAGAGCAAAGTAATTCTCAAGGTTGTGCCCCGGCGACCCTTGATGATATTCACAGAATTGGTCCGCCTTGTACCACGGAGAAGTACTATTCGGTGCGACAGGAGGAGGCTTTGTTGTGATGAGATTCTTTCTGATGAGAGCAGGGAACAATTCAGTATACGTCATAGGAATGGCATCGAACTGCGGTTTTCTGGGTGAACGGTTCTGATTGTTGAACGGATAAGCCTGTTGTCGAGGCTGCTGCTGAAATGGCCGGGGTTGAGTTGGCGGGATTTGATGAGCTGAGGCCATCAAAGTTGGGCGGACAGCCGGAGTGACTGCCGCAACGTGAGAGTAACCTCTCCTAGGCCTACCTGGAAACAAAGCACTGACATCCTGCTCTTTTCTTTTCGGGAAAACACTTCCAAACTTCTTCGCACTGCTAGACGGACTCCCTTCTTTAACCAAACGCCCTTCGCGAATCCCTTCCTCTAATCGCATGCCCATGCTCACCATTTCGGTGAAGTCACTGGGTGCGCTGGCTATCATTCTTTCATAGTAAAAGGACCCTAAAGTCTTCAAAAATATCTGTCATCTCTTTCTCCTCAAGAGGTGGATAGATTTGAGCGGCAATTTCACGCCACCTCTGGGCGTACTCCTTAAAAGATTCTCGGTCTCTCTGCGACATCGCCCAGAGTTGATCCCTGTCCGGTGCCATGTCAACGTTGTACTTGTACTGATGGACAAAGGCTTCACTAAGATCGTTAAAGTTGCGGATTCGAATGCTGTCTAAACCCATATACCACTTTAGAGCAGCACCCGTCAAGCTGTCTTGAAAATAATGAATCAACAAATCATGATCATCGGAGTACGTAGACATCTTCCTCACGTACATTTTCAAATGACTTCTAGGACACGAATCACCCTTATATCTCTCAAAGTCTGGCACTTTGAATTTTGCTGGAATCTTGACATTCGGAACTAAACAAAGGTCATGCGTACTTTTCCCAAACAAATCCTTCCCTTTCAAAGCTCTAAGCTCCTTCTGCATTTCCTGGAATTGATCCTGAAATTCTTCCATTCTATCAAAAAGACCCAAACTTTCAGCGGGCTCGGCAGGATAAATTGGTTCATTCAAGTATGGCACTGAGTGGACCAGAGGAGCAACGGTCGTCATAACTGGTTGCGGAAAAGGTGCTACAGACGGAATTACTGGCGGTATGGCGGTTGTCTCTGGTTGAGGAAGAGACAATGCAGGCTGAAATATAGGTTGTACGGTAGGCTGATACCCTTCTGGCACAAAGTTGTAAGGCATTCCCCACGGAAAGCCTTTCGGCATCTGATGTTGAAGCGGAGAGTTGATTTGAGTTGCGGAGGCAGGAACTGTAACAATTTCGGAAACCACTGGAGTTGAAGTCTGAATCTCGGCAGCCGTAGTCGGTGGCTGATTCTGAATAGCCACCAAACTTTCCACCAACGCTGTTAACTTTTCCATCTCGGCACGAAGTGTAGCAACTTCCCCATGAAGCTCGTGATTTTCCTGTTCCAAATCTTCCATTCTCCTCTGACGATTGGCCCGAGTGTCGTATCGGTGAGACAGCTTGACAACCTTCGGTGGAAAAAGAACAAGAATGAGACTCTAGAAAACATGTGATGTGGAATGTGAAATGATGCATGATGGCGATGCAAATGATGACTCATTTTAAAAGTTTTTCAAGGAACTTTAGTAACTTTGCATACATCAATGGTAAAGGAATTTAGAACAACAAAAACTCAATCCGTTAATCGAAAGCGATAAATTACAACTTACAATTTGGAATAGTAAATTACAACCTTGGGATAACAAATCCACTAATGAAAGCAATAAATTACAACTTCGCAACATGAAAACCATAATAAAGTGATAAATTACATTTTTAAAACATGAAAGCAGTAAATTACAACTTGGAGCATGAAGCCCAAAATAAGACAATAAGTTACAACTTCGGAGCATGAAGCCCTTAATAAAACAATAAATTACAACTTCGGAGCATGAAGCCCTTAATAAAACAATAAATTACAACTTCGGAGCATGAAGCCCTTTTACATAGCTTTACAAAATGACATCAATAAAATAAACTAAAGCTAAAGCTCACTCGGAAACCTCGGATGACGGACCAAACACCAGCTGTAACCGGAGCATCTTGATCTTTTCTTCGTAAAAGTCTTCCATATCCTGCTTTTCCGCTATCAGTCGATCGATGATTTCTTCCTGCGGATTAGGAACGAGAGCCACGCTTACCGAACCCTCCCTTTTTCTTTTCCTTTCACTCGCATACTTCTTCAGCAAGGCATCCTTCTGACGAAGCTTCTCATCGTGGTCAACGAACCGGCCGTCTTGAATAAGCAACAACTCCCTCTTTTCTTTCAGCTGTCGAGTCAGGACTCGATTCTCATATTCAGACATATGGTACTTTTCCTTCCAAGCATCCCTCTCGGACTTCATCCTAGCCAGGTTTCCCTGATATTCCCCTACATCCGCGATAGGGATAGCAACTGATGATGGTGCGATGGCAGGGAATAAAGGTTTCTCAAGTTTATACGGCATCTTGAGAGCACAAGCCCTAGCACGGACCCACTGCAGGTAAGGTTCCAAAGAGACGGCACCTCTATGTCCCAGCATATCTCTCCCTTTCTTGTGGATATGGCGCCAAGCTCCTTCAATCTCCCTCTTAACAGCCTGATGATCTTGTCCTTCCTGAAGAAAGAAACCACTCACATGGATACTGTTCGGCTTATCTCTCATCGGGTACCCGAACTGACGGCGCGCTAGAACAGGGTTGTAGTTGATTCCACCCCTCGTACCAAGAAGAGGTACGTTGGGAAAAGCACCACAGCTGTCAATGATCTCCACGTCATGGTAAAATCGATTATACCAGTCAATATCGAAATGAGTGAGAGCCATACTCTTTGGCGCCCAACGCGGTTCTTTCTCGAGATCCCAGAAAGCATCGGACCCGGGTAAATGCGAGACGTACCACTGATATAGCAACGGCACACAACAAATAATCATCCCTCCTTGATAAGAGTTTCGAAGGTGGATGGAGTAATACGTGTCCCCTAGCAGCGTAGGGACCGGATTTCCAATCAGGAAAACTTTGATGGCGTTGACATCCATAAATTTATCAACGTTAGGGAATAAGAAAAGACCATACGCGAGTAAAGCAAACACGTCCTCGAAAGCAACGGTATCCTTTGTATCAGCAAAGTAACGAGCTTTCTTCAACAGAAACTGCGCCGGCAAACCCCGGATTCCTCCTTTCGTAGTCATATTCTCCTCTATCTCTGACTTCTTCAGGTGGGTGATGGTTGTTATCTCATGGGATTTAGGCTCCTCTTCTAATCCAGAAAAAGGAACACGGTCGGCGATCGGCAAACCAAGAATGTAGGAGTACTCCTCTAAAGTGGGCATCAGCTGGTAATCAGGAAAGGTGAAACACCGGTACAAGGGATCATAGAACTGAACCAACGTGTTGAGGATGCCTTTCTTCATCTTGCGCTTCATGAGCGGTACGATGGACCCATACTTCTTCTGAAAATCTGTCGGACTCTCTATCTTCGGAATCAAACTCTTCAGTTCTTCAATCTCGGGCTCTTTGAAGCTAAAGCTTCGAGTATTTCTCCTTCCAAGTTCCATAATACCCTGAGACGTTTGCAAAAATCATTCCAAAGTTCCTTGAAAAACGAGTTTTTTACAAAGATGTTGATGAATGCATGAATGAATGATAATGCAACAGTCACACACAAGTTTGCAAACATGGGGTTTAAAGGTTCAACGTTCAGCATGGAGTCAAGGGTAAAGCCCACCCAAAGGTATGTACTAACGGTTCAGTCACACCTGTAAGACAAGGTTCTAAGAGTTCCCAGAGTCTACATCCCTCTTTCGGATATTGCCAACGTCTTGATTACTCAATAATTAGCAATATTCTCAAGAGAAACTCGTCCGAGCGTAGCATCGCGTGACAACTACTTCCGAATTACTCCGTTATAGTTTCCGCGCTACACCTAAAAAGGCCAAGATGGGTTGGGGTTCTACGGTCCTCAACTTCTCAGGCTCCTAGGTCGAAAGTAATAATGTCTTCCCGATTACTCGATAAACAAATATTAAGTTCAAGAGGGCCTTCCATTGAGTGGGGGATCTCATGCCTCCTTCTTCGGGATTACTCCCTCAAAGTTAACATGACTATACCGCCCGTCCTATTCCTTAAGTGTTACTTAATCCGGGTATAGGATTCGTCCTTTGCAAAAAAGCCAAACACCCCAATTTAAACATATAATCAAGCAAATCAAATAATAGTAATCAGATAAAACAAATTAGGCTTAACCCACTTAGGGATGGACCAGCAAAAGGTCAATCAATCCCCAGCAGAGTCGCCAATTCTGTAGCGATAAAAAATGTAGCGGGGTAAATCGGAGATCGAATTATTGATTAATTCATCTCACAAAAGCAAGAGTCGCCACCGCGCTTTATTGTTTCCAAAGGAAAAGGGAAAAGAGCGAAATAAAACCCTAAATATGCAATGTAAATAATAATAAAAATACAAAGCGTTTTTTGAAAAGAGATCTTATGGTTCGGGGGTTGGTTATACAATGGGAAGGTACTAGCACCCAATGTATCTATAGTACTCTATAGGAACCTTTTGAAATATCTGTTTTATTTAAAATTGATTGCTTGATTGAAAATAAATCGTTTTGGCCGAAACAGGATACGAACGGTTTTTTTGAAGTCGCGACGACCTAATGTCGATGTTTTTGCTTAAAGGGTATAAATTTTGAAAAGGGTGAATATTTGAGGAAAAATTATCCTAAGTTTTAATGAAAATGCGAAAATTCGCGCAGTTAGACTTGAGGACATGAGGTCAACAAATTTACTGTTTTTTCCTTTGGATTTAAGCATAAACCGAATAAACAAATAAATACACGGACAAAATATGCGAATAACGATTAAATAACGATAATCTAAATGGTGGAATAAATGATGCGAATAATGCGTTTTTTATGATTTTTTTGGTTTAATGTTAATCGGGAAGAAAGTATTTTAAATTTTTTACGCATTCGGATAAGGGTAAAAAAACAAAAGAATTATTTAACGAGGACGTAATGTTTTTTTTAGTCTTTAGTTTTAAGTTATTAAGCTTTTGATATATTTTGATATTAATATTAATAAGACAAGAAAATGAGTTAATAAAATATTTTTTAGTTTTTTTCTATTTTTTTATGTTTTTTGAAGTTTTTATGTCTTTTTAATATAAATAAAAGTATTACTTTTAAGAATTCTTTAATGATTAAATTAAATTAAAATTCAATGCTACTAACTTAAGTCTAATTTTTAAAAAGATACTAAGATTACTAAATTAAATCCTAAGAGTTTAAATTAATAAAAATGGTCCATTATTAAAATGCTTTAAATTACATCTCTTATTTTTGGTTAACTAAATTACAACTTAAACTAATAAAATTCTAAGGGGGGTAATCAAATAGAGAGAAATGTATTAAAAGGAGGTGAATAAATAAGTCAATATGGGCTAAAAGATTTTGATAAGGCCCAGATCAAAATTGAAGACAGGGGGGTACACAAAGAGGTCGTGGGCTTAAGGAGTAGAAATGGGATGAGGCCCATCAGTTGACAAAGGGTTAGGGTTAATTTTATGTTAACAAATTGGGATTAGGGTTAGTCTTGGGCAGAAACGGCGCGCCTCTTCTTCGCATCTTCTTCTTCGCATCTTCTTCTTCACACTTGCCCTTGAACCTTGCTGTCTCTCCTTGCCATGGCCACCCACTCCAGCTCCTCTTCCCTCCAGCTGAACGAGAAACGGGACGGCTATGGATTCAGTAAGAAACGCGATTGATTTTGTTAACGCTTGATTCGTTTTTGCATGTTGATTTTGATTCCACGATTTCTATTCTGTTTGACCTTTATTGATTCTTATGTTTGATTGTTAATGTTTGATTGAGGATGTTCAAAGAAATAAAAGGAGAAGGGACCGTTACCTAGGTGGAGACGGAGGAGGAGGCTAGGAGCGACGGAGGCCAGGCGGCGAGGAGAGGGGAAGCGAGCCCGCTACGGTGACCGGTATTACGCGATTTTTTCTCTTGTTGTTGTCACTGTATTGTGATGCTTCTTCTCCTTGTTGGCCTTGGTACTGTACTTCTGTTTGTATTCTTCTTCTGGAACGTGATGCTGCTTCTCTTTTTCTTCTTTGAATGGGTTACTGTTTCTCTTCTTCTTGTTGAAACTGCTACTGTATGATGTATGTTGGCCTGAATAGTTGTTTTTTGGTATGATGTTGGCTTGAGTAATTGTTTTTTGAAAGGCCAGTGATGGTAATACTGAGGCCTAGCCTGTTGCCTTAGAAATTATTTCTGGCTTGGATCGTTTCAGATTTTTGGATTGATGATGTTCAGGCTTGAATAATAATTTGACATGGTTATGAAAATGGTGATTACGTGCTAGTTGGACAGGTTCGATGGAAACAGGGTATGAGTCCTTTCTAGGCCATGTTGATGGTGTGGTTTTAACTGGTTCTTTGGGCGTGATATTGTTTTGATGACTCTTTGACGGTAGGATGATGATGTTGGCTTGAATGGCTCAATCCATTTTGCAAAGTTTTGGTGTATGGTTGAAATAGTTTTTGACAGTATATGGGATAACTATGCAGGTTTGCTGAGCTTTGTATGTTTTTTCTTTGATAACTCTTTTTCTAAGTTTTTTGAAGGCTTGGATATATCTGATATCATATTGGTTTCCTTTGGTTATTGTTATAACAACTTCCCTCCCTTCTTCTCGTTACAGGCTGGAAGTTTTTGAAATATGCTTTGGGATTTGAAAAAAAATATAGTTAATTTAAACATGCAATTTTTGGACAAAATAAACTTGTGCATTCATTTAAAATTCCTTTCTTTTTTGTGAACCGGGAGAAATCCCGTGATTTGCAAAAAAGAGTAACTGATTCCGGCCATTGCTTTTAATGATGAAACTTTAATAATTTCGCTTTTTAATCATTTATTCGAATTCTAATCTCTTTTTTTAATTTTGCAGGTAACATTAAGTGAGCAGACAAAACGCATTGGATCGGAAGTTTTAGAATTAGGAATATTAGATTAGTTTTTTTATTTCATTTTAGTTTTTTTGTAAATTTATTATTGTAATTTATTGTAATAGATACAATGTTTACATAATAACTGTACAATTAGAAAAATGAATAAAAAAACACTATTCGCCAATTAAGTTCTTCCTTATCTTTAATTATTTATTTTATCGTTTACACTTCTCTAAACGAATAATAATTGAAAACGAATTTCAATTACCTACATTCAGAATAATAAACAGATAAATAAATAAGTATCATTGATCAATTAATAGCCTCAATTATTTAATCCTTCATCCATAACTTTCTAAACTATAATAATTAAAATAGGGTTTCAATTATTTAATTTAGAATGACAAATGATTAAATAATCGTTATTGACCAATGAACTTTTTTCTGAATATTTATTATATTATTCATAAACCTTTAAATTATGTAATAACTAAGAATAAATTTCAGTTATTTAAATTTAAGGTAGTGAGTAATAAATAAATACTGTCCGCACAATTAATGCGCCTCTTCTCTAATGTTTATTTTATTATCTATACATCTTTAAACTACATAATAATCGAAAACGAATTTCAATTATTTAAATTTAAGATAATAAATAATTAATAAACATCATTTTAGCACGAATCGATTAAATGATTTAATGTTCAGCATAAATAGCTCTTGGCCTGAAAAAGTTATGAATTTTAAAATCGATGGATCAAAATACTGTAATGTAATGATGCAGGTAGGAGACGATATCTTAGGTCAAAATTTGGGGTACAACACTACCTGCCTCTCAATGGTGGGATGGCACTACTTTAAAAGACATCTACACAGACGAATTCCTTAGGGTAGGTAGATGACTCGTAGATACTTGCTCTAATTCAAAACAAATCAAAAACTTCTTTTCACACCGACACTTTTCAAAAGCTTTCGAAAGCAACTTTTCAAACACTCTTGAGGACCGATACAAGAGTCGAACTGAAATTTTCAAAGAAACTTTTTAAAACCCACATTGAAAAGCAAACAAACACTTTTGAAAACACAATGAGCAAGTATCTAAGAGCCCATGGATAACCATGGATAGAAAGGGTGCTAACACCTTCCCTTTCTATAACCTACCTCCCGAACCGAGAGCAATCTCTATAAGGAATTTTTCTGTGCTTTTGTCCTTTCCATTTGGAGAAAATAAAAGACGGTGGCGACTCTTGCTTCCGTGACATTTCGCGAACCAGCGTTAAAAAGTCAGTTCCAGATCCACCGATCACAGGTATGGATTAGGGGAGTGAATTAAAGTTTAGGAGGTAAAGGTGGATTCAGATTCATTAATGCTTTGAATTAAAATTTATGTTCACATTGTTCAAATGAATCAAAACTTAAGAATGATAATTTTGGGGAAAGAATTCATGTGGTTATCATGCAACACCAGTCAACTTGGATTAAAGTTCAAATTTGGAATTCATTGAGAACGCAAGATGGTTTGGTTTGAAGATCGATTCAAAGGTTTCCATTATTTCAATTTTTTTTCAAGGATGGAAAGTTTGGTCATTAGGATTATTTGGAATTGAAGTCACAAGTTACAAGGTTTACATCATTGTGTTCATTATTCCATTCATCATCATTCAACTTTGTTCCAAATAACCATCATCCAAAAGTCAAGACTTATCCAATCTCCATAAAACAAATTCCTCATTCATAAATTCAAAGAGAATTCATTTAAGTCTCATGCTCATTACATTGTGAGCAATTTACAAGGAAATTTACAAATTTGAAATACGAGTTACAAGTTTCTTATTTACAAAGAAAAGAGAATTATTCTTCAATCTTCTTGTTCCATCTCCAAGCGTCTTGTCCTCATGTTAGCCACAATTATTTCTTCAATCTTTCCTTGCCTTCTTTACCTTCCAATCAACAACCCTCACATGAAAAAAAAAGAGAGAAAATTGGTTAGTTCAATCATCTCTAAAACATAAACAAGAAGTTTTCAAGCAAGTATTTTTCAATTCATCATTAGGGATTTTGTGAAAGAATCATAATCAAGGGTTTGAATTCTAACATATGCCAAACAAAGGCCTCATCATATTGCAAACAAATCAGATTTTATCATTTGCCTAAGAACATTCCTATTGCAAATCACAAAAATAAGTTTGGTTCACAATAAGAAGAGATGAGTCATTGCAAACACTTCAACGAAAAAACAACAAAGCGTTACAGAAGAAGAAAGTACTGACCAACAACCAAGTTTAGAATATGTCAAACAAATGAAGAGTTCACGCGAGGCAAACACAAAACCTATTCATCATTTTCCTTAAAGTCACAAAACCCCTTCAGAATTATAAGAGAGAATAAGAACAATAGTTCTGAATCACAGAGAGAGAAATAAAAAGGCCAAGATCAGAAGGAAATCACCAGAGGGAAACACCCATGCACATTTCTATCAAAACAACCAAAACCATGTCAAAAAAACAATTTCCAATACTGTCCAAAGCCTACTAATTTGCCCTACAAAAAACAGTCAAAGAATGCAGCCCCTAAGACTATAACAACTGATGCAATGCTGCTATAAGAACCTGCTCTAAAACATGCTGCTAAACCTAAGCCAACCTGCTACCAAACACAAACCTGCATCAACCAAAACTCAATAGAATAATGCTCTGCAAAAAAATTAAATAAGACCAAAACTAGCTACTATCCAAAACCTACTGCCCACACAACCTGCATATAATAAACTAGTTAAGTCATTTTCTAGCTCAACAAAGAAATAGTACAAAGGAGAAAGGGACAGTTCATAGCACTCCACTCCAAATAACAACTCATGTTTCCCCCCCTAATTGGCACCCTTTTCTCATTTATATAAACAACTTCAGGAGGAAAAAACAAGGACAACACCTTCCAACTTATGAAACTTAACCTTGTCTTCATTCTATTCAAACCTACACCTTAAACCTCTCAACAGTAGCTACTACAATTCTCTGCTTTATGCAGCAGCCTAACCTTACTGCACCCAAAAATCTCTCAAACTTCCATCTTCATACAACCTTTAACTCACCGGCGATTTACTCAACTGCAATACACAAAATCTGCAACAAAAAACCAAATACAGAAAACCAAAAAAATATCAACAACAAACACTTCCAGACTTTGTTCAAACATACAGATAGGAAAATATTTTTTAAAAAAAACCTTTGTTAAACACATAAAGTCATCACAAAAATACTCCCTCTCCAATACCGTGCAGAAACCAAAAGGAAATCCCACAGAAAGAGCTGAAGAAATTTCTCTGCTCAGAACCTGAAGCTCCTTCGCTAACCTCTGCCCAACCTTCATAAATCTTCATTTGCAAAACTCAATCAACACAACATTCAATGCATCAACACCGACATTCAGCGCATATTCAACATTCAACATAAGCAATTGATCAAAGAAAAGGAAGTAATAGTATACTATACCTCAGAAGACCCATCAGAGGAACTACGATTCGGTATTTTTCTAAATCTCCATTTTTCCTTTCAATCTGGAACTTTGTTTGCTTTCTTCACTTTAAGTTGGTGTTATCGTTGCATGTTGTCGGTCATAAAATTGGAACCATGAGGATGAAAATTGAGTTTGAGCGGAGATTATTGTTGTTATTGCTTATTGTGATTAAACCGTGAGAAGAGATTAAACTGTGAAACTATCATTGTGGTCATCAGAACGACTGAGAGGGAGAGAAGATGTTGTTATTCGATTTCATGGTTAGAAGTAGAAGAAAATGGGATCGTTCTATTTTTGTTGTATGATTTTGAAGCGTGTGAACATAGAGAGATGAGCGATTTCGAGGAGAAAGAGAAAGATGAATAGATAGTGAAAGAGATGAGAGAATCGTTATTGTGAATCTGAAGAGAGAATTAGTTAAAGATTGAATTCGAGGCTAGGGATTTCGGTTGAGAGGAAATTTGAGAGTGAAATATTAGCATATGATAAGATAATGGGAAGAGAGTTCATGTTGGATATATATATATATATATATATATATATATATATATATATATATATATATATATATATATATATATATATATATATATATATATATATATATATATATATATATATATATATATATATATATATATATATATATATATATATATATATATATATATATATATATATATATATATATATATATATATATATATAGAGAGAGAGAGAGAGAGAGAGAGAGAGAGAACATTTAGAATAATAAATATGTTAATCAGCTTTTAATTAAGAATTAGAAGAAAATTAATTTATGACTTTCCCCTTTCCAAGATCCATGGCGCCTTCATCTACAATTAGGGTTCTTAAAACCCTCTTTATTCCCTCTTAGATGGGCCCGTGTTTGGGCCTAGCCCAACTATTGTACCTGTTGTACCCCAAAATTTGTCCTCCCATATGCTTCAAGGTTTATCAAGAATCATCCTCAAATGGTTCAAGATTACTCAAGGGTTACACAGTTCAACATCCTCCTAAGCCAGTCAAAATTAGGGTTTTGGTTCCTTCAAGGAATTTGAGGTTTTCAATGGCTCAATCAAGTCCCATAGGCTCATATACATTGTCAAGCATCTACATGTCAAGTCTCAAGGCTCACAAGGTCAGGTTGCACAGTTAAAATCCCTATTTGGTTCACAATCAACTGTAGGGGGAAAATGGTCATTTTACAGTCAAAAGTCAAAATTTTTGGTCAACATCTTATTCTGAAGCCACAATCATCATTTGATCAAGTCTTGATCATGATTCCACAAGAAGGGCTCAAAAATCATCAAAGATGCAAAAGTTGCTATTTTTGGACAGCTGAAAAGTCAACTGTAACTTGACCAGGGCATAACTTTTTCATGGTTCATCATAAAAATCCCATCCAATGCTCATTTTGAAGGGAATGACATTTCCTACAACTCATCTTCACATTCCAAGTCCAAGAAATGCTCTCACAAAAAGTTATCCATTTCTACATTATAGGTCAATTTCAAAAGTCAACAAAAAGGCATTTTAAGTCAAAGACCATAACTTGAGATTGGTAAATCAAAATGACATGGGACCAAAGGCATTGGTTAGAGGACTTCAAGACCTTTCCAAAATGTCCAAGAACATGTTCATATGATCAAAATTGAGCAAGATATGAATTAGAGAAGTTGGGAAATTTTCATGAATTTGCAAAAGTCAACTTTGCTTAAAACACCTTGTTTTTGCTAATAGGCCTCAAATTTCTTCTTGAAACCTTATCCAAGGCCTATGCACGACCCATTGAGCTCAAATTGATTTATTTTCTTATTTTTAATTAATTAATTGAATTTTTTATTAATATTAATTTATTTAATTGATTTAAAATGTAGAAAATATAAAGATATAGTTTTCAAATCTTTTTATGAAGCAAATAGGCTCAAGGCAAGCTGGAAAATTCGTGTGCCAATCAAAGACATCAAAATCTCCATGTTTGGCAAGTTTTGTCAATCAAAAAGATTTAAAACTATTTGATTTCCAATCAAATATTGAAACTTCAATATAATGGATTTCTTGGCAAGATTGTACCCTAATTCCATTCTACTATATATGCTGAACCTAACCCTAGTGCCATTAATGTGAGATTGCTGCAAAAAGGCCATATGCAATATTGAAAAAAAGTGAAGAAAACTCAAAACTGAATTCCATAATTTAACGTGGTTCAAAGCTTGTTTTTGTTTCTAATATATTGCAGGAACTCCCAGGAGCAATCTGCAATCAAAATCACACGCCAAAGCTCAAGAAATCTCCACAAACAGTCACACGGTTTGGTTATTTTTTCCATAATCGTAATTCAATATTCATGCATTATTAATGAGATTTTTTGTGTGTATTGCATCGCTAGAGCTCCCATGAAGCTTTTGGTACTGGTTAATTGCCTTATAACGCCCTGAAACGAAAATTACCATTGGCGAATTCTAGGTTTTCGAAGCTTTCAATTTGGGGATTTCCAGCACAGGAAAAATTAGACCTTCTCACGCATATGGTTAAACTCAGGAGATTGAGACGAACATGTTGACACCATCGCGCCCTATTTATATTTAGCGTACGCCTAATCGCTATTTTCTGTGGATGCAGGTTGTGGGGGTTAAAAACCCCCGCTATCTCTTTTCTTTTTTTTACAGGTTCAGCGAAGGGGATGAAGACGTGCTGATCTTTGGTTGGTCCATTCAAACATAATGGCGCGCACGTGTTTGTTTCCAGCACATGTCATTGTATTATATATTATTTTAATTTCTTATCTTATTAACAAATGAAGCATGATGGCCTAGTGGTTGGTGATCTGTCCAAGAACCATTGGGACCTGGGTTCGATTCCCAGGTCCATCCAAATTACACACAGACAATTCCAGAAGTCAACGGGCTTATGTGCTTATTGGGCCCAGATTTCCAGTCAACACCTCCTAATGGGTCCAACACCCCCCTGGTTTCCTTGTTCCTTTTTCTTTTTCTTTTTCTATTTCTATTTAATTCTTTCATTAATTATTACTATTATTAATATATAATTAACAACTTAATTATTTTCCTAATAAAATTCAGAAAAACTAATGTTTTTATTTTTATTATTATTTAGTAATTTCACCTTAATAATTATTTTGTAAATAAATGTAAATTAATTAATTTAGTTAATTAGGTTTAATTTTACTTTTCTTTTACAATAAATAAAAATGAATTAGAATTAGGGTTTTCTTGACTTTTAATTTCTTTTATTTTTGTTTTTTCATTAAGACATAAAAAATCACAAAAATACCTTTTTTTCTTTAATTATTTAATTAATTAGTTATTAGGTTTAATATTTCATTAATTGCAAAAAAAGGACAAATTCAATTCTTTTCTCAAAAGGGGTCAAAACCCTAAGGACGTCCCGATTCAATCTTTCGCGCGCATATTTGTTTTAATTCATTATATTTATGTATTTGCTCCGAGTATGTAATAATTAATTAGGATTTTATCGCTTTATTTATTTTCTCGTATTTATTTTCCAAACGGGTTTTGTTTTTGGCGATGTATAGACCCGCGCCTTGTAATAGTGTAGATTTACCTTTCCGCACTTTATTTCCCGCAAACTATTAAACTGTTAATATGCCTGCAAGACTTGTATGACAAATAAAATCAATCTGTAGCTCACAAATAACATGTACAAGATAATCTTAACTGAATTCAACACACATGCACATGCCACTCCTAGGGTACGCCTCATTTGGTTGCCTCGAGGTGGTCGTCAAGTATAGGGTGTTTTAGAGGTCGCCCTCCTGTCTAAAGATCCAGTTGCCTCAAAACGGTTGCCTCGGATAAAAAAGGATCTAGGACATTAGGGTTACCGCTAAGGCGTCCTACTATTGCTTTGGTGACCACACATGTCCCTATAATCGAATTGACCCGAATAACTCCAACGACGGTGCTACCTACTTCTCAATAGTGGGATAGTACTGTCTAAAGGACTCTTACACAGCCTAATTCCTTAGAATAGGTAGATTTCTCCTGGGTACTTGCTCTTTCAAAAACAAAAACAACTTTTTGCACCTACACTTTCAAAAAGTTTTCAAACAAATACTTCATACACTCTTGAGGACTGATACAAGAGTTACCTAGAAGTTTTTCAAACTAAACTTTTTCAAAACCCACAAACACAAGAAAAGCAAACAATTTTTGAAAACATAGTGAGCAAGTACCTAAGAGCCCATGGATAACCATGGATAGAAAGGGTGCTAACACCTTCCCTTTCTATAATTTACCTCCCGAACTGAGAAACATCTCGAAAAGGAATTTTGCTGTGCTTTTGTCCTTTCCTTATTGGAGAACATAAAAGACGGGGGCGACTCTTGCTTACCGCGACATTTCGCGAACCAGCATTTCAAAACAGTCAGTTCTATTTCCACCGATCACAGAACTGGCGACTCTGCTGGGGATATCTATAAGTGAGGTGTACCTTAGGATTAGACCACTCTTGTTTTCAATTGCTTGCTTTGTTTGCTTTTATATTTGTGGGCTTTGCATCGGAGTTTCATAGATCCTAACCCGGATCTGGGGAATACCCTTTAGGTAGCATAAGCTGTGAGGGACCTGTCCGGCGTAGAGCGACACGGGTGAAGCAGTGGCTACGTTGGTGTGACACCTTGGTCTGTACCGATATCCCTTGTGTTGCAACGAGGAGAATATGGGTCTTCTGAGGAGTCATTAAGCACCAACCGACCTTAGAACCCTAAATTGACCCAACTTGGCCATAGAACAGTAGCAGTATGCTATACTCATTGAGGCTAAACTCCCGCGATGGTTCTGGCTGCAGGAAAAGATTGCGATGCTGGAGTTATGACCGGTTGAGGGTAGTCGGTGATATTGAGATCCTCTAGAACCCGGTTACTATTTTCTAGGACAGGTCTTAACCAACGAAACTGAAAGAGGGTAGTACCTAAACTTCATGCTGGCCTAAACTCTAAGGGCTGTCTTGTGTGACTTGTGTGCCTTCAAACTTGACTACTTGCATGCTTGTTATCTGACACGTGAGTTCTTTGCAGGTTTTGTTTACAGTCCTTAATCCGGGCTTATAACAGGGTTTACTTATGTCACTCCACGCATAACATAACATCATACCATCATACCATTGCATACATCCTGCATAAGGACTAACCCATTTCAAGGATCTCAAGGGTCTGTGATGCAGGTCATGATGAACCAACTGTCTAGCAAGGGGCAAAGGGGATTTATTTTCCTCTAGCCAAGGTTGTTCGGAGATCAAAACATGATAACTCGAGTCAGGGGCTATGACCCACTCGATATGGTGAGCCTTGACTCTTGAAGAAGGACTCTCAACAACATGAAGTTCCTTCCATCAAGCTACCAGATTCTAACAATTTTCTTGTTTACCCCGTGAGATCCTTGAAAACATTGCATGCATACATACACATCATTGCATAACAGGTACTCTTGTTACAGGTCACTTACCTTCTTCGCTGTTTATTTCAGCAATGGCTTTCCAACAAAACAACCAGGAGTTCCCTACTCAAGAGACTCAGTTCGGGGAAATCCTCCTAAATCTATCCAAGGGGCAGGAAGAGCTGAGAACACTACTCACAGGGACCTTGGTCAGGAACAGTCCAAAAGACAGTAAGGATGAACGGCTGAAACATCTGCAAGCTGAGGTGGATATAATGAGAACCCAGATGCTGGGGAAGATGACTCTCATTCAAGACTTAGCTCAAAGACAAGAAGAGCTCAGGGCTCTCGTCAACCAACTGCTTCGGGATAACCAACTGGGGCAAACATCTAAGGTTGAAGAGCCATTCATCATTAAATTCCCTTTGAGACAAGAAGACAAGGCAAAAGCTCCTCAACTTGCTTCAGGGTCACAAATTCAGCATCAACCTCACCAGCTTCAGCAAGACAGTATGAAGCAAGTAGTCAGGGTTGGAGACCAAACCGGTAATCAGCCCCCAAGAAGTCAAAGGTTTGGTTTGGTGAGTAGACCTCTCCAAGTTTCTGCTACCTCACAGGTCCAACAACAACCTCGCCAAGAACAACGGGTTGATCAGAGCAAGCCAAACAAGCCTAGGAGGAAATTCACCAAGCTCAACGTGTCATCGTCTCAAACTTTACAATGCCTGTTGAGATTGAACCTGATCACATTAAGGGACCCTCCTAAGAATCCTAACACTTCCTCTTCCCGGTATAACCCGAGTGTGAGATGTGCCTACCATTCTGACAGTCCTGGACACGACACCAACGACTGTTGGACTCTGCAGAACAAGATCCAGGACCTGATTGATGAAGGAGCAGTTGAATTCACCCCAGATGGTCAGGTCGAGTTCTTCTACTATCCCTAGACGAGAAGACCTTTTGTTCATTGGAAGTTTCAAGTTGTATTTTTCTTTGCTTGTTCAAACATTTGTTCATGTCAAACTCTTTTACTTTATCAATGCATCGCATATGTCTGTTTTGAATCAATATATTCGCATTCGCTATATTCAAATTGCTTCATTTTTGTGATGCTCAAACTCTCGATTAATAACTCTAAGCCTTTTGAGGGAGGATGACGAAAACGATACCATAATCTACAGTATGCTTTTGAACAGACCCCGCTGATGAGGTACAGACATTGTTTCAATTCCTAAACACTGGAGTTATAAGGAAGATAATCCCTCGTCAACCCCTTCGAGCCAAAGAAGTTGGAGTTTTTCTTTTCGAAAATTAAAACCCTTAATCATAACCTGGGGCAGGGTAGTTCTCTCAGTTGATCCAAGTGCATAACGAATGACATCAAAAGAAGTCCTTTTGAAGCAAAAGACAGTGATGGTTCCGAATAATCATAAAGACAGGCAGTCATCATTTCGCAGAAATAAAAGCCCAATAAGTCAAAACCTATGAAGGAGACTTACAAAAACTGGGGCATCCCGCTGACTGTAATCACAAAAGAAACAGTCAGGCAAAAAACAAGGATAACAAAATAAAAAAGAAAGAGGTCCTACAAACCCTCAACAAAAAGAAATGATTGCCTGGTCAAAATAAAACTTTCAGTATCCGAACCATCACCGAAATATCAGAGCAAAGACTCAAACAAAATCTAATGCACGATTAGCTGAGTTTAGGTTTGAAGAACATCACGAAGAGCGGGTGGGTACAAATAAATTTTGAACCTTTATCCTTTGTTTCTTAAACCGTGAACCAGGCCATGATATAACCCTTAAAAGTCCTAGCTGAAGCACGGGTTAGTTCGAAAGCATACTGTTACGAAAGGTATCCTGACTCGTTAAGGCTTGCTGTGAAATACTGAGTTGACATCACATTTTACAAAAATTCGCTTGTTTTACCAAAACTGCATTTTCAAAAAACTTCAAGACAGACATAAGCTTTGCATTTTTAAATAACATTGTTTGCATATGACTATTTGTTCAAACAGCAGAGAAATTCGCACGATGAATATCCAGTGAACAAGAATCTTCTCAACAAAAGGTCATCTCAAATGGAAGAAAACACTTCCAATCAAGGGGCACGACATGATCATGGTCCGTCATCTGGGGCAGTCCAGTCAAGATTCAGAGAATCTCTCAAATTCCAAATAGCCTGGGGCAGATCTCCATCCGAGACACTTGGGACATTGGACATGAATTCCAGCAGCGAATCTTGCACGATCAAACATCTTCTGGTGATATGACACCACAACACTACTGACAGTGACACCTCTCTACATCCTGAGGGAATGGACATAGTCGAAAAAAAAGTACTACGCATAATCCAAGACCCGCTAGGTTGACACACCTAGGCAAAAATAAGGGCTTCCCGGCGAACCAAAAGGGTTCGGGCAAAAATAAGGGATGAAAATAAAAAAAATTGTACACCCGGCAAGTCGAAAACCTGAAAAGGCGGCATGGGCAAAAATGGGTATCCCGATGGACTGAAAACCCGAAAGGGCGGTCCAGGCAAAAGTTAGGGATCAAAAGCGTACGACTATGTCCCGTCATCTCGTCACTAGCCTACCAGAAGAAGTCTTGTCAATCGGGAGTTATCAAGCACCTCCACAGGTACCTTCTCCCACAGAAGTTGGGGCAATAAGAATTGTCTAAGCGATCTAGTTGCTCTGCCCACTGAAGTACAAAGGTAGATTCAGCTGAGGAATTTGACCAAAATACCTTCACTCCCCGCCGAGTAAGGCAAGATTTAGCAATACTCTCCCCAAGCAGAGTTGGTCTCTCATCAGCCCCAAAAAGGCACAGTATCTCCAGTATGTCAGCAACACTCTCCCCAAGCAGAGTTAGCCTACTGTCAGCCTTAAAGAAGTGGGGTATCCCCAGAAAATATTAACATTCTCCAGCGGAGTATGCAGATGTTCTTAAACAAGCATCCCCGACAATCTTAATATAAGATTGTTCCCCGGCGGAATATCAGACACCCCAGTGGAGCCATTCCCCCAGTACAGTCCAAAAAGTCTCCCCAGAGAGTTGAATCATCCTCCCCAGTAGATTCTGGAAGCTTATCCTCAGTAGATTCTGGAAGCTTATCCCCAGTAGATTCTGGAAGCTTATCCCTAGTAGATTCTGGAAGCTTATCCCCCACAGAGTACCAACGTATCTCTCCCCGACCATGTTCAGAAGTTATTCCCCACCAGAGCTTATAATTGGGTTATCCTCAGCTAATTACCACGGAAAGATCGTCCTCGGCAAAGTTCTTCCTATCCCCAACGGAGTTCATCAAATCCTCCAACAGAGTTTATCAACAGGAATCCCCAGCGGAGTTATCGTTAAATTCTCAGCAAAGTATCTCTTCCCCACAGAGTAATTCCCCGCAGAGTAATCTCTCCATCAGGTTTATTCCCCAACGTAGCCCATATACAGTCAAACTTCAAGATTTTTGGTCAAAATCAACATTTTGAAGTTATATCCATCATTTTATCAAGGGTTGATCATGATTCCTCAAGAAATGCCCTTAATTCATCAAAAGTCAAGAATTGCAAAATTAGGGTTTCTATAGGAAAAGTCAATTGAGCTTTGACCAGGCATAACTTTCACATGTTTCATCCATTTTCCCCAACCAAAGCTCATTTTTAAGAGAATCCAATTACCTACAACTTCTATTTTATTAAGAAGTTCAAGAAATGCACCATTTGAAATATACAAGCTCAAACATTACATGTCATTTTCAAAAAGTCAACAAAAGACACTTTTTGCCAAGACCTTTTACATCAAAATCAATTATTGAAAAACAAATTAAATCAATCGGTTCGATCAGTTGAACTAGGAATTAAATTCGTTTATGGTCAAACAAATTTTGAAAACCAAACAATACTAAAATCGGTATACAAACTGGGAAACCGAGAATAAATAGTAGGAAAAACCAAAGGTTTAATCGGTTTCTAACATTAGACCGTAATTTACTTATTTTTTATGAAGAATCTAAAAAGGGTAAAGAGTAGTTTTCAATACACCAGATCTATTGATTCTATTTCTTCTTTCTTGTATTTGTAGTAGTCAAATCCAAACAATATGAATCATTTCTTTTCATCTTTGTTATAAATCATTTTTTTGTAATCAATATGTATTAGCAAACAAGAACTAAGGGTTCTCAAACCTGATTACAACAAAAGCACGAGATAAAACTCGGCCAAAAGGAAAATTATAAACCAAATTGAAATTAAGATAAGTAAAACAAATGATCTTTATTAAACTCGTAAAAATTACAATTGGGGTGAGTAATTTCACCGATCAAAGACCATCTCCAAACCATCGCTTGATGTTCCACACGACATCAAGCACATTAGAAACATCGTTACAGAAAAAATATAAAAAACATATTCTAAAATAAAAGTTATTCTGATACAAAGACAGATACAGAGACCTCTTCTGGCTCAGATAAAATCAGCCATATATTTATTCTGATACTATTTCCAGTTTGGAGTCAACATTTACTTTGGATGGCATCTATAAGCTCATCTCTGACGACTCTCGGTCATCTTCTCCAAATGGAATCTATAAGCCTGTTCCCGATATCATCAACAAACAGTGTTACTTCATGCACAAGCGAGTGAAAATTTCTGGGCACTCTGGTGTTCAACCATCTTCCACCTTCAGATTACAAATGGAAGACATGCCAATCTAACTCTTCAGGTTTAAGAAGATTAAATATGGGCAGTTGTTGTACCCCAAAATTTTCCCTCTCATTTTTATTCAAAACATACTCTTAGAGGTCCCCAAGTGCTCAAGGTTGACCTAGAATTGATCAGACAAATTCTCCTCCTAAGCAATGGACTTCCAACTAAGGTTTCACTTTTCACAAAGAAGTTTGGGTTTCAAAGGTATCAAGTGATTTACATGGTTCCTAATATGTCATCAAGAATGCTCATGCCAAGTTTCATGTCTTGCATCACAAGTTTGCTCAGTCAATGGCTCAAATGTTTGAAAATCAACTGTGTTAGTCAAAAAGTCAACTATGGTCAACATACAGTCAAAACCACAATAATTTTGGTCAAAATCGATATTTTAAAGTGATATCCATCATTTTATCAAGGGTTGATCATGATTCCTTAAGGAATGCTCTCAAATCATCAAGAATCCAAAAGTGCAAAATTAAGGTTTCCTAGGAAAAGTCAACTGAACTTTAACCAAGCATAACTTTCACATGCTTCATCCATTTTGCCCAAACCAATACTCATTGTGAAGAAAATTCAATTCCCTACAACTTTTATTTTGTCCTCAAGTTTAAAAAATGCATCATTGGAGAGATATGAGCCCATACATTACGGGTCTTTTTGAAAGTCAACAAAAAATATTTTTTGTCAAGGCAAGTTACATCAAGATGATTTCTCCAAATGTAAAAATGGTAAACATAGAGATTGTAGGGGACATCTTGAGATTTCTAAAAATTTAAAGCTTATCTCCAAAAGATTAAAATTGAGCAAGTTATGACTAGTACAAATTGGGCAAATTGGTGAAAATGCAAAAAAGTCAACTTTGAGCAAAAAGGCATTTTTAAGTTCATAGACCTATTTTATGGAATTCAAATATGTTTATGACTTACTTAAGGACCCCTAAATTCACTCTCACCTTGCTTTGTATTTTTTCTCTATTTTATTCATATTTATTTTGTTTTTATTCAAATAAACACAAAATAAATTGCATAAAATAATAAATAAAAAGTATGGACACATGGGCTGATGATTTGGGTTGATATCGGGCCTTAGAATTCGTGCAATGTATGAGGAAAAGACCAGGTTCATTACATCTCAAGAAGGGAAAGTTTTTCACAATTTTGCAAGTACTTTAATATGTTTGATATTGCTTTGAAAGGGGGCCTTAATGCTACGATTCTTGCCATGTTTATTCACCATTCCACTCATCTATAAATGCAATGAACTGCAAGCCCAAAGAGAGCATGAAATCCCTCTTTAAAAATCTCTCCAATTGCCTAACAAAAGCTCTACAAAATTTTCAAAAAAAATCTCAAACTAGTGCAAAGTTGTATCTGCATTTCAAAGCCCCAACAATCCAAACAAGTGATCGAATCACCTCTCTGAAGCATCCAGGAATCGAATCCAACTCATAACTGAGTCCCTTACGTTCAAAATGATCACTACGATAATCAACGGTTTGATATAGTTTCCTTCGATTCGATCAGTTAATATATATATATATATATATATATATATATATATATATATATATATATATATATATATATATATATATATATATATATATATATATATATATATATATATATATATATATATATATATATATATATATATATATATATATATATATATATATATATATATATAACGCATGCATATATATTTATGGCAATGATTAAAGCAGGTTTAATGTATCACATGTGAGTTTAAATGATTAAATCACAGGATGCCATTGTTAGGGCTCAAGAACTTTTGAGTTTCATAATTCAAAATGCAAGAACTTTCAGGCCAAACTAAAGCCAAAACTAAAGACTCAAAGGCACGTTCCCACCATACATCTTTCAAGGGCCATACGTACAGGATCCTATGCAAGTAGCTCTGATTTATTGGGCTTGAGACGTTTTCAGATTCTCACCCCCTATTTGCTTGTTGCAAAATGACCCATATTATCCTTTGTCTTATTTATTTTCTTTTGTTTTAATTAATTCATTTTTCTTTTTATAACAAAAAAATCATTAAAAAAATCGTAAAATCAGAAAATCACCAAAAATTTAGATTTAGTTTTTTTTATTAAATTTAATTTTCATGAATCAATTACTTAGTTACTTTGACTTATTTCCGTAATTATAAAATCAATTAGAATTTAGGATTTAATTAATTTCAATTTTTTTTTATTTAAAAAATACAAAAAAATATGGAATTAGTTCTCTTTTTATTAACTTTTAATTCTCATTAATAATCAATATTTTTCTTTAAGATTAGATCTAGTTTAGTAGATTTTTTTATTAACTATATAATAACTCATACACTATATATTAACTCATTTCACTTCACTTTTTCTCCTGAAAAATCCTAAATTTGAAATTTTTTAAATAAATAAATAAATTATGTAAATATAATTTATTATAACGTTTGTTTTTAATAAATGGAATTCCTTAATTTTTTTTAAAATTTAATCTATTTTTATCATTTTTTAATGTTTTTTTTTTGTTATAAGAGATTTGTTTTCATTCTTTTTAGAGAGTGTAAACCGACCCAAAAAAAATCTGAAAATAATCTTCCAAAGTTTTTCACTGAGTAACCAAGAAAGGGATATTAATGTTTTCTTACTAATAAATATTTTTTTAAAAAATATATTATCATTATCTAAAATAAATCATAATTTATTACCACATTCGTCTCTTATTTAATGATTACATATTTTAATAGTTATTTATTTTTATTTATTATGTATACTCTTCATTTCATTATTCATGTCATGAATATGAGTTCATAACTATTTGTTTTATTTATTCATAACTTAAATACATAATGAACTTTAAATATAAATATTTATTTAATTATAGTTTATTATTTAATAATATTTTTTATACAAACTAAAATTATATATTATGTAAAAAGGAGAAATACAAAGACAATGACCTAAAAATAAACTTATTATTGAAAAATATCTAAATTATCTTCGTCATTCAAAAATATAAAATATTTAAATAACTTGTAAGGATTTAGAATCAAACCAACAATCCGAATTACCACTACTATTTAAAAGTATCTAAAACAATACAACAATCTAACTTTCGTCGCAACTTAAACAACACAAACATGAAGGAAAATCATTACCACCATTCATAAATATTTAGGACAACACTATCATTCAGAAATATCTAGAGAAGCACAATATCTTGACCTTAGAAGACACTATCAAATCTTCTTAAACATTTTGTATATTTTAATAAATTATAGTCTAAAATTTTAAATGATTACTTTTTTTCGTAAAATTATCAATGGTAACTTTTTTTTGTTTGTAAAATTTTAAAAATAATTATGATCTTCTGAATATCTTAATCAATATTTAATACAAAAATATATGAACTTATTTTATAACTATAATTATTTTTAATTATATTTCATTAACTTGGACGCTAACGACAAACTTATAAATGAAATGTTTATATTAAATGTAAAAATTTGTGTATGAAAATTTTATATTGATTTGGTTAAAAATTTATATTTAATTTATTTCACACACCCCATCAGATTTTCATGTCACACACCTCATCAATTCATACTGTTTCAAAATCAATTATTGAAAAACGAATTAAATCAATCGGTTGGATCAGTTGAACTAGGAATTAAAGTCGTTTATGGTCAAACAAATTTTGAAAACCAAACAATACTAAAATCGGTATACAAACTGGGAAACCGAGAATAAATAGGAGGAAAAACCAAAGGTTTAACCGGTTCCTAACATTAGACCGTAATTTACTTATTTTTTATGAAGAATCTAAAAAGGGTAAAGAGTAGTTTTCAATACACCAGATCTATTGATTCTATTTCTTCTTTCTTGTATTTGTAGTAGTCAAATCCAAACAATATAAATCATTTCTTTTCATCTTTGTTATAAATCATTTTTTTGTAATCAATATATATTAGCAAACGAGAACTAAGGGTTCTCAAACGTGATTACAACAAAAGCACGAGATAAAACTCGGCCAAAAGGAAAATTACAAACCAAATTGAAATTAAGATAAGTAAAACAAAGGATCTTTGTTAAACTCGTAAAAATTACAATTGGGGTGAGTAATTTCACCGATCAAAGACCATCTCCAAACCATCGCTTGATGTTCCACACGACACCAAGCACATTCCAAACATCATTACAGAAAAATATAAAAAACATATTCTAAAATAAAATTTATTCTGATACGGAGACAGATACAGAGACCTCTTCTGGCTCAGATAAAACCAGTCATAGATTTATTCTGATACTTTTTCCAGTTTGGAGTCAACATTTACTTTGGATGGCATCTATAATCCCATCTCTAACGACTCTCAGTCATCTTCTCTAAATGGCATCTATAAGCCTGTTCCCGATATCATCAACCAACAACGTTACTTCATGCACAGGTGAGTGCAAATTTCTGGGCACACTGGTGTTCAATCATCTTCCACCTTCAGATTACGAATGGCAGGCAGGCCAATCTAACTCTTCAGATTTAAGAAGATTAAACATAGGCAGTTTTTGTACCCCAAAATTTTCCCTCTCATTTTTATTCAAAACATACTCCTAGAGGTCCCCAAGTGCTCAAGGTTGACCAATAATTGACCAGACAAAGTCTCCTCCTAAGCAATGGACTTCCAACTAGGGTTTCACTTTTCACAAATAAGTTTGGGTTTCAAAGGTATCAAGTGATTTACATGGTTCCTAATATGTCATCAACAATTCTCATGCCAAGTTTCATGCCTTGCATCACAAGTTTGCTCAGTCAATGGCTCAAATGTTTGAAAATCAACTGTATTGGTCAAAAAGTCAACTATGGTCAACATACAGTCAAACCTTAAGATTTTTGGTCAAAATCAACATTTTGAAGTGATATCCATCATTTTATCAAGGGTTGATCATGATTCCTCAAGAAATGCTCTCAAATCATCAAGAATCCAAAAGTGCAAAATTAAGGTTTCCTAGGAAAAGTCACCTGAACTTTAAACAAGCATAACTTTCACATGCTTCATCCATTTTGCCCAAACCAAAACTCATTGTGAAGAAAATTCAATTCCCTATAACTTTTCTTTTGTCCTCAAGTTTAAAAAATGCATCATTGGAAAGATATGAGTGTTGGCTCTTGAATTCGACACCTACTATATATATTGGCCCCATGGACCAAAATAGAGCAGATAAAGCCAAGCTGGAAAATGCTTCGACGGATGGAAAAACTTAGAGAAAATATCTGAGTTACAAATTGGTCTTCGACCAAACATCATCATCAGGCCTTCGATGGGAAAGTTCCTGTGGCCTTCAACTAGAAGAACAAACCTTCGTGTCAGCACCAAAGGCGAAGGATATTTGAATTTGAAGATTGGAGGGAAATGCAGTTCGCCAGTAGTTAAAAGAAAGCGACGTGGTAGGAAGATAGAGGTCGAGGGACATGAAGAAGACACTTGTCTTCATCCTAGAAGCCAAGTCACCCTCGACAGTTACATAGTTTTAGTATAAAACTAGGAAGTTTGTGTGGAGTTTCGGTGTGTTCAACCTATTATGCTAGTTACTCAATATTATTCAAGTACCTGTTGTGTGTGAAAGAATAACTGAGAATGTACGTTGGAAACACCCTTTTTCATTAATAAAGTCTTTTTACATTGCTTTGAACTTCTTTTCCAAAGTTTACATTTCTACATCTTTACTTGCACTTCTAGTTACTTTCTTACTTTCCAAAACCATAAACATACAATATCATTGGTCGAACGTGCGTTCTTCCTAGATATTAACTTTTACATCAAACCAATATAAAAATTAGCATATGTTCTAGGATCAATCTGATTGATCCTGCGAGTAACCAAAAGGACTTTCCTTTTTGGAGGATCAACAGTTGTTTACCAAAAACCACGGTAAACAAATTGGCGCACCTGGTGGGACGTTGCTAGTTTTTATCATCTATTTGTTCATGTTATTGCTTTCCTTTTATAAGTATACAACGTTTCATGTTATTAAGAAGTGGTAGAATAACCAACGAGTGTAATATTAGGAAGAGAAATAGCGAGAGTAGAATGGCTAATGAGCCAAATCATGGAGAAATACCTCCACTAAATACTACTGGAACAACGATTATGACTACCGTTGGAGAAAATATCTCAACTACTGTTGGTTCGGTACCAACGTTAACCACGAATCAAACAGGACCCTTGCTTTCGTATGTGGGTCCTAGAGGTCCTTTAGGAACGCCCCCACCAAGGGAAAATCCAGGATCTCGACCGTATATTCCCCCAGGATTTTCGACAGCCTGGATGGGTTGAGAACAACCATATGGCATGCCAACCACTGAAATGGCTAGCCTTATGAACACTGCGTCTACTTTTTCAGAACCTTTAGTGAATGCATCATCACCATTACAGAGATCTGGAGCCAGTATGGCAAATTTGGGTAGAAACCAGATTTTAGGAGGACCATCACATGCAATACCAGGCCTCACAAATGCTTCTACAGTAATTTTGAGCCAACAGATGGACGAAAGCAACCATGATATGGTGCAAATGTTGGCACAAACTTTAAGTACAGTGCTGAACCCCCTAATTCAAAATACTACCCAGTCGAATCAACAAATGGCAGCGCAAATGATGCGCATGGCTGAATTCTTTGGGGTACCCCAAACTATTCGGGAACCCCAAAGAATACCAGTAAGAGTAAACCAAGGGGTAATCGTGGAGGAAGATTTAACCGTTAATCAAAATCCACAGATCCCTAAAGTAGGAATAGAACAACCTAGGATCAAAATACCTCGAAATCCCTCACCAATCTCTAGAGAAATCGATCAAGGGGTGATTATGGTGAATAGGAACCAAAATGCTGATGAATTGATACAACAAGTTCGACACCAAAATTATGGAACGGATAATACTTTGACTGCCATGATCGAAAGGATTATGATACAGAATAGGATGAACATTGGTTTTCATAGACCAAACTTCACATCCACATTGTCAAAATATATCCTTCAAACAGAATTACCCCTAGGGGAAAAGTCCCAAAGTTTACCAAATTTTCAGGGGATACGACAGAATCTACTGTCGAACATGTGGCGAGATATTTGATAGAAGTCGGGGAAATAGCGAACAACAAAAACTTTATGATTAAATACTTCCCAAGTTCTCTAACAAAAAAC
This sequence comes from Vicia faba, assembly GCA_948472305.1. NCBI lineage: Eukaryota > Viridiplantae > Streptophyta > Magnoliopsida > Fabales > Fabaceae > Vicia > Vicia faba. The sequence continues at coordinate 1,202,432,356 of OX451740.1, read as the reverse complement.
GCTTTTACTTGGTTCACTACCCTCCCAGCCAATTCGATCAATAATTGGAATCAATTGGAAAGGTTGTTCCATGAACAATTTTACATGGGAAAAACCAAAATAAGCCTAAAAGAACTGGCTAGTGTGAAGAGGAGATTCACTGAGCCAATAGATGAGTATCTAAATAGGTTTCGGCTGCTTAAAGCCAGATGCTTTACCCAAGTGCCTGGACATGAATTGGTCGAAATGGCAGTAGGGGGCCTAGATTATTCCATTAGGAAAAAGTTAGATACCCAATACTTGAGAGATATGGCCCAGTTGGCCGATAGAGTTCGACAAGTAGAACGCCTTAAATCCGAAAAAGCTAAGGCGACCAAAACTCATCGAAGAGAAAGAGTAGCCTATGTCGAAATGGATGATGGAGATCCAGAGACATCTAGTGATCCTATAGATGTCGAAGAAGGCAAGATAGATTTAGCGGAATTAAAACAAGGGCCTCCATACTATTTTAAATTGCTAGTGCCCTCAAATGGAAAAAATATTGTAGAGTCTGAAAGGAACAATGATAAATTCCCTAAGAAAACATATAGTTTTGACATCACTAAATGTGATGAAATATTTGATTTATTAGTCAAATATGGCCAAATGATAGTGCCCCCAGGGGCAAAAATTCCTCCTTTAGAACAAAGGAAGAAAAAAGGTTTTTGTAAATATCACAATTTTCTGGGCCATAAAACCTCACAATGTTTTCTTTTTAAGGGTCTTGTTTAAGGAGCACTCAAAGAAGGAAGGCTTAAGTTCGCTGACAAGCCGACAATGAAAATTGATGCGAACCCGCTACAAGGGGATTCACATTATGCTGAACTAGTAAGCATCCATATGGTTGAAGTTTCTGAGGACTTCGTTAACAAGCCCGTATTTGGCAGTTTTTCTGGAAACATATCTAGGAAAACTATCGAAGGGGTGAGGAAGGCCACTGAAGGCCTGCAACTGAACAAAGGATCTGCTGAAGGCTCAAGCAAAAGGGTTACTGAAGGCCTAAACACAAACAAAGGAGTTGCTGAAAGCTCCAACAAGAGAACCACTACAGGTTCTTACTTGGTTGCCGTTAAAGGTTCGACAGATAACTTGGAGGCCAAAATACAGAAACTGAATCTCGTTGCCAAAAGTAACATGGAGGTAAACATGGTCGAAGTATCTGAAGCCAAGGCTTTAAAAGAGGCCATTCGACAGGAGGAAGTGAATAAAACAACATTTCCTAAAGAAAATGAGGATCTGGCAGAATTTTTACATCGATGCCAGAAGAAAAAGTATGAAGTGATGTTGTGTCCCAGATGCAGTTCTATCTTCGACAAGAAAGTTGCGGAACACATACAAGGTATGAGAGCATTGAAGGCAAAATGGGGCACCAATGCTCAACCAAAAATGGATCCAGAAGAAAGATACGATCCCAGGAGGGGACATCAAAGAGGACCCATGAACCAGGTAAGGAGGCCACCGACTTATAGACCTCTAACTAATGTACCTGTAGGTACTTGGCTTAACACTATGGGCAGAAAAAGGCCCAATGAAGAAAAGTGGCGAACGCTCGACGTGCCAAGAGGCTCTTCTTTGGATTATAGAAAAGAGTACCATGCCACTACATTAAATAAAATGACTCACATATCGATCAACTACAAGGGGAAGAACCACATGTCTCGTTCACAATGGCGAAGATTCCAAAGGCGGCAAAAAGCCGAGAAAGAGGTTGCAGCAGAGCCTCACCCAGAATCTAGCACCAACGTGCAAAGAAAAGGAAAGCAAAGAAAACCTCTGGAGAGGAAACCTCTGGTGTAGACAAAACAATGTGGGTCGAATGACAAAGGTGACTCTGACTCTGATGATACTTTAGACATCATGGTAAACGTCATACCGGTGCTGCCTAGGGAATACGACCGTCCGGTCGAAGTAGAGGAAACCGACTTGATGGTCGAACAAGAAATGGCCAGACATAGTCCAATGTGTTACTATGTAATGAATAATGGTTGCATGGAGGAGCAGAACGCTTTCTTCGAGCCACCAACCGAGGCGATGAAAAATCACCTTAAGCCCCTATTTATCAGAGCAAATATAGGGGGAGTGACTGTAAATAAGATTCTTGTTGATTGTGGGGCAACCATAAACATAGTTCCACAATTAATGCTGGAAAAACATGGAAAATGGGATGCTGATATCAAGCCCCACAACATGGTCCTTTCAAACTATGGAGGGGGTATTGGAACCACCATGAGAGTTATACAACTCGATCTCAAGGTGGGCTCCATTCTTCAACCTACCATGTTTAGGGTGATTTCAGCGAAACCAAATTATAATCTGCTCTTGGGTCGAGAGTTGATACATGGCATAGGTTTAGTGTAAGTTTTAGAGTGCCTAAGAGGGGGGGGGGGGTGAATTAGGTCTTATAAAAATTTATTCGGTTTTATGAGAATGCTTGGTAGTAATTTTGGTTAAGTGTTTGAAGGTTTTGTTTATATCTTTATCTTTTCCTGATTATGGTGATGAAAGCGATAAATGCGGAAAATTAAAGAACACGGTGATATATCCTGGTTCCCCTCACAATCCGAGAGTATTCCAGTCCCCTTTCCAACACGAAAGAGATTTCACTATAGTTAGAATGATTGTACAGCCTATGCTTACTATCTAACCTATAGGGTGATCAAAGGTTCTTAACACCTTTAAGACCAAACAAACACTAATGTGAATGAAGAACAATCCTCTTCAAATCACAACACTTACTTCCAACAATCCTGGATAGTAAGGGAAAAACCTTTTAAGTAATACAATGATTTAGTTTGAAGTATATGGAGAGCTTTATCAATCTTCAATTGATATTCTTCTTCAAGATAAAAACAATTCTCAACAATGTATATAAATGTTCACAATGTATGTATGAAACTTGTAATGATAATGAAAGTGTATATGGCAAGTTTCACAAAATTATGAACACATGAAAGTATGAATTCAAATGTGAATGAATGAGAAAATTGTTTATTGAAGAAGTTTTTGTTAATTTGAAAATTGAAGCATTGTTTGAAATAAGAAAATCTGCATTTTATAAAGTTACAAGAACCTCTTCATTCATGCCAATTCATATGAAAAGTTGCAATGCATTCATGAAAAGATACCACTTGAAAAATGTTTAAAAAACAAAATAAAAGCTGCACTGGTTCGCTAGGAACCGGTTCCGACACTGACAGAACCCGGTTCTTAGTGAACGTTATAAGTTGGAATTCAAAAATATCACGCAGGAACCGGTTCCCCTATTAGTACAACCGGTTCCTGGTACAAAAACCAGGGACATGTTTTTTGAGAAAAGCTGGAACCCGGTTCCCTGTTAGGGAGGAACCGGTTCCTAAAGGGTTATTTTCAAAAATACTTTTTGAAAGATATTTCAAACAAATTTTTCTTGATCTTAAAGTTATGGAATATGTATATGTTGATGAATGCATATTGTGAACATCTATATTCAAGATTTTAAGAATTATTTATACCATATTGACATTTGATGATTCTTCAAAAATTCTTCAATAATCTTCAAGACTTTTATTTGATGTTGATAAGCTTTTTGCACATCCTTTGAATGTTGATGTCCATGTTGTCTTCATCAAAACACATGCTTTAAATATGACTTGAGAAGCTTGCAATTACATTCTCCCCCTTTTTGATGATGACAACCAAGTCTTGAAAACGATTTCTTGAAATGTTTATGTTGTTTTGTATAGCAAACATGTTGAGCAAATGCAAGGCTCCCCCTAAATTGTATGCTCCCCCTAAGTCCATGATTCTTTGAATTTTGGAGTGAGTTTGATATTTATTTGGGCCTGCAATTTCTTTGAAACAAAACAACACATATGCATATTCTTCTCCCCCTTTGTTAACATCAAAAAGGATGGGGAAAAAGAGTGAAACAAATACATATAAAAGTTAAGACGTGCATTTAAACACGTATCAGAGCGCCTAAGAGGGGGGGGGGGGTGAATTAGGTCTTATAAAAATTTATTCGGTTTTATGAGAATGCTTGGTAGTAATTTTGGTTAAGTGTTTGAAGGTTTTGTTTATATCTTTATCTTTTCCTGATTATGGTGATGAAAGCGATAAATGCCGAAAAGTAAAGAACACAATGATATATCCTGGTTCCCCTCACAATCCGAGAGTACTCCAGTCCTCTTTCCAACACGAAAGAGATTTCACTATAGTTAGAATGATTGTACAGCCTATGCTTACTATCTAACCTATAGGGTGATCAAAGGTTCTTAACACCTTTAAGACCAAACAAACACTAATGTGAATGAAGAACAATCCTCTTCAAATCACAACACTTACTTCCAACAATCCTGGATAGTAAGGGAAAAACCTTTAAGTAATACAATGATTTAGTTTGAAGTATATGGAGAGCTTTATCAATCTTCAATTGATCTTATTCTTCAAGATAAAAACAATTCTCAACAATGTATATAAATGTTCACAATGTATGTATGAAACTTGTAATGATAATGAAAGTGTATATGGCAAGTTTCACAAAATTATGAACACATGAAAGTATGAATTCAAATGTGAATGAATGAGAAAATTGTTTATTGAAGAAGTTTTTGTTAATTTGAAAATTGAAGCATTGTTTGAAATAAGAAAATCTGCATTTTATAAAGTTACAAGAACCTCTTCATTCATGCCAATTCATATGAAAAGTTGCAATGCATTCATGAAAAGATACCACTTGAAAAATGTTTAAAAAACAAAATAAAAGCTGCACTGGTTCGCTAGGAACCGGTTCCGACACTGACAGAACCCGGTTCTTAGTGAACGTTATAAGTTGGAATTCAAAAATATCACGCAGGAACCGGTTCCCCTATTGGTACAACCCGGTTCCTGGTACAAAAACCAGGGACATGTTTTTTGAGAAAAGCTGGAACCCGGTTCCCTGTTAGGGAGGAACCGATTCCTAAAGGGTTATTTTCAAAAATACTTTTTGAAAGATATTTCAAACAAATTTTTCTTGATCTTAAAGTTATGGAATATGTATATGTTGATGAATGCATATTGTGAACATCTATATTCAAGATTTTAAGAATTATTTATACCATATTGACATTTGATGATTCTTCAAAAATTCTTCAATAATCTTCAAGACTTTTATTTGATGTTGATAAGCTTTTTGCACATCCTTTGAATGTTGATGTCCATGTTGTCTTCATCAAAACACATGCTTTAAATATGACTTGAGAAGCTTGCAATTACATTTAGTGCCATCTTCGATGCATCAGAGGGTTACGGTATGACGTCCCGATGGTATCATGGAAAACATTGAGGCGGATCAAAGTTACTACCTGGGCGAAGTGAACAACATTGGAAAGAATAGCTTCGACAGGAATTTGGCTCATATAGGGCCATGCAGCCCTCCTGAATTCGATCTGACTCCGACACCCAATGCTTTCTGCTCTCTGTACCTACACTCTGACTATGGGTTTCAGTGGGATAGAGAAGATTTGTCAAACATGGACTATGGAGGAGTTGATGATATACGGCAAATAGGCTTGGGAAGTGAGTTTGGTGATGATGACTGAGTCACAAGCTCTACAAAAGATTTTGGCATATGTAGCCGAAAATAGAATGATAGCGGCCTTGGAGGCTGAAGTCGAGTACATGGCTCTTGAAGCCAATGAACAGGTATCTTCCCAAGAAGGCCATGGGAAAGATTTCGACCCAGAACCTCCTGACTTGGAAGAGAAAGAAGTGTGAAATCATAGGTTAGACTCCATCTATGATGATGAACCTCTAGGTTTCGAAAAAGATCCGTTGGAAGATAGTGTTAGAATGCTAGCACAAGACCCCTCAGAAGAAGTAAATCTGGAGAAGGTCCTATAAAAAAGCCAACGTATATCAGCGCAAAGATAGATCCAGGACTCAGGGTCAAAATGATCCAATTGTTAAAAGAGTTCAAAGATTGCTTTGCATGGGATTACAACGAAATGCCTAGTCTCGACTAAAGCTTGGTGGAACTTCAATTGCAAACAAAACCTGGAAAGAAGCCTGTCAAGCAAACTCCAAGGCGCTTTGCATCGGAGATTCTGTTGAAAATCAAAATGAAAGTCGAAAGACTGCTGAAATGCAAGTTCATCCGAATGGATTGCAAATATTGTACCTGTTATAAAGAAAAATGGTACTTTAAGGGTGTGCATTAATTTCAGAGATCTGAATGTTGCAACATCCAAAGATGAATATCTAATGCCTGTGGCGGAAATGCTTGTCGATTCTTCCGCTGGTTTCGAGTACATGAGTATGATTGACGGATACTCTGGATATAATCAAATTTTTATTGCTGAAGAAGATGTGTCGAAAATAGCTTTCCGTTACCCTGGGGCCTTAGGCACTTAGAATGGGTAGTGATGCCCTTTGGCCTAAAAAATGCAGGGGCAACATATCAAAAAGCAATTAATTCTATTTACCATGATTTCATTGAGACTTTTATGCAGATTTATATTGATGATATTTTTGTTAAATCTGTTTCAGGGAAGGCTCACATGGACCATCTTCGACAATCCTTTGAGAGGATGAGGCGATATGGTCTAAAAATGAATCCCCTAAAGTGCGCTTTTGGTGTCAAAGCATGAGACTTCTTAGGCTTTGTGGTCCATAAAAAGGGGATCGAGATAAACCAAAGCAAGACCAAAGCTATTTTGGAAGCCAAAGGGCCAGCGAACAAGAAGGAATTGCAGTCTCTACTTGGGAAGATAAATTTCCTAAGGAGATTTATATCCAACCTCAATGGGAAAATGCAAGCCTTCTCACCACTACTTCGACTCAGCAAAGGAGGATTTGAATGGGGGTAAGAACAGCAAGAGGCCTTCGATAAAATCAAAGAGTACCTCATCAAGCCACTGATTCTGGTACCTCCTTGTAGAGATAGAAATATGAGATTGTACATAGCTGCATCTGATAAAACCTTAGGGAGCATGTTAGCTTAAGAGGATGAGAATGGTATCGAAAGACCCATTTACTACCTCATTAGAGTTTTAAATGATGCAGAAACTAGATATAACGAAGTTGAAAAACTATGTTTATGTCTTTACTTTTCATGTACAAAACTCAAGCAATATATTAAACCAGTTAATGTTTACGTTTCGTCTCATTTTGATGTTTTCAAATATATGTTGTCGAAACCCATTTTGCACAACATAATTGGCAAATGGGCGCTTGCATTAACTGAGTATTCATTAACCTTTATGCCTCTCAAGGCTGTGAAAGGTCAAGTGGTAGCAGACTTTATAGTTGACCACTCAATAACAGAAGAATTAATAAATTATTTGGAGATTGAACCTTGGATGTTATACTTCGACGGTTCTAGTCATAAAGACGGAACTTGAGTAAGGGTTCTCATTATATCTCCAAACAAAATTCCAATAACATTTAAGTACAAGATCGAAGGAGATTGTTCAAATAATGAGGCTGAATACGAAGCTTTAATCGTAGGCCTTGAAATCTTGTTTGAATTGGGGGCAACTCGGGTCGAAATAATGGGAGACTCAGAATTAGTCCTAAAACAAGTTATGAAAGAATACAAATGCATAATAGAAAATCTTATCATGTATTTCATAATAGCCAGGCGTTTGTTGAAGAACTTCGAAGTGGTTAACATTCGGCATATACCCAGATTGGAAAATCAAGTGGCTAATGATTTAGCTGAGATCGCTTCCGGGTATAAAGTTTCGAAAGAAAAACTACAACAAGCAATCGAAGTTAGAGGAAGAGTAGCATCCACTAAGTTGTCTCCAATAGATTTGGAAACAACAATGTTGGGATACACTGATCACGAAAACTTTGAGATTTTGTTCATAGACAATATAACATAACAAGATTGGAGAAAGCCTATAGTAGATTATTTACAAAATCCAGTGGCTTCGACAGAGCGAAAGATAAAGTATAAGGCACTAAGCTATATACTAATGGGAAATGAATTGTTCAAGAAAACACCTGAAGGTGTGCTGCTGAAATGCCTAAGTGAAACAGAAGCATACATAGCTCTTTCGACCACGCACTCCGGGGCATGTGGAGCACATCAGTAGGCCATAAGATGAAATGGTTGTTATTTCGACAAGGACTGTATTGGCCCACTATGTTAAAATATTGTATTGAGTTTTCAAAAGGATGTCAAGAATGTCAAGTGCACACAGGCATCCAGCATGTACCGGCAAGCGAACTTCATTCGATTGTGAAACCTTGGCCTTTTAGAGGTTAGGCTTTAGATCTTATTGGAGAGATTCGACCAGCATCCTCTAAAAGCCAGAAATACATATTGGTGGGCATTGATTATTTTACTAAATGGATCGAAGCAATTCCTTTAGTCAATGTAGACCAAGAAAATGTCATTGAATTTATTCAAAAGTACATTATATGTAGATTTGGAACCCCTGAGACAATAACGACAAATCAATGATCAGTCTTTACTGGTCAAAAAATACAAGAATTTTCTACAGAAATGGGATTCAAACTGTTAACATCTACACCTTACTATGCACAAGCTAACGGCCAAGTCGAAGCGGCAAACAAGGTAGTAATCAGTTTAATAAAGAAATATGTGGGAAAGAAACCAAGAAAGTGGCACAAGACGTTGGATCAAGTTTTATGGGCTTGTCGAACCTCGCCTAAAGAGGCTACAGGAACAACACCATTTCTCCTAACTTATGGTCATGATGCGGTATTGCCAGTGGAAATTTGTCTACAGTCAACGAGGGTTCAGAGACATCAGGATATTCCTTATGAAGTTTATTGGAATATGATGTTAGACGAATTGGTTGATTTGGATGAAGAAAGGTTGAAAGCTTTAGACCTATTAAGATTACAAAAGAAACGGGTCGAGAAATCCTATAATCGAAAAGTAAAACTTAAGGTATTTCTGCCTGAGGAGTATGGAAGGTAATTCTTCCAATGGATCGAAAAGACAGAAATATGGGAAAATGGTCCCCTAAGTGGGAAGGGCCTTTCAAAATTATCCAAACTTTCTCTGGTGGAGCCTATGAGATCGAGGAGTTAAATGAAGATAAAAGGCTTTTGAGAGTAAACGGTAAATACTTGAAAAAGTATAGACCTATGCTTCAAGAGGTTAAAATATCCAAAGTATAGTCACAGTCGAAATAAGCTAAAAGCCAAAATGAAAATTTAAATTTCATTAAAAAATTGCCAAAATGGCTGAGTGTGATCGGTGGATCTGGAACTGACTGTTTAACGCTGGTTCGCGAAATGTCGCGGAAGCAAGAGTCGCCACCGTCTTTTATTTTCTCCAAATGGAAAGGACAAAAGCACAGAAAAATTCCTTAAAGAGATTGCTCTCGGTTCGGGAGGTAGGTTATAGAAAGGGAAGGTGTTAGCACCCTTTCTATCCATGGTTATCCATGGGCTCTTAGATACTTGCTCATTGTGTTTTCAAAATGGTTTGTTTGCTTTTCAACTGTGGGTTTTAAAAAGTTTCTTTGAAAATTCCAGTTCGACTCTTGTATCAATCCTCAAGAGTGTTTGAAAAGTTGCTTTCGAAAGCTTTTTGAAAATGTGTCGGTGTGAAAAGTATTTTTGAATTTGTTTTGAAATTAGAGCAAGTATCTAGAGTCGTCTACCTACCCTAAGGAATTCGTCTGTGTAGATGTCCTTTAAAGTAGTGCCATCCCACCATTGAGAGGTAGGTAGCACCACCGTTGGAGGTGTTCGGGTCAATTCGAGGTTCGGGACATGGTGATCACCAGAGCAATGGGAAGACACCTTAGAAGCTACCCTCATGCCAGGTTCCCGGATCATGAGGGCTTACTAAGACATCCTCTACTCGACGATCACCTTTCGAGGCAAGGCAACAGTGAGGCGTACCCTAGGGGTGGTGTGTGATTTGTGTGTCAGATTCAGATATTTTTGTCTTGTCATGTCAAAGTGATCTATGCGTTTGTTTTTATTTTATCATTCATTCTTGCATGCATTTATTTAACAGTTAAAAAATTGCGAGAAGATAAAATTCCTAAACTATTACAAAGGCGCGGGTCCACATCGCCAAATTTAATCCAGGACCCGGTTTGACAGAAAATAAAGAAGTAAAGTGAAGTGTGAAAGATAAATATTTACACGGCTTTGGGAGAATTACATCAATATTTAAAAGAAGGAATAAATAAAATGCGCGAATTGAATTAAAATTGAAAACGAGGGCGTTGGACCCTTTTGAAGTTAAATTGAAATTAAAAATTAATTAATTATTTATTGAAATAAAAGAAGTGTTTTTTAGGTTTTTTTGTATTTATGAAATAAGAAAATTAAAATTAAAATTAAAAGAAACCCTAATTCTAAATTATTTTTAATTATTTGAGAAAAATGTTAAAGTTTAACTTAATTTACTAAAGAATTTATGTACATGTTTATTTACAAAATAAATTAGTAGTTAATAATAATAATAATGATGAGAAAATTATTTATTAAAAAAAAATGATGAAAAAGTTAAAAACCCTAATTTCTACATATTTAATTTATTAAGAAAAATATTAAAGTTTTGAAACCTAAATTAATCTAATTAATTGTTTAAAGTTTATTTACAAAAATAATAATAGTAAAATTAATATTAATAAAATAAACATTTTTTTGATTTTTCTGTATTTTATGTTTATTATGAAAATTATTTTATGGAATTAAAAGAAAACAATTAAAAAACAATTAAAAGAATAAAAAGGAAAAACAAATAAAAATTAAAAATTGAGCAAACCATAGGGGGTGTCTGGCCCAAGGGGAGGTTTTTTGAAGTATTGACTCCTGAGTACCGTGGTCTGCATTCTTTGGCCATTGGATTGAGTTTCATGCATAAGTTGTTCTACTTTGGCCATTTGGCTTTTGGCTTTTGGCTTTTGGCCATTTGTGTTCTGGCCTCAACGTTCCTTAATCTTCTCAGGATGTCTGTCTCGCCACGTATTGGTGTCATGTGTAAAATGTTCTGTTTTGGCCATTTGGCTTTTGGCTTTTGGCCATTTGGCTTTTGGCATCAACGTTCCTTAATGAACCTGCATGGGATCCTGTCTAAATCCTTACTAGAAAAGTAGTGACATGAATGCTTTTATGCCCTTTGGATCATGGAGATCAAGCCAGCCTCACCCTTACTGAAAAAGTAATAAGATGTTGATTTGTAACTGAGATGGCTTGTTTGTAGTGAGAGAGGGATTTGTAATAAGGATTTCAAGGTTTTAGGGTTCTTGAAAGAGTTTGATATTCTAACAGTGTTGTGGCAAGGTTTTTTTCTCTCTTCTTTTCTCCTCCTTTCTTCTTCTCTCTGGTTTGTGTGAAAAGAAGGTGATTATATAATGGAAATTAGGGTAAAGCAAATGGGCTTTGAATGTGCAATTGGGCCTCCAATATTCACTTGAATTCGTCACTTTCCAGGCTAAATCGCAGGGACTTAAGTGCATTTTTTGAAGTTGAAATGTGAAAACAAAATGTAGCCGGCATCGAGAACTAACTCCTGTCCGAAAATCGACTCAATCGGATAAACGGTGAATTAGTTATGAATTTTTGAAGTTTCAGCTCAGACAAACTTATCTTGGGCTCCAGTGTCGACTCTGACACGTTCTTCAATAAAAAACTGGTATTGATCGGTGCATAATTTGGTCTCGACTTTTGAAGCAAAGTTGTAGATCTATGAGTCAGTGACCTTGTGTAAAAATATGAGTCCAATCCGATAAAAATTGACCGAGTTATGAATTTTCGAAGTTTCGGCCCAGATGAAATAATATTCAGCATTCAGGATTTTCAGCGTGTCACGCACTCTGAGAAAAAAACGAAGGCCTTTTGAATACCGTTTGAACTCAATACCTCCTGTGAAAATGTAGCCAACTCAATTTGTGAAATTTTGGCACCGGAACCAGCTCGATACGATGAAAATTGACCAAGTTATGATTTTCTGAACATGACGCAAATAAACTTTTGTCACAAATTTTCTGTGCGAAAATACTTGATAAATCCACATTTTTGAAGACCTTCTGATCAAAATTGGCTTCCAGCCGTGAGAGATGAAAATGTAGATAATGTCAAGACGGAATTTTGGCCACCAGAACGGGTTCAAAACGAGTCACGATCTTCAAGTTATGAATTTTTTAGCGCGTAAAAACTGCACTTTCAGCATACTTTTTCACCATATTTCTTCAAGAAAACTCGCACATTCGGATACCTTCTTTAAAGAATTGACTCTTGAGCCGAACCTGAATTTGAGAATATGTTATCAGAGATATATTGGCGAAAGAATACCTGAATATGACGCGCCGGGTTGGACTTGTGAATTTTTCTTGAGATGTTTTGAGAAATATGGGAGGGCAAATTTTGGGGTACAACAGTTGCCCCTGTTCAATCTTCTTAGACCTGAGGATGCAGATTGGCTGACGTACCTTTCGTAATCCGAAGGTGGAAGATGATTGAACACTAGAGTGCCCAGAAATTTGCGCTCACATAGTGGCAGTGTGGTGGTGGAATGGGCTTATAGATGCCATTTGGAGATTGATGGATAGGATGATGGGCTTATAGATGCCATCTGGATGTAGATCGCGTAAGAGATTCCTTAGCGAGAACTTGCGTACCTGCAAAAGAAAAAGGATTACCTGACCTGTTACAGGGGCTGGTCTTCAAACTCTTCGTATAGATGTGTCCTGACTGGTTACAGGAGCTGAATCTGGAGTTTCAAATGGTGATGAATGAACCAGGGATGGTTACTACCTCAACAGGAACGGTGAGAGAACCTTGGATGACTTTAACCTCAACAGCAATCGTTGAGAAAATCTTGGGATGATTACTACCTCCGCAGTATCGGGGAGAGAACCATAGGCGACTACAACCTCAACAGCAATCATTGAGAGAATCTTGGATAACTTCAACTTCAACAGCAATCGTTGAGCGAATCTTGGGATTACCACCTCCGCAGGATCGGGGAGAGAACCATAGGCGACTACAACCTCAATAGCAATCATTGAGAGAATCTTGGATAACTTCAACTTCAACATCAATCGTTAAGAGAAATCTGGGATTACCACCTCCGCGGTATCGGGGAGAGAACCATAGGCGACTACAACCTCAATAGCAATCATTGAGAGAATCTTGGATAACTTCAACTTCAATAGCAATCGTTGAGAGAAGCCTGGGATTACCACCTCCGCAGTATCGGGGAGAGAACCATAGGCGATTACCACCTCAACAGCAAACATTGAGAGAACCTTTGATAACTTCTACTGAGTCTTTATCAGGAAAATCTGCTTGGGGTCGATTTAACTGGACTAGAGAAGGCCTTGGACTGGATAAGAAACAGAGAATCTTAGGGTCGATTAACTGAACCGGTCTAGGTCTTGGAATGTCTTCAACTGGGTCTTTATCAGAAAAATCTGTTTGGGGTCGATTTAACTGGACCAGAGAAGGCCTTTGACTGGATAATAACCAGGAAAATCTTTGGGAGTCGATTTAACTGAACCAGACAAGGTCTTGGAGTCTTCAACTGAGTCTTCAAAAGAAAAACCTTTAGGAGTCGGTTTAACTAGACCAGAGAACGCCTTTGACTGGATAATAACCAGGAAAATCTTTGGGAGTCGATTTAACTGAACCAGACAAGGTCTTTGGAGTGTAGCTTGAGAACTTAACTGAATCTTTCCTGAAAGGTAAAGGTCAGTCATATGCAATGCATGATATGGATCAAGCAATGATGTTCTCCATATAAATGAGATTTAAGATATGATGCGTATATGCATGCTATAATGTATGAGAATGTGATGTTTTGGAATGTATGTTTTCGTCTAGGAAAGTAAATCCTTGACGGGTGCCGGGAAGTCACTCCTGGGCTGATGTTGAAGTATTGATTTATTGCTTCCGCTGGGGATGAGAGTTGCAAGAATACCGGTAGGAGAAGATGACTCCGTTGGGGAATGAACTTGGCGAATGGATTACTCTGCGGGGAGAAAAGGTACTCTAACGGTCTTGCTGGGAAGCAATACTCTGTGGAGAGAGAGGTATTTTGTTGAATTGTTGATAATAACTTGCTGGGGATACCATTGTTGTGTTGGAAGTGTTGATAGACTTCGCTGGGGATAAGAGGACTTTGTCGGGGACGATCTTTCCGTGGCTTTTGGCTGAGGATAACCCAGTTATATCCTGGTAAAGAAATAACTCTTTGAATAAAGCCAGGAGACGCGTTCGTGCTCTGCGAGAATAAGCTTCCAGAATCTACTGGGGATAAGCTTACTACTTGGGGAGATGGATTCCAATTTTCCTGGGGAAACTGGTTTGGACTCTCCTGGGGAAGTTTTGATGTGCTGTGGAAGTAGCTCCACTGAATCTTTGATATACCGCCGTGGAACAATCTTTAGACCAAGACTGTCGGGGACGCTTGTTAAGAATTTATGTATATGCTGGGGGGATGTTGAGATCTGCTGGAGGATACCCAACTTCCTTAAGTTTGATAGTAGCTTTGCTTGGGGAGAGTGCACTGACTTGCTGGCTTACTCTCTGGGGAATTAAGATGCACTGATTATGTCCTACCTTGTATCTTGTGGACAGAGCAATTAGATCGTTTGGACAACTCATCATTGCCCCTGTTTCTGAGGTGGGAGAGGAAGACCTGTGAGGTGCTGATAGTTGTTGATGGACAAACTCTTCTTCTGATAGGCAAATGACAAGATGACGTGACATAGTCGTACGCTTTGATCCCTAACTTTTGCCTGGACCGCCCTTTCGGGTTTTCAGTCCACCGGGATACCCATTTTTGCCCAAGCCGTCTTTTCAGGTTTTCGACTTGCCGGGTGTACAGATTTTTTTCATTTCATCCCTTCATTTTGCCCGAACCCTTTTGGTTCGCCGGGAAGCCCTTATTTTTGCCTAGGTATGTCAACCTAGCGGGTCTTTGATTTTGCGCAGTATTTTCTCGACTATGTCCGTGTTCAGGGAATGTAAGGAGTTGCCCCTGTTGGAAGTATTTTTCCACGCCACCAGAAGGTGTTTGATCAGGCAAGATTTGTTGTTGGAGTGCCATAAGTGACTCAGGCGGAGATTTGCCCCAGGCTATTTGACTTTGAGAGATTCTCTGAATCTTGATTGGATTGCCCCAGATGATGGACCATGATCATGCCCCTCCCCTTGATTGGAAGTGCTTCTGTTCATTAGGCATTCATCGTGCGAATTTCTCTGCTGTTCAAACAAAAAGTCATATGCAAACAAAGTTATGTTAAAAATGCAAAGCTTATGTCTGTCTTGAAAATTTTGAAAATGCATTCTTTTTCATAAAACAAGTGAATGTTTGTAAAACGTGATGTCAACTCCGTATTTACCGTAAGCCTTAAGGAGTCAGGATACCTTTCGTAACAATATGCTTTCAAACTAACCCATGCTTCAGCTAGGACTTTTAAGGGTTATAACGTGGCTTGGTTCGTGGTTTAAGAAACAAAGGATAAAGGCTCAAATTATTTGTACCCACCCGCTCTTCGTGATGTTCTCCAAACCTAAACTCAGTTGATCATACGTTAGACCTTGTTTGAGTCTTTACTCTGATTTTCCGGTGATGATTCAGATGTTGATAACTTATTTTGGATAGGCAGTCATTCCTTCTTTTTTTTGTTGAGGGTTTATAGGACCTCTTTCTTTTGATTTCATTATCCCTTTCTTTTTTGCCTGAACTGTTTCCTTTTTGGAATTACAGTCAGCGGGATGCCCCAGTTTTATAAGTCTCCTTCATGGGTTTTGACTTTTTGGGCTTTTCATTTTTTGAGATAATGACTGCCTTTCTTTATTGATTATTCGGAACCATCACTGTCTTTCATTGTTTTGTAAGGACCTTTTTGGTGCCATTCGTCATGCACTTGGATCAACTGAGAGACTACCCTGCCCCAGGTTATGATTAAGGGTTTTTAAATTTCGAAAAGAAAAAACTCCTACTTCTTTGGCTCAGAGGGGTTGACGAGGGATTATCATCCTTATAACTTCAGTGTTTAGGGATTGAAACAATGCCTGTACCTCATCAGCGGGGTCTGTTCAAAAGCATACTGTAAAGATCGTGGTATCGTTTTCGTCATCCTCCCTCAAGAGGCTTTAGAATTTTAGATCAAGAGTTGACATCAGAAAAAATATGAAAATAATTTAGTGAATACGAATATATTGTTTCAGAACAGACATATGCGATGCATTAATGAAATAACAATGTTTAACATGAGTAAATGTTTGAACAAAAGAAAATTGCAATTTGAACATTCGAATGAACAAAAATTTCTCAATCCTAGCCATGATTTGGCAAGGGAGCAGTGATTATGTTCGGAGCCTCAGGTACTTCAAACTGAATTTCTCCAGCGTCGATCATGTCTTGAATCTTGTTTTTGAGAGGCCAGCAGTTGTCCGTAGTATGCCCCGGGCTATCAGAATGGTATACGCACCTATCGTTGGGATGATAGTTAGGAGCAGAAGTGTTTGGATTCTGGAGAGGAGCCCTTAAGGTGATCAGCCCTGCCTCCAACATTTGTTGTAGTGCTTGATCGAGTGACATATTGATCTTGGTGAACTTCCTTTTAGGCTTGTCTGGTTTGCTCTGATTAGCCCGTTGTTCTGGGCGAGGTCGTTGTTGGACCTGTGAAGTAATAGCAGCTTGGAGAAGTCCAAACCTTTGACTTCTTAGAAGTTGATTAATGACCAGGTCCCTGACTTGGGCTGGTTGTTTCATGTCTTGATGAAGCTGACTGATCATGGCCTTCAGCTCTCCCTGCTCCTGAGCTAAACCTTGAATGAGGGCCCTTTGCCCCAACATCTGGGTTTTCAATGTGTCTACCTCAGCTTGTAGACGTTTCAGCTGTTCGTCCTTGTCATCTTCAGGACTCGTTCTGATCAGATTCCCCATGAGGAGTGTCCTCAACTCTTCCTGCCCCTTGGATAGGCCTAGGAAGATTTCCCTGAACTGAGTCTCTTGAGCGTGAAGGTCCTGATTATCTTGTTGTGAAGCCATTGCTGAAATAAACAGCGAGAAAGGTAAGTGACCTGCAACAAGGATACCTGTTATGCAATGATGAGTATGACATGCATGTAATGTTTTCAAGGACCTCGCGGGGTAAACAAGAAAATTTGTTAGCATTTGGATCCGGTAGCTTGATTGAAAGAAACTTCATATTTGCTGAGAGTCTTTCTTCCCAGGGTCAAAGGCTCACCATATCAAGTGGGTCATAGCCTCTGACAACTTTGGCTAGAGGAAAATAAATCCTCTTTGCCCCTTGCTAGATGTTTGATTCATCATGACCTGCATCACAAGCCCTTGAGATCCTTGAAATGGGTTAGGATGTATGCAATGGTATGATGTCATGATGCATGGGGTAATATGAATAAACCCTGTTATGAGCCCTTATTAAGGACTATAAACAGAAACCTGCAAGAAACTCAAGTAAAACCTGTCATGAGTCCTAATTAAGGACTATAAACAAAACCTGCCGGAAACTTAGTAAACCCTGTTATGAGTCCCAATTAAGGACTATAAACGAAACCTGCAAGTAGTTCATGTGTCAGATAACAAGCATGCAAATAGTCAAGTACGAAGGCACGCAAGTCACACAAGAGAAGCCCTTAGAGTTTAAGGCCAGCATGGGGTCTGGGTAGTACCCTCTTGAAGTTGGTGGGCTCAACCTGTCCTATTAGAAGTAACCGGGTTCTAAGGGTCGCAATATCACTGGATTGCTTTCATTGTTCATCGTTTCGATTTAGCCACTGAACTGGCGACCGAAATATTCCAGGAAAGCAACCCTCAATTGAGTGTAGTATCGAGCATCAACCAACCTCGGACTGCACCAAAGTCAGTTATCTCACTACCCTAAAGAGGCCAAGATAGTTCAATTAAGGTTCCTAAGGTCTGTTGATGCTTCACGACACCACGCGGAGGCCCCGTACTCTCCTTGACTGAACTCAAGGGTTACCGGTACACACCAAAGTGCCACATCAACGTAGCAGACTGTTTCAACCATGTCGGTATACCCCGCACAGTTCCCTCACAGCCTTGTTGCTACTTTCTAAGAAGGTATCCCCCAGATCCGGGTTAGGATCTATAGAACTCCCAAGACAGTCCCATAATTTAAAGCAAGCAAATCAATACAATTGAAAACACAGTTACGAACTAGCCCTAAGGTACACCTCACTTTATAAATTTTTCCCCAGCAGAGTCGCCAATTCTGTGATCGGTGGATCTGGAACTGACTGTTTAACGCTGGTTCGCGAAATGTCGCGGAAGCAAGAGTCGCCACCGTCTTTTATTTTCTCCAAATGGAAAGGACAAAAGCACAGAAAAATTCCTTAAAGAGATTGCTCTCGGTTCGGGAGGTAGGTTATAGAAAGGGAAGGTGTTAGCACCCTTTCTATCCATGGTTATCCATGGGCTCTTAGATACTTGCTCATTGTGTTTTCAAAATGGTTTGTTTGCTTTTCAACTGTGGGTTTTAAAAAGTTTCTTTGAAAATTCCAGTTCGACTCTTGTATCAGTCCTCAAGAGTGTTTGAAAAGTTGCTTTCGAAAGCTTTTTGAAAATGTGTCGGTGTGAAAAGTATTTTTGAATTTGTTTTGAAATTAGAGCAAGTATCTAGAGTCGTCTACCTACCCTAAGGAATTCGTCTGTGTAGATGTCCTTTAAAGTAGTGCCATCCCACCATTGAGAGGTAGGTAGCACCACCGTTGGAGGTGTTCGGGTCAATTCGAGGTTCGGGACATGGTGATCACCAGAGCAATGGGAAGACACCTTAGAAGCTACCCTCATTCCAGGTTCCCGGATCATGAGGACTTACTAAGACATCCTCTACTCGACGATCACCTTTCGAGGCAAGGAAACAGTGAGGCGTACCCTAGGGGTGGTGTGTGATTTGTGTGTCAGATTCAGATATTTTTGTCTTGTCATGTCAAAGTGATCTATGCGTTTGTTTTTATTTTATCATTCATTCTTGCATGCATTTATTTAACAGTTAAAAAATTGCGAGAAGATAAAATTCCTAAACTATTACAAAGGCGCGGGTCCACATCGCCAAATTTAATCCAGGACCCGGTTTGACAGAAAATAAAGAAGTAAAGTGAAGTGCGAAAGATAAATATTTAAACGGCTTTGGGAGAATTACATCAATATTTAAAAGGAGGAATAAATAAAATGCGCGAATTGAATTAAAATTGAAAACGAGGGCGTTGGACCCTTTTGAAGTTAAATTGAAATTAAAAATTAATTAATTATTTATTGAAATAAAAGAAGTGTTTTTTAGGTTTTTTTGTATTTATGAAATAAGAAAATTAAAATTAAAATTAAAAGAAACCCTAATTCTAAGTTATTTTTAATTATTTGAGAAAAATGTTAAAGTTTAACTTAATTTACTAAAGAATTTATGTACATGTTTATTTACAAAATAAATTAGTAGTTAATAATAATAATAATGATGAGAAAATTATTTATTAAAAAAAATGATGAAAAAGTTAAAAACCCTAATTTCTACATATTTAATTTATTAAGAAAAATATTAAAGTTTTGAAACCTAAATTAATCTAATTAATTGTTTAAAGTTTATTTACAAAAATAATAATAGTAAAATTAATATTAATAAAATAAACATTTTTTTGATTTTTCTGTATTTTATATTTATTATGAAAATTATTTTATGGAATTAAAAGAAAACAATTAAAAAACAATTAAAAGAATAAAAAGGAAAAACAAATAAAAATTAAAAATTGAGCAAACCATAGGGGGTGTCTGGCCCAAGGGGAGGTTTTTTGAAGTATTGACTCCTGAGTATCGTGGTCTGCATTCTTTGGCCATTGGATTGAGTTTCATGCATAAGTTGTTCTACTTTGGCCATTTGGCTTTTGGCTTTTGGCTTTTGGCCATTTGTGTTCTGGCCTCAACGTTCCTTAATCTTCTCAGGATGTCTGTCTCGCCACGTATTGGTGTCATGTGTAAAATGTTCTGTTTTGGCAATTTGGCTTTTGGCTTTTGGCTATTTGGCTTTTGGCCTCAACGTTCCTTAATGAACCTGCATGGGATCCTGTCTAAATCCTTACTGGAAAAGTAGTGACATGAATGCTTTTATGCTCTTTGGATCATGGAGATCAAGCCAGCCTTACCCTTACTGAAGAAGTAATAAGATGTTGGTTTGTAACTGAGATGGCTTGTTTGTAGTGAGAGAGGGATTTGTAATAAGGATTTCAAGGTTTTAGGGTTCTTGAAAGAGTTTGATATTCTAACAGTGTTGTGGCAAGGTTTTTTTTCTCTCTTCTTTTCTCCTCCTTTCTTCTTCTCTCTGGTTTGTGTGAAAAGAAGGTGATTATATAATGGAAATTAGGGTAAAGCAAATGGGCTTTGAATGTGCAATTGGGCCTCTAATATTCACTTGAATTCGTCACTTTCCAGGCTAAATTGCAGGGACTTAAGTGCATTTTTTGAAGTTGAAATGTGAAGACAAAATGTAGCCGGCATCGAGAACTAACTCCTGTCCGAAAATCGACTCAATCGGATAAACGGTGAATTAGTTATGAATTTTTGAAGTTTCAGCTCAGACAAACTTATCTTGGGCTCCAGTGTCGACTCTGACACGTTCTTCAATAAAAAACTGGTATTGATCGGTGCATAATTTGGTCTCGACTTTTGAAGAAAAGTTGTAGATCTATGAGTCAGTGACCTTGTGTAAAAATATGAGTCCAATCCGATAAAAATTGACCGAGTTATGAATTTTCGAAGTTTCGGCCCAGATGAAATAATATTCAGCATTAAGGATTTTCAGCGTGTCACGCACTCTGAGAAAAAAACGAAGGCCTTTTGAATACCGTTTGAACTCAATACCTGCTGTGAAAATGTAGCCAACTCAATTTGTGAAATTTTGGCGCCGGAACCAGCTCGATACGATTAAAATTGACCAAGTTATGATTTTCTGAACATGACGCAAATAAACTTTTGTCACAAATTTTCTGTGCGAAAATACTTGATAAATCCACATTTTTGAAGACCTTCTGATCAAAATTGGCTTCCAGCCGTGAGAGATGAAAACGTAGATAATGTCAAGACGGAATTTTGGCCACCAGAACGGGTTCAAAACGAGTCACGATCTTCAAGTTATGAATTTTTTAGCGCGTAAAAACTGCACTTTCAGCACACTTTTTCACCATATTTCTTCAAGAAAACTCGCACATTCGGATACCTTCTTTAAAGAATTGACTCTTGAGCCGAACCTGAATTTGAGAATATGTTATCAGAGATATCTTGGCGAAAGAATACCTGAATATGACGCGCCGGGTTGGACTTGTGAATTTTTCTTGAGATGTTTTGAGAAATATGGGAGGGCAAATTTTGGGGTACAACACTGAGTCATTATAATAAGTGATTAAGCAAATATAGAGACAGTATTCAAAAGGGGGGATTGGCCTTGATCTGGAGGTATTTGATCCTTTGTAATTCCAGACGCCTTTCGCAAAGAGCCTTCGACTGATGAAGGGTTTCAAGTTTAGCATCAAGCGTTTGGGCTCGATCAGCATGTTTCAACCCTTCAGCAAGTTCCTCTTGGCTTTCAGACTCAGTATTAATGGCGAGAAGTTCTTCCTTCCTTTTATCATTGGTGGAAATTTTAGCCTCCAATTCTCTGATATGCACCCTCATTTTAGCCGTGTCTCGATCGATCTCCTCAGATTCTTTATGCCTAGCCTCTTGAGCCTTCGACAGTTCTTTTACTTTGGAAGTTGATTCAATAGCAGCATGCCAAGCAGCAGCTACATGGCCGTTAGCCTCTTCGATCTCACAAACAAGAGTCCTTCGACGATTGTAGTCAGCTGACACTTGGTCAATAATGGAAGTTAAATCCAGAATGATGCTAGCTACGTATGGAGAAGCAACGAGGAGATCAATAGCCCTCAAAGTGGTCTTCAGGAAGGAAGGAGAAATAGGTTCTCCCTCCAAGGTTAACATTAAGTCTCTTTTGAAAATTCGTGCTTTAACGTTCTGAAGTGCCTCATCAAGAGGGGATGTTGAGGTGGACTTTCCGGATGCAGTCGAAACACTATGGTCAGAAGAACTTTCTCGCCCTTTGAGAATGGCAGTCAAGTAACCCAGAGGATTTTGCTGTTTCATCAAAGCCAAAGCTTCTTTGGTTCGAGACCCTGTCGAAGGGGCACCCTCATTAGTGGCAATAGCCACATTAACTACCTGTGCTGGAATATGGGCAGCTTC
This sequence comes from Vicia faba, assembly GCA_948472305.1. Taxonomy (NCBI): domain Eukaryota; kingdom Viridiplantae; phylum Streptophyta; class Magnoliopsida; order Fabales; family Fabaceae; genus Vicia; species Vicia faba. Next base: position 1,202,410,152 of record OX451740.1, on the reverse strand, counting down.
AGTGTTCGTCATATTTTGGGCCCCTTCAGTAGAGCCTTCTCCGCCATCAGCATCTGGAATTCTTTCATCCTGATTTTCCCCCTCCAGCATATCTTCCCTCTCTGTTCCAGCTACGACATCAGTAGCCTCCCCCTCTTCGCCTTCCTGTGCATCACCCAGAGGAGCCCTAGTTTCTTCCTGTTCTCCTATAGGGCCTTCTTCATTTGCCTCCTCTATTGTCTCATATTGAGGATCAGAAGTTTGGTTCACTTTATCAGCGGAGCTAACAAAGGAGCCTTTTGCTGAAGAAGGCCTATAAGTGGGATCTCCCTCACTATTTAGCAGAGTGGCAGATCCTTCGACAAGAGTGGGAGCATGTTTGGAAGTACCGGCAGTATCTTGAAGATTAAGAAATTTTATTCTCATAATTCTTATGAAAAAAGGGGTTATGCAAATAGTAAGTAGATATCTGTCGAAGTATATACCTAAAGAGGAACTTCAACACCGGGGTTGGAATTGTCACTCTTACTAGGGTTATTTAGCCTAGCGGTTACCTCTTGCTCAGTGGGTTCTCTGATGACTACAGGAGGAGGCCTTGATTTGGTAGTTGTAATTTTAATTTTTGTTTTGGGACGAGGCTCAGGTGCGGGAGCTGCTTTCTTTAATTTTTGCCTCTTCAGAGGAACAGGAGGAGACTCCTCTTCTTCGTCACTAGAGATTTCGATTTCCTGAACCTTCCTTTTCTTGGGAGTGGTCTTCTGAACATCCAGAAAGATAAGAGTCGAAGACATCAACATTTATATCAGAAAATAGAAAAGGAGAAAGGTATAGCAGAAAGTGAATACCTTTGGTGAAGGGTTAACAGAAGGGTCTCCCCCTTTGGTGCTTTCAGCAGCCTTTTTTATGTTGGTCCTCTTGACAGCTATACAAGAAACAAATATAAGGTGACATCGAATGATTGAATATAAGACAAGGAAACAAAAAGAAAGAAAATATTACCTTTCTTAATCTTGTCAAGGACCAGTTTAAACGCCTCGCGAAGGTGGTGGGAGAAATCCTTCTCGTCGAAGAATTCCTCATTATAATACTGCCTCCACCACCCCTCAAAATTGGGCGAACACATGAAATTGAGAGTGAAGTCGAACAGAGTTAGTATGGTCTGACCAACGTACCTACCAATGTGCTTGGTAGCAGCATCCTCTGAGTAATCTGCATTATAAAATAACAATAGTTTTTATCGAGAGTAGATGTGAGATGGGAGTGACTGGACAATACCGAATTATCGAGAGACAAGATTCAGTTGGTAAGCAATCAAACTTAATTGATTCTTCGAACTCTTGAATCTCAGTGGCATGATTCTTGGTCGAAGAACAGACTCCCAAATGGCCACATATTCGTCCTCTAAGTCTTCCTCATCAGCTGACGGAAATGGTCTGGTAAACCATTATGGGCCAACTTTTCGACTTGCGAAGGGAGCCATGGTCGAAACAAAATTTTTGCACTCTGCAAACATCATCACAAAGCTGGTGAAGGCCTTTTGAAATTGCTGACCCTCGTCACTCGGAGTCAGCAAAGCTAGCCTGGTGCCTTCGACCCTCATGTTCAAAATTTCTGTGGCTTCTTCGTTTATCGTATTCTTCTGAGGAAGAAAAGATTCGAAGGTGGCGTTGAGCCAAAGTTGAAGAAGCCAAAAAGGGCCAGAAAGGAGCAAGCCTTCCATGTCTCCTATGACTTTGAGTTGAGTCACACCATTGCTGATGGACTCATACAGATTGGCCAGAATTAATTTAGCCAAGCAGAGAGGGTAGCCGTGATGAAGCTACGTTGCGAGCGTGAGCATCTTCTTAGTCACTTGAAGTGACTTGGTACAGAAGACGAATCGAGACAGCCACATAGCCAAGAAAGCTATGTGTTCGACCTCCGACACGGTAATACATGATTTATCATGAAAATGGTTGATGAATGTGGTGTATGTGGGTTTTGTAGCTGAAAACCCAATGGCATCTTCAGATAAGTCCTCTGGGTCAAAGTAGTCACCAGTTGGTCGAAGGTCGGTGATTGCTGCTATGTCGAAGAGAGTTGGAGTCACCATTCCACAAGGAAGGTGAAATGTGAAATGGGTGCTGTCCTAGAAATATAACGATGAAACTAACATAAGAGGGCAATAAGACAACCTTGTCTTCGACAACATCACCAAATCATAAATCCCCATTTCCTTCCAAACTGGGGTTTGCGCCTTCTCCATCTTATTCAGCCAGTCTGAATACTCTGAAGAGAGATTAGGGCACGATCGAAAGATCTTGTTCCCTTTGTTTATGAACTGAAGGTTAATGTCCTCCTTTGTCTGAGCGTGTTGCTGGTTAGCTGGAGTCGCATCCTCAGGATCGTTCCTGGGCTTCTTCGCACAACCTATGGGTTTGAGCCTGTGGTGAGTGGGGAAGAAAGCACGATTTTTCATGGGATCCTCGACGCATGTAGATAGAGGGCCCGACATGGCGTATATATTCTCATGATATCTAACAGGGATGAGGAGTTGGGAATCATACGCCTCACGCCATTCTCTAGTCATGGGTTCAGAGAAGAACCTTGGCCCCTCAGTCGAAGCAGGAGAAGAGTTTGTGGGGAAGATTTCTGGTTGACGCTGCACGTCAGTCATATTCTTAGGTTTGGGGTTGTTGGGAGCGTTAGAAAGGAAAGCCATTGTTATGAGATACTAAGGAATGAAGATGACGGTGCAAGGTGTTTTTCTTTTCTGCAAAGGAGATAAAAAATGCTAAGTGTTGTGAAAGTTCCAAAAGAGAAGGCTCAAGGCTATTTATAGTGTTCATAGGGAAGTGTGTCTCATCAAAGCCATTTAATGCTATAGACATAGTGGGGCACGTGGTAAGCTGCAAAGCAGTAATCGTGCAGATGATGGGAAACGTTTGACATGCTTGCCTAGGTTCTAGGAGTAATGGTCATAATGGCAGCATGGTAACGACTGATTGAAAAGACGTCTTGGGAAAAGAGTAATGATGGTTCTGAGTGTGGCAGCTGTTGGAAGACGAAAAGCGCACGTTAAAACCTTTTTGGACAAAAAGGGCAGGTGTCGAATAGGAATGTCAAAGAATGATTGTTTCTCTCGACGTTGAAACAAGAATTCTTTGGGGAAATTTGTTGGCTCTTGAATTTGACACCTACTATACATATTGGCCCCATGGACCAAAATAGAGCAGATAAAGCCAAGCTGGAAAATGCTTCGACGGATGGAAAAACATAGAGAAAATATATGAGTTACAAATTGGTCTTCGACCAGACATCACCATCAGTCCTTCGACGGGAAAGGTCCTGTGGCCTTCGACTAGAAGAACAAACCTTCATGTCAGCACCAAAGGCGAAGGATATTTGAATTTAAAGATTGGAGGGAAATGCAGTTCGCCAGTAGTTAAAAGAAAGCGACGTGGCAGGAAGATAGAGGTCGACGGACATGAAAAAGACACTTGTATTCATCCTAGAAGCCAAGGACCCCTCGACAGTTACATAGTTTTAGTATAAAACTAGGAAGTTTGTGTGGAGTTTCGGTGTGTTCAACCTATTGTGCTAGTTACTCAATATTATTCAAGTACCCGCTGTGTGTGAAAGAATAACTAAGAATGTACGTTGGAAACACCCTTTTTCATTAATAAAGTCTTTTTACATTGCTTTAAACTTCTTTTGCAAAGTTTACATTTCTACATCTTTACTTGGACTTCTAGTTACTTTCTTACTTTCCAAAACCATCACACAATATCCTTGGTCGAACGTGCGTTCTACCTAGATATTAACTTTTACATCAAACCAACATAAAAATTAGCATATGTTCTGGGATAAATATGATCGATCCCGCGAGTAACCAAAAGGACTTTCCTTTTTGGAAGATCATCGGTTGTTTACCAAAAACCACGGTAAACAATGAGCCAATACATTATGGGTCTTTTTGAAAGTCAACAAAAAGATATTTTTTGTCAAGGCAAGTTACATCAAGATGATTTCTCCAAATGCAAAAATGGTAAACATAGAGATTGTAGGGGACATCTTGAGCTTTCTAAAAAGTCAAAGCTTATATCCAAAAGATAAAAATGAGCAAGTTATGACTAGTACAAATTGGGCTAATTGGTGAAAATGCAAAAAAGTCAACTTTGAGCAAAAATGCATTTTTAAGTTCATACACCTATTTTATGGAATTCAAATATGTTTATGACTTACTTAAGGACCCCTAAATTCACTCTCACCTTGATTTGCATTTTTTCTCTCTATTTTATTCATATTTATTTTGTTTTTATTCAAATAAACACAAAATAAATTGCATAAAATAATAAATAAAAAGTATGGACACATGGGCTGATGATTTGGGTTGATATTAGGCCTTAGAATTCGTGCAATGCATGAGGAAAAGACCAGGTTCATTGCATCTCAAGAAGGGAAAGTTTTTCACAATTTTGGAAGTATTTTAATATGTTTGATATTGCTTTGAAAGGGGGTCTTAATGCTACGATTCTTGCCATGTTTATTCACCATTCCACTCGTCTATAAATGCAATGCATTGCAAGCCCAAAGGGAGCATGAAATCCCTCTTCAAAAATCTCTCCAATTGCCTAACAAAAGCTCTACAAAATTTTCAAAAAAAATCTCAAACTAGTGCAAAGTTGTATCTGCATTTCAAAGCCCCAATAATCCAAACAAGTGATCGAATCACCTCTCCGAGGCATCCAGGAATCGAATCCAACTTATAATTGAGTCCCTTCACGTTCAGAATGATCACTACGATCATCAACGGTTTGGTATAGTTTCCTTGGATTCGATCTGTTAATATATATATTGTTAAATCTAACGCATGCATATATGTTTATGGCAATGATTAGAGCAGGTTTAATGTATCACGTGTGAGTTTAAATGATAAAATCACAGGATTCCATTGTTAGGGCTCAAGAACTTTTGAGCTTCACAATTTAAAATTCAGGGACTTTCAGGCCAAACTAAAGCCAAATCTAAAGACTCAAAGGCACATTCCCACCATACATCCTTCAAGGGCCATACGTACATGATCCTTTGCAAATACCCGGGCTTTGATTTATTGGGCTTGGGACGTTTTTAGATTCTCACCCTCTATTTACTTGTTGCAACATGACCCATATTATCCTTTGTCTTATTTATTTTCTTTTGTTTTAATTAATTCCTTTTTCTTTTTATAACAAAAAAATCATTAAAAAAATCGTAAAATCAGAAAATCACCAAAAATTTAGATTTAGTTTTTTTATTAAATTTAATTTTCATGAATCAATTAGTTAGTTACGTTGACTCATTTCCGTAATTATAAAATCAATTAAAATTTAGGATTTAATTAATTTCAATTCTTTTATTTATTTAAAAAATACAAAAAAAATATAGAATTAGTCTTCTTTTTATTAATTTTTAGTTCTTATTAATAATCAATATTTTTCTTTAAGATTAGATCTAGTTTAGTTGATTTTTTTATTAACTATATAATAACTCATACACTATATAATAACTCATTTCACTTCACTTTTTCTCCTGAAAACCCCAAATTTGAAATTTTTTAAATAAATAAATAAATTATGTAAATATAATTTATTATAACGTTTGTTTTTAATAAATAGGATCCCTTAATTTATTTTAAACTTTAATTATTTTTATCATTTTTTTATGTTTTTTTTATATAAGAGATTTGTTTTCATTCTTTCTAGAGAGTTTAAACCGACCCAAAAAAATCTGAAAATAATCTTTCAAAGTTTTTCACTGAGTAAATTGTTTGACCAAGAAAAGGATATTAATGTTTTCTTACTAATAAATATTTTTTAAAAATATATTATCATTATCTAAAATAAATCATAATTTATTACCACATTCGTCTCTTCTTTAATGATTACATATTTTAATAGTTATTTATTTTATTTATTATGTATACTATTCATTTCATTATTCATGTCATGAATATGAATTCATAACTATTTGTTTTATTTATTCATAACTTAAATACATAATGAACTTTAAATATAAATATTTATTTAATGATAGTTTATTATTTAATAATATTTTTTATACAAACTAAAATTATATACTATGTAAAAAGGAGAAATACAAAGACAATGACCTAGAAATAAACTTATTATTGAAACATATCTAAATTATCTTCGTCATTCAAAAATATATAATATTTAAATAATTTGTAAGTATTTAGAATCAAACCAACAATCCGAATTACTACTACTATTTAAAAATATCTAAAACAATGCAACAATTTAACTTTCGTCGCAACTTAAACAACACAAACATGAACGGAAATCATTACCACCATTCATAAATATTTAGGACGACACTATCATTCAGAAATATATAGAGAAGCACAATATCTTGACCTTATAAGACACTATCAAATCTTCTTAAACATTTTGTATATTTTAAAAAATTATAGTCTAAAATTTTAAATGGGAACTTTTTTTCGTAAAATTATCAATGATAACTTTTTTTTGTAAAATTTTAAAAACAATTATGATCTTCTGAATATCTTAATCAATATTTAATACAAAAATATATAAACTTATTTCATAACTATAATTATTTTTAATTATATTTCATTAACTTGGACGCTAACGATAAACTTATAAATGAAATGTTTACATTGAATGTAAAAATTTGTGTTTGAAAATTTTATATTGATTTGGTTAAAAATTTATATTTAATTTATTTCACACACCCCATCAAATTTTCATGTCACACATCCCATCAATCCGTACTGTTTCAAAATCAATTATTGAAAAACGAATTATATCAATCGGTTCGATCAGTTGAACTAGGAATTAAAGTCGTTTATGGTCGAACAAATTTTGAAAACCAAACAATACTAAAATCGGTATACAAACTGGGAAACCGAGAATAAATAGGAGGAAAAACCAAAGGTTTAACCGGTTCCTAACATTAGACCGTAATTTACTTATTTTTTATGAAGAATCTAAAAAGGATAAAGAGTAATTTTCAATACACCAGATTTATTGATTCTATTTCTTCTTTCTTGTATTTGTAATAGTCAAATCCAAACAATATAAATCATTTCTTTTCATCTTTGTTTTAAATCATTTTTTTGTAATCAATATATATATTAGAAAACGAGAACTAAGGGTTCTCAAACCTGATTACAACAAAAGCACGAGATAAAACTCGGCCAAAAGTAAAATTACAAACCAAATTGAAATTAAGATAAGTAAAACAAAGGATCTTTGTTAAACTCGTAAAAATTACAATTGGGGTGAGTAATTTCACCGATAAAAAACCATCTCCAAACCATAGGTTGATGTTCCACACGACATCAAGCACATTCCAAGCATTGTTACAGAAAAAATATAAAAAACATATTCTAAAATAAAATTTATTCTGATACGAAGACAGATACAAAGACCTCTTCTGGCTCAGATAAAATCAGCCATAGATTTATTCTGATACTTTTCCAGTTTGGAGTCAACATTTACTTTGGATGGCATCTATAAGCCCATCTCTGACGAATCTCAATCATCTTCTCTAAATGGCATCTATAAACTTGTTCCCAATATCATCAACCAACAACGTTACTTCATGCACAGGTGAGTGCAAATTTCTGGGCACTCTGGTGTTCAATCATCTTCCACCTTCAGATTACGAATGGTAGACATGCCAATCTAACTCTTCAAGTTTAAGAATATTAAACACGGGCAGTTGTTGTACCCCAAAATTTTCCCTCTCATTTTTATTCAAAACATACTTCTAGAGGTCCCCAAGTCCTCAAGGTTGACCAATAATTGACCAGACAAATTCTCCTCCTGAGCAATAGACCTCCAACTAGGGTTTCACTTTTCACAAAGAAGTTTGGGTTTAAAAGGTATCAAGTGATTTACATGGTTCCTAATATGTCATCAAGAGTGCTCATGCCAAGTTTCATGCCTTGCATCACAAGTCTTCTCAGTTAATGGCTCAAATGTTTGAAAATCAATTGTATTGGAGAAAAAGTCAACTATGGTCAATATACAGACAAACCTCAAGATTTTTGGTCAAAATAAACATTTTGAAGTGATATCTATCATTTTATCAAGGGTTGATCATGATTCCTCAAGGAATGCTCTCAAATCATCAAGAATCCAAAAGTGCAAAATTAAGGTTTCCTAGGAAAAGCCAACTAAACTTTAACCAAGCATAACTTTCACATGTTTTATCCATTTTGCCCAAACCAAAATTCACTGTGAAGAAAATTCAATTCCCTACAACTTTTATTTTGTCCTCAAGTTTAAAAAATGCATCATTGGAAAGATATGAGCCAATACATTACGGGTCTTTTTGAAAGTCAACAAAAAGATATTTTTTGTCAAGGCAAGTAACATCAAGATGATTTCTCGAAATGCAAAAATGGTAAACATAGAGATTGTAGGGGACATATTTAGATTTCTAAAAAGTTAAAGCTTATCTCCAAAAGATAAATATTCAGGCCAAACTAAAGCCAAATCTAAAGACTCAAAGGCGCATTCCCACCATACATCCTTCAAGGGCCATACGTACATGATCCTTTGCAAATACTCGGGCTTTGATTTATTGGGCTTGGGACGTTTTCAGATTCTCACCCTCTATTTACTTGTTGCAACATGACCCATATTATCCTTTGTCTTATTCATTTTCTTTTGTTTTAATTAATTCCTTTTTCTTTTTATAACAAAAAAAATCATTAAAAATTCGTAAAATCAGAAAATCACCAAAAATTTAGATTTAGTTTTTTTAATTAAATTTATTTTTCATGAATCAATTAGTTAGTTACTTTGACTTATTTCCGTAATTATAAAATCAATTAGAATTTAGGATTTAATTAATTTCAATTCTATTTTTTAAATACAAAAAAAATATAGGATTAGTTTTCTTTTTATTAATTTTTAATTCTCATTAATAATTAATATTTTTCTTTAAGATTAGATCTAGTTTAGTTAATTTTTTTATTATTTAAACATTTTTCTCAAAATAAGACAAAAACAATAAAAAAATTTCTTAAATTACTTAGACCTTTCTTATGGTTTCGAACATTCTATTTACCCTCGCGCGTTCATTTTACTTCCCGCATTATTATTTCCTTGTCATTGTATCTGCTTATGGTTTGTAACAGTTAAAAATTAGGATTTTATTTACCGCTTTTATCCCCAATTTTTGGACTTATAATTTTCCCCCTCCTCGAAGCCATGTAATAGCTAGATTTAAATTCCTCGCTTTTAATTCCCGTACATATTTGAACTGTTTAGATGTATGGTAATAGGATTACATGGCAAGAAAATTAAAACAAAACATTAGCAAACCTAACACCAAGATAAATAATTGAAACACAATGCACTCTCACATGCGCACCTTTAGCGTATTCCCACTTCGGTTGCCTTCGGGATAAAATAATCATAACTCTCGAAAAGTGAGAGGCTTTAGTGGCTATCCTCTGGTTTAAATATCTAAAAAATGACCCTCTCGATGTTGCCTCGGTATGATCTTAAAACTCTAGGGTGGTTACTAAAGTATCTTGCCCAGTTGCCTTTGTGATTGTAACGATGACCCTTCGAATGTCCCTCAAAAATCCAACGATAGAGCTACCTACTCACTAATAGTAGGATAGCACTGTCTAAAGGAAAAGAGGAAAAGAACAAACCTTTCGAGTAAAGAAGATAGTTCTTAGATTCTTTCTCAAAAACAATTCCTCACATACACAAAAATCTTTCCAAAAACATTTTTCAAAACACTCTGTATACATTCTCAATAATACGAGAAACATTACGAAGCTCGTCGCACTAAGGTGCCTTTTCAAATACTTTTTCAAACACACAAACACAAGGTATTTTCAAATGAGCTAGCATCTAAGAGCCCATAGATAACTACAGATAGAAAGGATGCTAACACCTTCCCTTTCCATAATCTACCCCCTTACTCAGAAATAATCTCGAAAGGTCTTTTTCTGTTCTTTTCACCCTTTCCTTTGTTGGATAAAAGAAAAGTCAGTGGAGACTCTTATTAGAACATAGTTTGATTCTACAATCCTTATTAGAGTTTTTATGATAGCAAACACAAAAAACAAATATGCACTCTAAATTTGTGTTGTATGTTGTATAAAAGTTATGACTGAAACGACATCAGAAGTTAAGCCACAGAAGCTTTCAAGCTGAGCAATCAGAATGTTCTGAAGAATGATTATCAGAATTTGCGCTAAAGTAAAAGATATTCTGATTCTGAACAGAAGTCTAACGTGCCAACAGATCCTCATGTCTCTGAGTTATCAAAGTTCTAAAGTAAAGCAGCATACAAGATTCCCAAGTTCTGAAGCGTTACTTTTCCATTAAGACAATATCATATGCAACGACTTCATTCAGACAAGAATCTTCTCAGTATGGAAAGTGCATTGAGTGTCCATTATCACGCTTCATTTTGGACAGATTTCCACGCCTATATAACCAAGCTCAAAGGGTAAATCATTTACGATTTTTTCCAACGACTTCTCATACATCTCAAAAAGCTGCAAATATTTATATTCATTTATATACTCAAATTGTGTAATACATCACAGTAGTGATACCGTTTTTGTAATGAAAAATAAATAGTACACAGTTAATTATTCTTTGATTAAGATATTGTTCCTTGAGATAAACCGGGTTGTGGTCATACTCAAGAAGACTTTGGCAGTTGTCAAAGTAGATTTATAATCTGTTTGATTAGTGGATTAAGTCCTTGTTGGAGAGAGGAGAAATCACCTTGGAGGGTGGACTGGAGTAGTTTGAGATCAAGCGAACCCGGATAAAAATCTTGAGTCTATTGCATTTGATTTTTAAGTTTCAGTTTAACCCCCCCCCCCCCCCCCCCCCCTCTTGTGTTTTTCACTTCTTCAATTGGCATCAGAGCGCCTGGTTCTGAGTTCATACACTTAACCGTGTCAGTACAAGATCCAAGCTTTAGAAAAATACTATGGTGGGACCAAGCCAAAACATCAGCAATTCCTATCATGGTGACAAGGACAAAATCAGCGGAAAACCTCCAGTCTTTGATGGAGAAAATTTTGACTACTAGAAAGAAGGAATTGAGAGCTTCTTTCTGGCTCATGATGCTGACATTTGGGACATGGAAATTGATGGATACATACATTCAGTGAATAAAAGTGGTCAGAAGATAGATAGAAAAAGAATGTCTGATCAGCAAAAGTGTGATTTCAGAAACCATCATAAGGCCAGAACAATTCTTCTCAGTGCCATCTCATACTCAGAGTATGAGAAGATCTCAAACAGAGAGACAACCAAAAACATGTTTGACTCCCTGAGAATGACGCATGAAGGCAACATACAAGTTAAAGAAAATAAGGCCCTTGCACTCATTCAGAAATACGAAGCTTTCAAGATGGAAGACAGTGAATCCATATAAGTGATGTTCTCAAGATTCCAGATTCTTGTTGTTGGGATGAGAGTTCTTGACAAAGGGTATTCTACTTCTGATCACGTGAAGAAGATCATCAGAATTTTACCAAAGCAATGGAGGCCAATGGTCAATGCTCTTAAGCTGGCTAAAGATCTCAAAAAAATATCTTTGGAGGAACTTGTTAGCTCCCTCAGAAGCCATGAGATAGAGCTAGAAGATGACGTGCCTCAGAAGAAAGGTAAGCTTTTAGCATTAAAATCTAACAAAAAACTTGATTCTAAGGTTTTTCATGTTATGGAAGAAACCTCTGATGGATCCTCATTAGAAGAAGACGAATTGTCTCTTCTCTCTAGAAGGGTCAATCAGCTGTGGAAGCAAAGGCAAAGAAAATTCAGAAATTCCAGAAGGTCAGGGAATCGGAATGAATCCTCCTTCGGATACAGAAAGTCTGAGCCTTCCTCCAGACACAGAAGATATGAAACTTCATCTGGTCACATAAAGTTAAACAACAGAGACATCATCTGCTATGAGTGCAATGAACAGGGGAACTACAAAACTGATTGTCCAAGGCTTCAGAAGGAGAAGCCCCAAAAGAAGTTCTTCAAGGAGAAGAAGAAAAGTCTCATGGCAACATGGGATGATTCATATACTTCTGATGCAGACTCAAAATCAAATGATGAAAGAGCCAATATTTCTCTTATGGCTAATGTGACAGAAGACAGCGAAGCATCTCAATCAGACTCAGAATCAGACACAGAAGAGGTATTTCCTGATTTTATTGTTAATTTCACTAAAGATGAACTAGCAGAAAGCCTGAATGAGATTCTGGAAAGGTATCAGCACATCAGAGTCAAATTCAAGAACCTCAAAAGGGATCTTGTCTCTGACTCTGAAGAAACTATGAGTCTTAGATTTGAAAATTCTAAGCTAAAAGAAAAGATTTCAAAACTAGAAATTGATTTACAAAACTCTCAGGAAGAAATAATTTCATAGGCTCCCAATAGTGCTGATAAAATCATAAAATAATATGATCACAACTTTCAGAAGTTTCTGGCTAAAAACATAGATAGAAGCAAGATGGCTTCAATGATCTATGGAGTTAGCAGAAATGGAAGAAAAGGAATAGGATACCAAGGTAAGGTATCTCCACCTAAGAAAGTCACGGACCTAGTAATAAAACACACACCACTAAAATCACACTTCACATATGGGGACACACATGATCTAAAATACACTAGCAATGATTATTCTGCCAAACCAAAATTCAAACAGAATTTTGGTAAAACTAACAAACCAGGACCCAAAAAATATGGGTACCTAAGTACAGAATTATATATGTAGCAGATATCTTTAGCAGCAAGGCTAAAACACCAGTCATGGTACCTGGACTCTGGATGGTCTCGACACATGACGAGAAGAAAGCATATGTTCCAAAGCCTGGAACTTAAACCTGGAGGCTACGTGGGCTTTGGAGGCAACCAAAGAGGGAAGATCATTAGCTTTGGAACAGTAGGTAATGGTAATCTTCCTTCTATTAATAATGTGTTTTTAGTTGATGGATTAATGCATAACCTGTTATCGATAAGTCAATTAAGTGATAACGGCTATGATATAATCTTTAATCAAAATTCATGCAAAGTTGTTAGTCAGAAAGATGGAAGTATCTTGTTTAATGGAAATATAAAAAACAACATTTATAAGATAAAACTTCCTGAACTAAAAAGTCAGAATATAAAATGCCTTCTTTCTGTTAACAATGAGCAATGGGTCTGGCACAGAAGATTGGGGCATGTTAGTATGAGAAGAATATATTAGATTAACAAACTCAATCTGGTCAGAGGACTTCCTAATCTAAAATTCAGCTCAGATGCTCTGTGTGAAGCATGTCAGAAAGGCAAATTTGCAAAACCTGCTTTTAAAGCTAAAAATATTGTTTCCACCTCTAGGAAATTAGAACTTCTACACATAGACTTGTTTGGACCAGTGAAAACTACGTCTGTTAGTGGCAAGAAGTATGGGTTAGTGATTGTAGATGACTATAGCATATGTACATGGGTAAAGTTCTTAAGACACAAGGACGAGTCACATTCTGTGTTCGTTGCTTTCTGTAACCAAGTTCAGAATGAAAAGTATCTTAGAATTGTCAAAGTCAGAAGTGGTCATGGTGGAGTGTTTGAAAACAAAAAATTTGAAACATTTTTTAATGAAAAAGGCATTTCGCATGATTTCTCTTGTCCTAGAACTCCCCAACAAAATGGAGTTGTAGAACGAAAGAGTAGAACATTGCAAGAAATGGCCAGAACCATGATCAATGAGACTAACATTGCTAAGATCTTCTAGGAAGAAGTAATTAACACAACATGTTATATTCATAATAGAATCTCTATAAGACATATTCTGGAAAAGACTCCATATGAACTGTGGAAGAACAAAAAGCCCAAATATCTTATTTCCATCCTTTTGGATGTACATGTTTTATTCTGAATACTAAAGATCATCTGAACAAGTTTGACTCTAAAGCACAGAAGTGTATTATGTTAGGATACTCTGAACAATCAAGAGGGTATAGAGTATACAATATAGAAACACAGATTGTTGAAGAGTTAATCAGTGCTAGATTGATGATAAGCTTGACCCTCAAAAGTCAAAGTAGAATGAATCTCTTGCAGATATAGAAATTGAATTCACAGGTGCTGAAGGCAACACATCAGAAGTTCCCAACAGAGACGCTCCAACAATGTCAGAAGGAAATGCCACAAGCATTCCAGTACCTTTTGTTGATCAACTCCAGAAAAAGTTATCCAGAAGCAGCATAGCTCACCCAGAAGATAAGATTCTGGGAAAGAAGGATGATCCAATCAGAACAAGATTAACATTCAGAAACTCTGAAGAATCCCTCATGGGATTGGTATCTCTGATTGAACCAACAATAATTAATGAAGCTCTTCTGGACAATGACTGTATACTGGCAATGCAAGAGGAGTTAAACCAGTTCACCAGAAATGACGTATGGATCTGGTTCCTAAACCAAAAGGATTCAACGTCATTGGAACAAAGTGGGTTTTCAGAAACAAACTGAATGAGCAAGGAGAAGTCATCAGAAACAAGGTTCGACTAGTGGCACAAGGTTATAGTCAGCAAGAGGGGATAGACTATACATAAACCTTTACTCCAGTCGCCAGGTTAGAATCTATCAGACTCTTAATCTCTTTTTCTGTAAATAATGGCATCACTCTGTATTAGATGGATGTCAAAAGTTCATTCTTAAATGGTTACATTGATGAAGAGGTATATGTGCACCAACCCCCTGGGTTTGAAAATTCCAAATACCCAGAATATGTTTTCAAACTAAAGAAGTCACTTTATGGTCTGAAACAAGCTCCCAGAGCTTGGTATGAAAGGCTAAGTAACTTTCTGTTAGAAAAGGAATTCACCATAGGGAAAGTGGATACAACCCTATTCTGTAAGACATTTAAGAATGATATTTTAGTTTTTCAGATTTACGTAGATGACATTATTTTTGGATCTACTAAACCTTCTCTGGGAAGAGAATTTGCTAAGTGCATGCAGGCAAAGTTTGAGATGAGCTTAATGGGGGAACTTAAATTCTTTCAGGGCATTCAGATCAACCAGACTCCAGAAGGAACCTACATTCACCATAGTAAATACGTCAGAGAACTGCTGAAGAAATTTTACCTCTCAGAATGTAAGCCCTCAAAGACTCCAATGCATCCCACATGCATTCTGGAAAAGGAAGAGGTAAGTAAAAAGGTAGAACAGAAGATCTACAGAGGTATGATTGGCTCTCTCCTTTATCTGACGACTTCAAGGCCTGATATTTTATTCAGTGTTTTTTTATGTGCTAGATTCCAATCAGATCCTAGAGAATCTCACTTAACAGCAGTTAAGCGAATTTTCAAGTATCTGAAAGGTACTACTAACCTGGGTTTATTTTATAGAAAATCCAATGAATACAACTTAGTAGGATACTGTGATGCTAATTTTGCTGGAGACAGAGTAGAGCGTAAAAGTACTTTTGGAAGCTGCCAGTTTCTGGGAGACAACTTGATCTCATGGACCAGCAAGAGACAGTCCACAATTGCATTGTCAACAGCAAAAGCTGAATACATAGCAGTTGTTGGGTGTAGCACACAGATGCTCTGGATGAAAAGTCAACTTGAAGACTTCAACATATTTGAGAGTAACATCCCTATCTTCTGTGATAATACTTCTGCTCTCTGTTTATCCAGAAATCCCATTCTGCATTCTAGGGCTAAGCGTATAGAAATAAAACATCATTTTATTAAGGATTATATTCCGAAAGGAATTCTCACTTTAAAATTTATTGACACATACCATCAATGGGATGATGTGTTTACAAAACCCCTTTCTGAAGATAGATTCAATTTCATTCTGAAACATCTCAGCATGAAAGTGTGTCCAGAATAAAATGTTTTATTTGCATATTCTAACCCTCATAATTTTATTGTTTTCTGTGAACATCTGATCAACTTGTCTTTAGAAGTTAGGAGTATAGTTGCCTCAGAATCTATCTAAGAAGATTTGAACTTTTCATTTCAAAGATAGAGGCGTGCAGTTCACACCATCAAACATTTGTCATCCTCTCACAATCTACCTTCTGAGGCTGAACACGCGTTCAAATTTTGAAGGGTCCAAGGCTCTGATTGGATGCATTGAGACACTTGTCAATGGTAACTATTCAGTATCTACACGAAATCCCCTAATTTCAGGTTTCACTAATTCAGTATAATCATTACTCATTTTCTCTTTCTTACTTATTACGTTTTTAAAAGTGTTTATAAAACTCAACTTACTATTTCATTCACCTCTTACAGCTTTCACTATTCTCTCTCTCTCTCTCTCTCTCTCTCTCTCTCTCTCTCTCTCTAGTTTTCCAAAAAAAATTCCTAGTCTTCTTCAACGAATCCGTGCGAACAATGGCATCCTCATCAAGCCTTAAGAATCTCAACAGTGCTCCTGGTTCTTCGTCAACAGAACAATATGAGGAACCCATTAGAACACTGCTTACTCCGGTCGACAACCTTGAAGTTCTATGTGAATTGATCATCGATTTTGAGAGTTTAAAGGAAAACGGGTTTGATATGTATGAAGATGTAACTACACAGGGATTGAACAAATACTTTGATCGTCTGTTGGGTCCAACATTTCCTATTATTGTTAAATAGTTTTGGATTCATGCTACTTCATCCAACCACCAGGTCACATCATATGTTATGGGGAAGAAGATATTGATTACAGAAGATTTGATTGGGAAACTCATTGGGTACAATGGCGGAGGAGCCAGATGCATTGATATGGCTGACAAGTTTTCTGACCTAAAATCCTTGAGGATACACCAACTATGTCTTTAGTTATGCAAACTCTGGAAGAGTTGAAGAAGCATAATGCTTTAATCCATGCAAGGTTGGATAGCAAGATGACACAAACAAAGAGATAAGGGTTATATTGGACAAGCAAGAAGATACAACAAAAGAAATCAAGGATATTCTGGAAAAGCAGGAAGAATAAAGCACTCCGATTAAGAGCCTGCTGGAAGCGTTATTCACACGACTTCCCCTCCATCTTAGATTTTCTTTAACATATATTCTATATTCTTCATCTTATTATCTTTGTTTCTGAAAAATGTCATTGCTATCTGTTTTCAATACAAATCATCTTTTTGAATCTGATTATATTGCTTTTTAATACCTGACAAAAAGGGAGAGAACGTAAGATATTTTCAATAACAGTATACCGGGACAAAGTCTCAAACATTCTGAATATCTTAACTTCAATTTTTTTCTGAAAGCATGAACAGGAACATATTTGATAAAGACAGAAGGAGATGCATCAAAAGCTCTGATGAGAAGGAACTTCAGGGAAGTATTTCATCTCTATCTGAGTACTCAACTCAGGGGGAGACTCTCTTAAGCTCTTTGTTTTGTAAATTTTTTTATTGAAAATACTAGTTTTTGTCATCATCAAAAAGGGGGAGATTGTTAGAACATAGTTTGATTCTACAACCCTTATTAGAGTTTTGATGATAACAAACACAAAGAACAAATATGCACTCTAAATTTGTGTTGTATGTTGTACAGAAGTTCTGACTGAAACGACATCAGAAGTTAAGCCACAAAAGCTTTCAAGCTGAGCAATCAGAATGTTCTGAAGAATGATGATCAGAATCTGCACTAAAGTAAAAGATATTCTGATTCTGAATAGAAGTCTAACGTACCAACAGATCCTCATGTCTCTGAGTTATCAAAGTTCTAAATTAAAGCAACATGCAATATTCCTAAGTTCTGAAGCGTTACTTTTCCATTAAGATAATATCATATGCAACGGCTTCATTCAGACAAGAATCTTCTCAGTATGAAAAGTGCATTGAGTGTCCATTATCACGCTTCATTTTGGACAGATTTCCACGCCTATATAAACAAGCTCAAAGGGTAAATCGTTTACGATTTTTTCCAATGACTGCTCATACATCTTAAAAAGCTGCAAATATTCATATTCATTTATATACTCAAATTGTGTAATACATCACAGTAGTGATACAGTTTTTGTAATGAAAAACAAATAGTACACAGTTAATTGTTCTTTGATTAAGATATTGTTCCTTGAGATAAACCGGGTTGTGTTCATACTCAATAAGACTTTGGCAGTTGTCAAAGTAGATTTGTAATCTGTTTGATTAGTGGATTAAGTCCTCGTTGGAGAGAGGCGAAATCACCTTGGCGGGTGGACTCGAGTAGTTTGAGATCAAGCGAACCAGGATAAAAATCTTGAGTCTATTGCATTTGATTTTTAAGTTTCAATTCAACCCCCCCCCCCCCCCCCCCCCTCTTGTGTTTTTCACTTCTTCAACTCTTGCTTACTGCAACATTTGCAAATACAAATGCAAAACCAGTATAACAGTCAATTCACCCACTGTATTACAGGAGGGAATGCAGGACATCTCCAAGTAAAGTAGGTACCAAATTATCGGTGAGGAATATTTTGATGGAATTCACATCTATGAATTGGTCTAGATTAGGGAACAGTACCAAACCATAGATTAGCAAATCCAAAACATCCTCAAAAGCACTAAAATTTATGGCATATAGAAACCCCTAAGCCTTCTCTATCAGAAATTAAGGAGAAAAACCCTTGACTTTATTCCTTGTTTCCCAATTAGATACAATATCCGATCGTTTCAGATGTATGGCTACTACAACATCTTCAGGTTTCGGAACTTGCTCTAAACTGGTGAAAGGTATCTGATCAAGAATAAACACTCCAAGTAATTTAGAGAGTTCTTCCATTATGGGCATAATATGATAATTTGGGAAGGTAAAATAGTGATGCTTAGGATCAAAGAACTGGAACAGAACACTCATCATGTCTTCCTGGAAGCAAGTAGTAACCAAACTGAGTAGATGACCATGTTTCTTGGTGAATTGATAATTTTCAGGAACCTTTGAGACTAATTCCTCAAGCTTGGAAGGTATCCTTACGAAGTTGATCTGGATGGTATTCCAACGACTAGAAGCCATGACCCCGCAATAAAGAACAAAGATAAATCCCCTAGATCCTTGAAATAGTTAGTCATGATATGATGTTATGATGTTATGATGTCATGTTTAAATAGATAATCAAACACAAGCAAAACACACAAGGCCTTAGGTTTAAGGCTTGTATGGGGTTCGTAGGTAAGTACCCTCTTGAAGTATAGTCGGCTCAACTTGTCCTAAAGAAGTAATCGGGTTCTAGGGATCTCAATATCACTGATTTTTCCCATGAATTTTGTCTAGCACGACAACTGACTTGCCGCCAAACAAAACCCGAGAGTCGAATCTCAATGAGTGTAGCATCGAGTATCAATGAACTTCGGACTACACCAAAGCCGACTATCTCACTACCTTCTAATGGCTAAGTTGGGTCAATTAAGGTTCTAAAGGTCAGTTAGTGCTTATGACACCACGTGGCAGCCTAGTATTCTCCCCGATTGACTCGAGGGACACCAGTACAAACCAATGTATCACACTAACATAGCCATCACTTCAACCATATCAGTGTACACCGTATAGTTTCCATGATCTATTCCTACTTACCAAAAATTCCCCCAGGTCTGGGTGTATGATCTTTGCAAGAAAATAAACCCGAGCAACCCTCAAATGTAAATCATACAAGACAAACAAGGAAAGCATTTAAAATGATCTAACTCTAAAGGTAACCCCACTTTTTTTTCAGGTCCCGAGAAGAGTCTCCAGTTCTGTAATATGGTGAGAGAACTGACTTGGTTTTTCATTTTATTGCAAATGTTGCGAATAGCAAGAGTCGCCACTGACTTTTCTTTTATCCAATAAGGAAAGGGTGAAAAGAACAAGAAAAGGAAAAGGAAAGTTGCTTTGATGATTTTTGATAGAAAAAAGTTTGATGATTAATCTAAAAAAACCTAATTAGTTTTAATTAAGAAAAATAATTAATTAATTTAAAAGAACCCTAAATTGATTTTGATTAAAATAAATTTTAGTGAAAAGACCTAAAAAACTAAGTCAATTAATTAATTGAAAACCTAAAAATTAATTAGAGTTAATTAAATAAAAACCTAAAAATTAATTAGGGTTTGCGAAAATGTTAAGGTTTTAAAAAAAGTTTTTTTTTGTAAAAATAGGAAAAGGAAAGAGTAAGAAGAAGAGAGAATTGTAAAAAAAATAACCAAAGGGGTAGGGGTTGGTGTTGAATCCACGCCCTTGGAACCTTCAGCCAACACGTCCACCACTAGGCCAAGCACGCTTTGGTGATAGGAGATGGCTTCAGCGTGTTTTGTAAACTACCCTACAAAAATATGAAAATGTAAGGGAAATAAATGGCAAAAGGCTGGATCGAACCCGTGCCATTTGATACAAATGCCTTAGCGCACGCGCTTCAAATGCTGGGGCGGTGATACATCCATTAACTTATATCAAACAATAAATATATGATATAAGCTTTTTTCCTGAACCGAAGAGACGTCGGAGCCCTAGCTCTGGTCATCTTCTTTGGTAACCTGTTTTTGACAAACCTGCAAAATATGAGATGTTAGTAAACCAAAAGCACCCTAACCCCCTAAATCGAGGGTTCCGAGTTTGATGGGATGATTATTTAGGGCTAAAATATCCTGGTTTAAGAGATATGATAAAAATGACATAGATCGGTGCAACTATGGTGTGTTAAGTTTTGGCCAGTATGGGACCTCCACGATGGGTAATTCCTGCATAGTTGAATCTCATAAACACATAATAAGCATCAGTAAATGTTAGAATGCAGTAAAAACGAAAAATATGAAATTAAAGTAAGGATGTAATCATGATGTATGCACAAGTACTTTCTGTCTGTTTGGATCATTGTAAACGATCCAATCTTACCCAACGATATTTCTGGGGTTGATTGGGATGGATAGTTTGTAATGAAAGGGCTTGTGATAAGGGTTTCAAGTTTTTATGGTTCTTTGAAAAAAACTTTAGATTTTTGACAAGTTTTGAGGCAAGGGTTTCATGTGTTTCTTGTATGAATGAAGAAGAATATATAGTGCTTGATTAGGTCAAAGATATGGGCTTGGTCTTTGTGTAAGAAAGGCATATATTTTATCTTATTTATTTTTGAAATATTAATGAATAAATAAAAATAATTAAAATAAAATAGGTTAATGGGTGCATGAACAAGGTTTGAGGTGTACAAGGAGTATAAAGCATGTTTGGACTCTGCAACAATGGCCCACTAGCCTAAAATATCAAGTTTGCCCAATTTAAACTTCATGCATTTGCTCAAAATTTTCCAACTTTCAATGGTCATAACTCTCTCAATTTCCATATTTTGATGGTGATCTTGAACTTTTTGTAAAGCTCAAGATGTCCTATACAATCCCTCTTTTGAGCATTTTTGCATTTGGAGATTTATCTTGATGTAAGTTGTCTTGACAAAAAAGGGTTTTTTTGTTTACTTTTGAAATGACATGTAATGTATTGGCCCATGTCTCTCAAATTAAGCAATTTTTGGACTTGATCTTAGATATTCAAAGTTGTAGAGAATTTAATTTTCTTCAAAATGTGCTTTGGTTGGGGGAAAACTGATGAAGCATGTGAAAGTTATGCTTGGTCAAAGTTCAGTTGACTTCTCCTAAGGAAAACCCTAATTTGGAAACTTTTGACTTTTGATAATTTGAGAGTTTCCTTGATGAGTAATGATAAACCCTTGATCAAATAATGAATATGACTTCAAAATCTTAATGTTGACCAAAAATCTTGAAGTTTGATTGTATGTTGACCACAATTGACTTTTTGTTTAATACAATTAATTTTCAGTCATCTGAACCATTGACTGAGCAAATTTGTGATGCAAGGCTTGAAACTTGGTATGAGCATTCTTGGAGACATATAAGAGACTATGAATTCCATTTAATACCTTTTAAACCCAAACTTTCTTGTGGAAAGTGAAACCCTAGTTGTGGATCCATTTCTTAGGAGGAGAATTTGTATGATCAATTCTTGAGCAACCTTGAACATTTGGGAACCCTAGAAGGATGTCTTGAATAAAAATGAGAGGGAAAATTTTGGGGTACAACACCAAGCTTCATATGAATTAAGTCTTCACAAAAATTGGATAGAGTAACAATTGTATACAGAGGAATTCCCAATCACAGACAAAGCACATAATCAGAATAACCTGCACACAAATAAAATCAACCCAATATCTTAGGGTAAACCTTAAGAACTCCAGACAAAATAACAATAGAGTCACAAGGTCCAAAGGGTAATCAAGGCTTCTAATCCTAATTACATGAGTTCCACAACTCCATTATGCCAATGATAGTAACCAAATAGTCCAAGTAACCTTAAGGCTTTTTTAATTTTCAAGTTGGTTATTAAGTGTCTCCAACAATAAAATGAAAGCTCAAGTGAGCAAAAATAAAAATGACATAAAGATAAATGATCAAGTGAGCAAAAGTAAAATGACATAAAGACAAATGCTCAAGTGAGAAAAGATGGAAATAGCATGAAATTTAAATTCTAAAGTAAATGGTGCATAAAAGTAAAGACATAAAATAAATGGCATAAAGTAAAAGCACAGAGTAAAAGCACAAATTAAAGTCAATTGTTAATCAATTAGAAGTTAAACGTTAGTTGAATGACCATCTTGAAACTTGTATTTAAAAATTCATTAGAAGATTGATAAAATCAAAGCTTCTCAATAACAAGTTTCCTTTGCTTTTGTCAAGTATATCATTCATTTCAAGCACTCAAGGAAAGAATATATGATCAATGATGTTTAAATGACTCACTTAGACCAAAATTATGAAATTTTATTAAAGGATTGATAAGATCAAAGCCTCATAACAATGAACCTAAATATTATTGGATCAAAGGTTTCAAGTTAAACATACTTGAGCTCGCAAATATAAGTTTGGGCCACAAATTCTCATTTTCGAACAGGGACAAATTTAGCGCTATGTTAAGCAATCGTAAGTGGACTTATGTAGAAGTCACACATATTTTGATGCCGGTTAATAGAAATCTATGTACCACTGTGATCGGTGGGAACGAGAACTGACTGTTTTTTAATATGCTGGTTCGCGTTTGCGTTTGTTTTTGCAAAGTGTCGCGGTAAGCAAGAGTCGCCACCGTCTTTTATTTTATCCAACAAGGGAAAGGATAAAAGCACAGAAAAAATTCCTTTTCGAGATTGTTTCTCGGGTTCGGGAGGTAGATTATAGAAAGGGAAGGTATTAGCACCCTTTCTATCTGTGGTTATCCACGGGCTCTTAGGTACTTGCTCACTATGTTTTTAAAAGGTTTTCTTTTATTTGTGATTGTGGGTTTTGAAAAGAGTTTTGTTTTTGATGAAAGTGTAAGTGCGAAAAGTTTTTGTTTTGTTTTAAAAGAGAGCAAGTACTTAAGAACATCTACCTACTCGAAAAGGAATTAAACTGTGCAACTGTCCTTTAGACAGTGCTATCCCACTATTGAGGAGTAGGTAGCACCGTCGTTTGAGTTTTTCGGGTCAATTCGATTTAAGGGACTTGTGGTCACTAAAGCAACGTTAGGACGTCTTAGTGGTAATCCTAATGTCTTAGATCATTTTTATCGAGGCAACCATTTCGAGGCAACTTATGATCTTGGGACAGAAGGACGACCTCTAAAACATCCTATACTTAATGACCACATTTGAGGCAACCAAGTGAGGTGTACCCTAGGAGTGGCATGTGCAAGTGTGTCAATTTTCAGTTATGTTATTCTTGCATGTCATGGTGAGCTACTGTTGATTTTAAGTTAAGAGTTAATCTTGTCATGCAATCCTAGTTAGCATACATCTAAGCAGTTAATATATGTACAGGAATTTAAAGTGCAGAAATTGTAAATCCTACGTTATTACAAGGCTTCGGGGAGAGGGATTATTTACATGTCCAAAATATGGGGAATAAAGCAGTTATAATAAAAATAAACGCGCGTGAATCTTAAAAATCCTAAGCATATGATTTTTTTGTTGTTTTATTTTATTTTGTGAAAAAAAGACCTAAATCTATTTAATTTTAGTTTTTTTTTTTTGAGAAAATATTAAGATAATTAAGAGATTAATTAACAAAGTTATTTTAATAGAAAAAGACTAGCCTAATGTTTTTGTGGTTTTTTTGATTTTAATGTTAATTAAAAAGATAAAAAAGAAGTCTATGAAAACAACAAAATAAAATACAAAAAGGATCCTTCGATCCAGGAGTTTCGACCCAGTGAGGGAATGGCAGCTTCGATCCAGACAGGGTCATGGTCCTTTCGATTGGGCCAAACAGTAAGGCGTGAGTAGCCTTCGATCCAGGGAAGAGGATTGCCCTTCGATCATGGAGGTCATGGCTTTCGATCCAGGAATGAGATGCCTCCTCCGATCCAGCATGCTAATGGGTTCGATCCAGAGAAGGGTTCTCCTTTGATCTGGGATGTTATACCTGCAAAAGCATGTTAGCGAAATAAAATGCAGGGTCTGGGTATTGAACCCCAGGCCCTTCGATCCTGCACTTGCTGGGTCTCTTCAGGCTATGTCTGCAGCAAATATTAGCAAATGATGGACATGGCCTGGGTGCCAAACCCAGGCCCTTTGATCCTGTCTAGGATGGCAAATCGAAAGTAACAACGAGTAATGATATGTTATGTGAAAAACAAGGTTGGATAATTTACCCTTTCTTACCAACAGATTAGACTTTCGATTTAGGCGCTTCCTGGATGTAGGAAACCTTCGATCTGGGCACTTCCTGGATGTAGGCACTTTTGATTTGAGAGCTTCTGGGCGTGGGCACCTTTGATCTGAAGGACTGCTTTGGCTTGGAAAATTCTGGGAAGCGTCTCTCCAAGTTCTCTTTTTTTCTGTATATTTTCGTGTGTGTCCTTTTGCAATCATTTGTGATTTCTTTATATAGAGGGGGTAGAGGGGACAGAAAGACAAAGGTTTAAATGACCTTGATTATGTGTTTGACAGCCATGAATGAGAGTTTGTAACATTGGCTAAACACATGGGATCCTGTCCTTTTTTGAATTTGAATGACATGTAACTGGCCTTCGAATGCTCCCTTTCGAATGAGCTGATGGCCTCCTTCGAATGCTTTCTTTCGAATGGGCTGATGGCCTCCTTCGAATGCTTTTCGAAAGCTTCTTCGAGTGGACCCCTTTGAATGCTTCTTCGAATGGACCTTTTTGGAATTCCAATCGAAGGACACTGTTATAATGCCAATCGAAGTACATAATGCCAATCGAAAGGCTTGTCTAGAATGCCAATTGAAAGGCTCCTTCAGAACACCAATCGAAGGGTCTTTCAGAATGCAAGTCGAAGCGCTTGTCCAGAATGTCAATCGAAAGAGCTTGACAGAATGCCAATTGAAAGGCTCCTTCAGAACACCAATCGAAGGGTCCTTCAGAATGCCAATCGAAATGTACTTAAAGCACCACTCAAAAATTTTCCTTTTCCTTAGGCAAGAGTTTGTGATCAACCATGCAGGGGGAAGACTTTGGAAAACATGAGAGGGAAAATTTTGGGATACAACAGTTGCCCCTGTTCAATTTTCTTAAACCTGAGGATATAGATTAGCTTTCGAGCCTTTCGTGATCCGAAGGTGGAAGATAATTGAACACTAGAGTGCCCAGAAATTTGCACTCGCATGGTGAAGTATTAGCATTGTGATGTCGGGAATGGGCTTACAGATGCCATTTGGAGATTGTTGGTAGGAGGATGGGCTTATAGATGCCATATGGAGATTGTTGGTCGCATAATAGATTCCTTAGCGAGAACTTGCATACCTGTTGAAAGAAAGATGGTCTTCCTGACTTGTTACAGGTGTTAATCTTCAATCTCTTAATGTAGATAATTTTCCTGGCTTGTTACAAGTATCAATCTACAATCAATTGTCCACAGATATTTTCCTGGCTTGCTACAGGTATTGATCTAGAACTTGAAAAGGTTGATGGGTTGTCTCTTCTGACAGGGTGTCTCCTTTGACGAGTTGTCTCTATTGACAGGTTGTCTCTATTAACAGGTTGTCTCTATTGACAGGGTGTCTCCTTTGACGAGTTGTCTCTATTGACAGGTTGTCTCTATTGACAGGTTGTCTCTATTGACGGGGTGTCTCTTTTGACGAGTTGTCTCTATTGACAGGTTGTCTCTTTTGACGAGTTGTCTCTTTTGACAGGTTGTCTCTTTTGACGAGTTGTCTCTATTGACAGGTTATCTCTATTGACAGGTTGTCTCTATTAACAGGGTGTCTCCTTTGACGAGTTGTCTCTATTGACAGGTTGTCTCTTTTGACGAGTTGTCTCTATTGACAGGTTGTCTCTATTGACAGGTTGTCTCTTTTGACGAGTTGTCTCTATTGACAGGTTATCTCTTTTGACGAGTTGTCTCTTTTGACAGGGTGTCTCCTTTGACGAGTTGTCTCTATTGACAGGTTGTCTCTTTTGACGAGTTGTCTCTATTGACAGGTTGTCTCTTTTGACGAGTTGTCTCTATTGACAGGGTGTCTCTTTTGACAGGGTGTCTCCTTTGACAGGTTGTCTCTATCGACAGGTTTCGCCTCATAAAAATCTTTAGGAATCGATTTAACTGATTTTGTCTCTATTAACTGGCTTCGCCTCAGAAAAATCTTTAGGAATTGATTTAACTGATTTTGTCTCCATTAACTGGCTTCGCCTCAGAAAAATCTTTAGGAATCGATTTAATTGATTTTGAGGAGGTCTTGGACATAGTTGAGAACTTAACTGGATCTCTCCTGAAAGGTAAAGGTCAGTCATATGCAATGCATGATATGGATCAAGCAATGATGTTCTCAACATGAACGAGATTGTATGGTATGATGCGTATATGCATGTATCATGATGTATGGAAATGCGATGTTTTAGCTGGGGAAAGTAAATCTCGGAGCTGTTGGAAAATAGAGTTGAGTTCTTAGTTTCCGCTGGGGATGACGAACAAAGATGATTGCAAGAATAAACCTGCAGGAGAGGATGACTATGTTGGGGAATAAACTAATGAGGGGATTACTCCGAGGGGAATTACTCTATGGGGGAGAGATGCTTTGCTGAGATTTTAATGATAAACTCCGCTGGGGATTCCGTTGACAAGCTCTGTCGGGGATTTTGATGATGAACTTCGTTGGGGATTGATTACCATTGCTGGTGATATTGAATCTGTTGAGGATCGAAGTCCTGCTTGGAGAAAGAAAGAACTTTGCTGGGGATAATCTTTCCTTTGCCATTTGCTGAGGATAACCCAATTAGACTCTTGTGAGGATAACCTTCTGAGTTTGGCTGGGAAGATTTATCTTGTACTCTGCAGGGGATGAGTTTCCAGAATCTACTGGGTAAGATGACTTAATCCTGGCGGGGAGCCCTTTTTAGACTGCACTGGGGAAATGGCTCCACTGGGGGTACCTTGCATTCTGCCGGGGAACATTCTTGTATTCCATTGAGGAATATTAAGACTGCCAGGGATACTCTTATGCTTGCTGGGGAATATCCTTATACTCCGTTGAGGAATATTAAGACCTTCTGGGGATGCCAAGCTTTTTAGAGCTGATGGTAGACCAACTCTGCTTGAGGAGAGTATTGCTGATTTTTACATAGCTGCAAGTCTCAGCTGGGAGAGCTACCATTACTGTCTTATTCTGCGGGGGAGTGAAAGTATCTTAGCCCTGTTCTTCAGCTGAATCTACCTTTATACCTGGTGAGCAGAGCAGCTGTACAGTTTGGACAATTTTTATTGCCCCCGTTTCTGCGGGAGAAGGTGCCTGCGGAGGCCTTGTGGATCGAGTATTATCCCAAACTATGAGGTGTTTGGTCATTGCTGATTGAAGTGACAAATCTTCTTCTGGTAGGCAAGTGGCGAGATGACGGGACATAGTCGTACGCTTTGATCCCTAATTTTTGCCTGGACCGCCCTTTCGGGTTTTCAGTCCATCGGGATACCCTTTTTTGCCCAAGCCGCCTTTTTAGGTTTTCGACTTGCCGGGTGTACAGATTTTTTTATTTTCATCCCTTATTTTTGCCCGAACCCTTTTGGTTCGCCGGGAAGCCCTTATTTTTGCCTAGGCCTGTCAACCTAGCGGGTCTTTATTCATGCGCGGTATTTTTGACTATGTCCATTCCCTCAGGATGTAGAGAGGTGTCACCGTCGGTAGTGTTGTGTTGTCATACTACCAGAAGATCTTCGTTTGATCATGCAAGATTCGTCATTGGAATTCATGTCCAATGCCCCAAGTGATTCAGGTGGAGATCTTCCCCTGGCTATTTGGCATTTTGAGAGATTCCTTGAATCTTGACTTGACTGCCCCAGATGATGGAAGATGATCATGTCTGCCCCTTGGTTGGAAGTGTTTCTTCCACTTGAGATGACCCTTTTTATTGAGAAGGTTTTTTTTTGTTCACTAGATATTCGTCGTGTGAATTTCTCTGCTATTTGAACAAATAGTCATATGCAAACAATGTTATTTTAAGAATGCAAAGCTTATGTCTGTTTTGAAGTTTTTGAAAATGCATTTTTCAGTAAAAAATGCAAATTTTGTAAAATGTGATGTCAACTCAGGATTTACAGCAAGCCCTACAGGAGTCAGGATACCTTTTGTAACAGTATGCTTCCGAACTAACCCATGCTTCAGTTAGGACTTTTGAAGGGTTGTAGCGTGGCTTGGTTCACGGTTTAAGAAACAAAGGATAAAGGCTCAAAGTATATTTGTACCCACCCGCTCTTCGTGATGTTCTTCGATCCTAAACTCAGCTAATCGTGCATTAGACCTTGTTTGAGTCTTTGCTCTGATATACCAGTGATGGTTTGGATACTGACAATTTATTTTGGATAGGAAGTCATTTTTATTGAGAGCTTATAGGATCTCTTTCTTTTTATTATCCCTGTCTTTTGCCTGAACTGTTTCTTTTTGTATTTACAGTCAGCGGGATGCCCCAGTTTTGTAAGTCTCCTTCATAGGTTTTGACTTAATGGGCTTTTATTTCTGAGATAATGACTGCCTGTCCTTACGATTATACGGAACCATCGCTGTCTCTTGTTTCGGAAGGATTTCTTTGATGCCATTCATTGTGCACCTGGATCAACTGAGAAAACTACCCTGCCCCGGGTTATAATTAAGGGTTTTAATTTGTGAAAAGAAAAACTCCAACTTCTTTGGCTCAAAGGGGTTGACTAGGGATTATCTTCCTTATAACTCCACTGTTTAGGATTTGAAACAATGCCTGTACCTCATCAGCGGGGTCTATTCAAAAGCATACTGTAAAGATCGTGGTATCGTTTTCGTCATCCTCCCTCAAAAGGCTTAGAATCGAGAGTTGAACAACACAAAAAGGAAATATGAAGCAATTTAAGCATAGTGAAAACAATTAATTCAAAACAGACACTTGTAATGCATTAATAAAATAAAAGAGTTCGACATGATAACAATTGTTTTAATAAGCAAAGAAAAATACAATTTCAGAATTCAAATGAACAAAAGTGCTTTCAATCCTAGTCATGTTTTGGCAAGGGAGCAGTGATCACATTGGGAGTCTCAGGCACCTCAAGCTCAATCTCCTTGGCATCGATTAGGTCTTGAACCTTGTTCTTCAAAGTCCAACAATCATCCGTATTATGCCCCGGGCTCTCAGAGTGATAAGCGCAGCGGGCGTTAGGGTTATACCTTGATAACATTGTATTTGGATTCTTTGGAGCTTCTTTTAGAGTCACCAGATTGGTCTTCAGCAACTGTGGAAAAATCTGAGATAAAGTCATGTTGAGACGGGTGAATTGCCTTCGAGGTCTCTCTTCCCTTTGTTGGTTGTGATGCTGAAGAGTACCAGTAGGTTTTGAAATAACGACCGCATTGACAACTTGGCGGTGTTCAGGTCTATTCTGTCTTCTTGAACTGTAGACAGCACTGGACTCTTTCTTAAATGGTTTCTTCTCAGTGCTCGACGAGGCACCCTTCTGTATTTTTCCAGCCTTAATACCAGCTTCAATTCTTTCACCAGTCAAAATAAGATCGGTAAACCCGGTAGAAGAGCTTCCAATCAGATGGTTAAAGAAAGGACCTGACAGGGTCCCCAGAAACATGTCAACAAGCTCACGATCAGCCAAAGGTGGTTGCACCCTTCCAGCAAGGTCTCTCCATTTTTGAGCATACTCTTTGAATCCTTCACCCATTCCTATTGACATACCCTGGAGTTGGGTACGCGTAGGAGCGAGGTCGGAGTTGTACTGATACTGCCTATAGAATGCAGCAGCCAAATCCTCCCAGCTACGAATACTGGCTCCGTCCAACTGATAGAACCACTCAAGTTGAGTCCCTGAAAGACTGTCTTGAAAGAAATGGATCCACAAGTTCTTATCAGCAGTGTAAGGTTGGATCTTCCTCACATATAACCGGAGGTGCAGCTTTGGACAGGAAGCTCCGTCATACTTGGCAAAGGCAGGTACCTTGAACTTATGGGGAATCACTACCCCTGATGATAGACCCAGATCTCCGAAGTCTAGACCGGGCACTTTCTGTGTTTCCATAGCGTTTAAGCGGTCCTCCAGCTGTTTGTACTTATCCTCAGCAGGAGGATACTGTTCTTCCTCATAGTCCGTCTCGTTGTCGGAGACCAAAGGGCTAGGAGCCCTCCTTTCTTGTGGAATATCCTCCCCTCCAGACGGGGTGGTCAGATCAACCTCATTATGCAGCCCGTTTCTAAACCTGCGTCCGGTATTGAACATGATGGTCCTCTTTTTCTTCTTCTTCCTCTCTTTCAGAATCAGGGTCTTCAGGTCCTGCTGACCCTTAGCTAGGCTCATGACCAACTCTTGAAATTGGGCATTCTGGGCCTGGAGGGCCTTGATAGCTTGCTCAGTGGAAGGTTCAGTAGACATGATGATTGCTGAAATAAACAGCGAAAAAGATAAGAGACCTGTACTGGGAGACCTGTTTATGCAATGATATGTATGATATATGTATGTAATGTTTTCAAGGATCTCGCGGGATAAACAAGAAACTGTTAGAATTTGAATCTCGTAGCTTGATTGAAGGAACTTCATGTTGCTGAGAGTCCTTCTTCAAGAGTCAAGCTCACCATATCGAGTGGGTCATAGCCCCTGACTCAAGTTATCATGCTTGGATTTCTAGACACCCTTGGCTAGAGGAAAATAAATCCCCTTTGCCCCTTGCTAGACTTTTAATTTACCATAACCTGCATCACAGACCCTTGAGATCCTTAAAATGGTTAAGGTATGATATTATGATGTGTATGCTATGCGTTTAAGCAAAAGTGTGAGGTGATGTAGGTAAGCCCTGCAATAAATCTAGATTATTGGATAAGGACTGTAAACAAAACCTGCAAGGAACTTATGTTGTCAGATAACAAGAATGTGCAAATAGTTCAAGTTTGAAGGCACACAAGTCACACAAATAGCCTTAAGTTTAGGCTGGCATGGAGTTTCATAGGTAAGTACCCTCTTGAGTGTAGTTGGCTCAAAACCTATCCTATAAATAGTAACCGGGTTCTAAGGAGCTCAATATGATTGGATTGTTTTCTATGTTCATCGTTTTGGTTTAGCCACTGAACTAACGACCAAAATATTCCAAGAAATTGAGTGTAGCATCGAGTATCTACCAACTTCGGACTACACCAAAGTCGGTCATCTCACTACCCCTAAAAAAGGCCAAGATGGTCAAGTAAGGTTCTAGGTCATTAGTGCTTAGTGACATCACTCAGCGGCCCCGTATTCTCTTTGATTGACTCAAAGGCTACCGGTACTCACAAATATGTCGCACTAATATAACTATTGCTTTAACCGTGTCGGTATACCCCGCATAGTTTCCACAACGTATTGCTATCTATGAATGTTTCCCCAAATCCGGGTGGAGGATTTCAAACCCAAACAATAGAACCACAAAATTAAAAGCATACAAAGCAATACAATTGAAAACACGAGTGATCTAATCCTAAGGTACACCTCACTTATTATCTCCCCAGCAGAGTCGCCAGTTCTGTGATCGGTGGGAACGAGAACTGACGGTTTTTTAATATGCTGGTTCGCGTTTGCGTTTGTTTTTGCAAAGTGTCGCGGTAAGCAAGAGTCGCCACCGTCTTTTATTTTATCCAACAAGGGAAAGGACAAAAGCACAGAAAAAATTCCTTTTCGAGATTGTTTCTCGGGTTCGGGAGGTAGATTATAGAAAGGGAAGGTATTAGCACCCTTTCTATCCGTGGTTATCCACGGGCTCTTAGGTACTTGCTTACTATGTTTTAAAAAGGTTTGCTTTTCTTTGTGATTGTGGGTTTTGAAAAGAGTTTTGTTTTTGATGAAAGTGTAAGTGCAAAAAGTTTTTGTTTTGTTTTAAAAGAGAGCAAGTACTTAAGAACATCTACCTACTCGAAAAGGAATTAAACTGTGCAACTGTCCTTTAGACAGTGCTATCCCACTATTGAGGAGTAGGTAGTACCGTCGTTGGAGTTTTTCGGGTCAATTCGATTTAAGGGACTTGTGGTCACTAAAGCAACGTAATGATGTTTTAATGGTAATCCTAATGTCTTAGATCATTTTTATTGAGGCAACCATTTCGAGGCAACTTATGATCTTGGGACAGAAGGACGACCTCTAAAACATCCTATACTTAATGACCACATTTGAGGCAACCAAGTGAGGTGTACCCTAGGAGTGGCATGTGCAAGTGTGTCAATTTTCAGTTATGTTATTCTTGCATGTCATGGTGAGCTACTGTTGATTTTAAGTTAAGAGTTAATCTTATCATGCAATCCTAGTTAGCATACATCTAAGCAGTTAATATATGTACAGGAATTTAAAGTGCAGAAATTGTAAATCCTACGTTATTACAAGGCTTCGGGGAGAGGGATTATTTACATGTCCAAAATATGGGGAATAAAGAAGTTATAATAAAAATAAACGCGCGTGAATCTTAAAAATCCTAAGCATATGATTTTTTTGTTGTTTTATTTTATTTTGTGGGAAAAAAAGACCTAAATCTATTTAATTTTAGTTTTTTTTTATAGAAAATATTAAGATAATTAAGAGATTAATTAACAAAGTTAATTTTAATAGAAAAAGACTAGCCTAATGTTTTTGTGGTTTTTTTGATTTTAATGTTAATTAAAACGATAAAAAAGAAGTCTATGAAAACAACAAAATAAAATACAAAAAGGATCCTTCGATCCAGGAGTTTCGACCCAGTGAGGGAATGGCAGCTTCGATCCAGACAGGGTCATGGTCCTTTCGATTGGGCCAGACAGTAAGGCGTGAGTAGCCTTCGATCCAGGGAAGAGGATTGCCCTTCGATCATGGTTGTCATGGCTTTTGATCCAGGAATGAGATGCCTCCTCCGATCCAGCATGCTAATGGGTTCGATCCAGAGAAGGGTTCTCCTTTGATCTGGGATGTTATACCTGCAAAAGCATGTTAGCGAAATAAAATGCAGGGTCTGGGTATTGAACCCCAGGCCCTTCGATCCTGCGCTTGCTGGGTCTCTTCAGGCTATGTCTGCAGCAAATATTAGCAAATGATGGACATGGCCTGGGTGCCAAACCCAGGCCCTTTGATCTTGTCTAGGATGGCAAATCGAAAGTAACAACGAGTAATGATATGTTATGCGGAAAACAAGGTTGGATAATTTACTCTTTCTTACCAACAGATTGGACTTTCGATTTGGGCGCTTCCTGGATGTAGGAAACCTTCGATCTGGGCACTTCCTGGATGTAGGCACTTTTGATTTGAGGGCTTCTGGGCGTGGGCACCTTCGATCTGAAGGACTGCTTTGGCTTGGAAAATTTTGGGCAGCGTCTCTCCAAGTTCTCTATTTTTCTGTATATTTTCGTGTGTGTCCTTTTGCAATCATTTGTGATTTCTTTATATAGAGGGGGTAGAGGGGACAGGAAGACAAAGGTTTAAATGACCTTGATTATGTGTTTGACAACCATGAATGAGAGTTTGTAACGTTGGCTAAACACATGGGATCCTGTCCTTTTTTGAATTTGAATGACATGTAACTGGCCTTCGAATGCTCCCTTTCGAATGGGCTGATGGCCTCCTTCGAATGCTTTCTTTCGAATGGGCTGATGGCCTCCTTCGAATGCTTTTCGAAAGCTTCTTCGAATGGACCCCTTTGAATGCTTCTTCGAATGGACCTTTTTGGAATTCCAATCGAAGGACACTGTTATAATGCCAATCGAAGTACATAATACCAATCGAAAGGCTTGTCCAGAATGCCAATCGAAAGGCTCCTTCAGAACACCAATCAAAGGGTCTTTCAGAATGCAAATCGAAGCGCTTGTCCAGAATGTCAATCGAAAGAGCTTGACAGAATGCCAATCGAAAGGCTCCTTCAGAACACCAATCGAAGGGTCCTTCAGAATGCCAATCGAAATGTACTTAAAGCACCACTCAAAAATTTTCCTTTTCCTTAGGCAAGAGTTTGTGATCAACCATGCAGGGGGAAGACTTTGGAAAACATGAGAGGGCAAATTTTGGGATACAACAACCACATGTTAGAGAAATGATATGTATATCATTCTCCAAAAACATGTAGCACAAGTAAGGAAGGGATAAGATTAAGAAGAAGGGGATGTATCAGATGAAATTAGGGTTTCAAATATCATCAACATCATTCATCCATTTTGGTGGATTTGGTTTTTCCACCCAAGATCCAATGAGGTTTGGGAATGTATCCCAAAATAACACTCAAATCATGACCAAACAAAAATAATAAAATAATATTCAATAAACAACATTTAAATGATTAATAAAAGAGAAATAATTGGTAAAATGCACAAAGTATATTAAAATACTAAATAAAAATACTAAAAAAATAGTCAGAGGTCAAACATGAGTCAATAAGTGTTGACAAATATTTTCAGAATTTTTTAAAGTCAGACTATTTTTTAAAATTCAAAGAAATAAGCAAAATAAACCAAAAATTGTAAAAATCAAGAAAAGTATTGTTAAACAATTAAAACAGTTCAAATAAAGTAAAAAAATTATAAAAAAATATCAAATCACAAAATAAAATTGTAAAAAATAGAAATAGAAAAATCCAAAGTATTTTTGAGAATTTTTTTCAGATTTTTAGAAGTTAAAATGATTTTTTTATGATTTTTTGAAGTTTAAAACAAATAAAATATAAAATCAGAAAATAAAATAAAGCAAAAAAGATGTGGACCATCTGATCAGTGTCAAACGCGTTAGTAAGCAGATCTAAGGGATCTGGTGCACTGTGCATGTTATGGACCTTATTGAAAAACACACAAAATAAAATAAATTTGGGCCAGTCAAAATAAAACAATTGTCCCACAATCATAGGTTGAAGAACGACACGTAGGTTGTCTTCAACTTCCATACCTCTTCACGTTGGGTTTTTATGAGATTCTTCAAATGAAATCGTTAGAATCTCAAACCGATATCATTGGATTTGTCTCTTCCAGACGATCCTAAGCTTACCCTCGCAAAAAAATTTCTTTAAACCAGAACTCAGTCGATTTGAGAAAAACCAGAAGAAAAGGTTGGAAAGCGATTTGAAAATTCATGAGCAAAACTCACTTCTAGTTAAAAACTAATTATGTGATTAGTATGGTGAGAGCTACATTGTAGCAACAAGTTTAGAGAGAATTGATGGAGGAATCTACCTGTTGAAGTTTAAATTTAGTGCTCTGAAACTTGACTTGACTAGCACGATTCAGAGCACCTCAAGGCTCGGTTCTTCTTCTGTTAGCTTGAGGGAAGTTCAAGGATAAAGAATCAACAAAGAAATTGGATTGAAAGATGTGTTAGAACCAAATTCGAAGTTGCAAAATTGAGAGATATGAAGGAAGTTCAACAAGGGTTTTTTGGATCTCTAAAGCTTGTCAAATGAGTGGGATATTGTCATCTATTTATAGCTGAGCAAATGGAATGCTTAAGCGTGTGATATGATGATATTTTGAGAGAATTTGTGTGAAGTTGCAAGCATGAAAAGTGTGACTCATATTTGTTCAAACCTTAGTCAAAACTTCCATTTCAAGGTGCTATATTTGTTCAAACATTCCAAGAGGCTTTATCAAATGATTCTTGGAGCATTTGAAAGACAAGGTCACAATATTTTCAATGTGCCAAGAAAAACATCATTTTGATACTTGAGAAAAAAGTTATGTCCAATTGAATTTGTGAAAAACACACGAATGTTTTGTACTTAGAAAAAATCTAAGTGTTGAACTTCAAAATGACCCATAATGTTCTGCAAAATTAAATGACTTTCCAATCAAAATTTGATCTTGATATCTGAAGATGACATGAAGTAGACCTCTTGAATTGAATTATGGAATTAATATCACTCAAAAATCATAAAAATTGAAAGAGTTATGGTCTTTGGAAGATGATGAACAAATTTGGGGAAAATCACAAAAGACCTATAATATTTTCAATTCTTCAACCATTTTTCAAGCATTCACAAGTCTTGCACATAAAAACAAAGTTGTAGTAGACATCCCAAAGATTATTGTGGAAAAATAATAGGCTCAAGAAGATAAAAACTGACCAATTTATGATCATTCAAAGTCAAACCCTAAAATTCAAAGGCCTTTTAAAGAGACTTATAATCTTTCTTAACTTTTAGTGATCTTCCATTCAAAATTATCCTTAGACTTATGAAGAGAGCTTGTTTACCATTTAAAGAGAATCATGGCTTTTGAGTCACATAAATTCTCAAAAAATGAGCAAGATATGGGCCTTGGAAGTCAACAAACCTTAGCTTAGAGAATGTCAAAATGAATTGAAACCCCTATCAAATTTTGATGATTTTTCTTGCTCAATTGGATATTTTCATGTGAAGAGAGGTTGTTTTAGATGATGATAAGAATCCAGAGCAAAAATAATGAACTCCAAATGTTGAAAATTGAGAGAGTTATGCACTTGTGATCACTGAATTTAGTATTTTCTCCATTAAGTCAAACTTGTTGAATCAATCTTGAATATTTTGAACTTTCTTGGAAAAATAAAGCATGATGAATCATAAGAGGCCTTGAAATGAGGTTGTCTTGAATCAAAATCAAATATGGAGCTTAAGTCTTAATGAAGCTTATTAAAGAAGGCATGGAAATAAACAGATGAACCCATGAATCTTCTTGATGAATTCCACCACCAACCTTGATGAGATCTTGATCTAAATAAAGTGAGAGAGCTCATTGAACCACAAATTTTTGATCCCATAGACATGAACTTGAAGATTGAGCTCTTGCAATACATTATAGAACCATTTGATTGAGAATCAACCCTCAAACCCTAGATTAGACGGTGAGATGAATGCAATTGTGATCACCTACAAAATGAACATTCAAAGGAACATATATACACATGTTGATGTTAGTTAAAAGAACACATGTACAAGATACACAATCTAAGGTGCTTGGTAATCCATCATGAGCAAACTTAAAGATATGATTAAGAGAGAAACAACCCTAATGTGTGTGTCTTGATGCATTGTGACATGAGACGATGAGAAATCTTAGGGGGGAAATTGGGATTTCACAATATGAAGAGAGTGAATCTGGATGTACTGGTGTAACATGTGGAACACGATGTTCCAGCATGTGTGCAACATCTATCCCTTATATGCATGACAAGGTTGTTGATGTGTGAGTATATTTTTCAGTTTAATGGAATGAGTTTTTCTATTACTTATGAAGTAATAGTTGTTTCTATCGTTTATCAATGTGTGATATGATTTGCTTGATTAGTTGAACATGATCAAATTAAATATTGGAGATATAAATTTGAATTTGAATCAAATCGTATCTTTTGTTGGAGACTTTTGTGGAACAAATCAAAAATAGAATCCAACTAAATCTAAAAAAGATCTCAACCGATATCCAAAAGGAGAAAAAGCCCAGAAGATGCATTGTTATTTAAGGAGACTCAAACCTCATGTTTGAGGTGGGAAAGTTGGGAAGATTCCTTGTGTTAGGGTTTATCTTTTGAGTCTTTGTTTGTGTTATTTTTGTGCACTACTCTAGTGCCTGATTTCATATCTTAAGAAATAGAGTTTGGTTTATTAGTTGAATTGTAAAACCTTGTTCCAAGATTCTACTTTTATAAGCTTGAGAACAAAGTATATGTATTACTTGTACACCACACTATTACTTCAGTCACATGGCATAATAGTTGGTTTGTTTAGTTGAGTTGTATATTCAACACTAATTCATTCTAATTATTGGTGTTGATCACTAGGAATTAGTGTTTGAGTGAAAGTGATAGGGATCTCATATTTAGGTGGAGAATAGAATAAAGCTTCACGGGTAACATTAGGAAAGTGGCCTTGAATTGACAGAATTCGGAGTAAGGCCATTTCTCCTTATTACTATTTGGAGTAAAATAGTTCTATAAGGAGTCCTAAATAGAAAGTCACTATAATTAGGAATAGGCATTGAAAAACATGGGGTTGTTGTTCCTATAAGACTAATTGTACTAATTTTAAAGTAGTGATTTTCCTTTCTTGGGTAGAGTGCCCCCTGATATAGGTGTGGTTTTTCACAGAATTGGGTTAACAGTTGTTGTGCTCTTAAATCCTTTTGTGCTCCATCGTCTTGTATAAGTTAAGCTGTCATATCTTGCTAGAAATATGGTTTTTGTTCCGGTATAGGTTGTCATAGGAATTTGGTCCAACATTTGTCCTCCTGAAGAACACGATTTAAATTGGTATCGGAGCATACACCCTGTTCTATTTGGGTGAGTTCTAGGATTCTTATTATGTTCAAGATGGACAACTTTAATGAAGGAGGAGTTGTTTATAGATCAAAGAGTATTTATCCTCCAAAGAATAGAGCCAAAGGCAGTTATGCAGATTGTGAAGACGAAGAAGAATGTAAAACTGAAGAAAAATCCCAGGTTTGCTAAGATCTTTAGTAAAGTCATGAGAAAACTAGATAAGAGATCTAGAAATAATGTCTTAACAAAATTCATGAACATCCAGCATAAAAAAGAATATGGTGAAAGAAAATATCTACCATGTCTTAAATATCTACCATTTCATCGAGCATCCCAATGATATCTCTACATTGGTGGACCCAGAGATGAAGCGTGAGGGCGACGGCGAGAAGTGGGCAATATACATCCATGGGAAGAAAATTTGGATTTGCTCGAAGTTTGAAGCTCTAGGATTTTCCATGTATGATATCCCATTCAGGGAGATGGGTTTTTGACTTCCTTTCTCGGATCTTCAGGTGGCAGTTTTTAGGCATCTTCGACTTGCTATGTCCCAGCTGCTCCCGATTTCGAGATCATGTGTGATTATCTAGGTATCAAGACCATTGTTCCTCTGTTCTTTTATTGTTTTCATCTTGAAAGTAGCATTTTCGATGCTCAGTTCAGATGGGTTTCTTTAAAGTAGGCGAACGAGAAACTGTTCAAGGCGTATTTGGAGTCTGTCTATTTCTTCAATGACAAGTACATGCTCATTCAGCCCGTCTTGGAGAGGGCACTGTTGAATATCTTTAGGATTGCTCCAGCATACAACAAGGATGAGGCCCCTATCCTGAACGAGGAAGGGAAGCACATGAATAAACGGATGCCCAAGTTCCATTTCCACTGGACTAGGAAGCACTATGATAAGGGGACCTGGGTTTACGTCTGGAAGAAGGGTCAGCTTGGTCCCGAGGACCAGGCTAGTTTTGACTGCTTATTTTACTTTGTTGTGGGGATTCCTCCTATCCAGAGTGTGAGTGTTGCACCCCAAAATTTTCCCTCTCATTTTATCAAGGTTTCCCCTCAAAAGACTCTTTGGACTCAAGACCAGATTAGGGTTTGCTCTGCCCAAGACATTTCCTTGCACTGATGACCTGAAATTAGGGTTTGAGTTGGCACAGGGATCTTTGGACTTCCAATGCCTAATGTGACATTCATACTTCATGCTGGACTTATAATATTGTCCATGCCAAGTTTCAAGCTTTGAATCAAATTTTTGCCCAGTCAATTGGACAGTTGACCTAAAAATCAGCTGTATTGGGAAAAAGTCAATTGTGGCCAATTTACAGTCAAACCTCATAATTTTTGATCCACATCAACATTATAAACTCATATGAACCATTTGATCAAGTTTGGACCACAACTCCTCAAGAAATTTGATCAGATCATCAAAAGGGCAAAATGGTCATTTTTAGGGTTTTGACTGTAGAACGGGAATTTCTGATTTTTAACCTAGCCAATGGAAAATTGGGTTCAAGCATGGATTTAAGGATTCAATGGCATCATCTTGACCTAATCACAAGGTTCAAAAGATCTCAAATGCATTGGATTGACAGATGAATTTTCCAGTCAACTGATCAAAAATCAACTATACACTGAAAAGTCAAACTTTGACTTTTTGGTCAAAATCAAGTGCCAAGGGTCATTTTTCATCAATATGTGTCAAAACATGAAACTTGTTCACCAAGAAATCTAATTTTGAAAATTAGGGTTTAAAATGGAAAATTTTCATAACTTAGAAATTTTCTAAGTTATGAAAATTTCTTATTTTTTCCTAACTTTGCCCAACATTTTCACCATGATGCAATTGGATTCAAACAAAACTTCCAACATGAAAGTTGTAGTCCTCCACAAAATCTACAACTTTGATTCATAAATTTTTCCCAAAAGATGCTTGGATCTCAAGTTATGATTTTGTGAACAAGGGTCCATGAAACTTTTAACTTAGTGAAATTTTGCCCTAGTTTAGGCAGGATTTTGACCTATCTTCATGGAAATTTTTCACATAGTTAAAATTGGAATATCAAAATGAATTTCAAATATGGATTGTAGATCATGTTACAAGCTTTCCAAAATGTCCAAGAACTCTCCAAAATCATTTGTGGTTAGGGAGAATCGAAAGTTTGAAAATGGCAAATTATCACTTTTGGCCAAGGCATTTTGCACATTGATACAAGTTGCAAATTCTGTCCAACCATGCTTGTACTTGGTTTACAGGTCCTTAAACCTTTCCACACTCATAAATTAAATGCAAAAACATTGGATTAAGGCTTTATTCTGAGCTTTAGAGCATTGTACAAGGAATTAATCTAAAAATGGCAAAAAGGCAACATTGCCACTTTGGTAAAGCTTGCTTTATGTCAAGTTGTTTCTCTTGAGTTGTGAACCCAATATTTTGCAGAAAACCAACTCCACAAACTTAGGGAAAGGTACACCAACTATGTGCATGCTTGGAGCTATCCTGAATAGGCCATAGCATTGTCAAAATCACTTTTTACTTCAAAACCAAGCAATTGTGCAAAAGGTCAACATCTTTTTGAATATGATAAGAACAAACTTTGTGCACATTTCAAACAAGTTTTACACATTGCCTAAGGTCATAAACACGAGCCCTAATCCTCTCAAACACCCTTGTACACCAAAATCACAAGTTCTTGCAAAAATAGGGCAGGCCCTGCAGAATCACTTCCATCTTCACATTGCCTCGTGCGTTTTGTCCCAAACCAGTTCCAACACACTCCATACAACATACCTAAGCTATCCCAACCATTCCCAAGTCACTGTAACTCCATTTACACACTTCACCATTTTCAAATTCTGAGTTTGCAGATTGAGTTCTATAGAGAGATTCAAGCAAGTTCAAAGCAAACTAAGCATTGGGAAAGCTCAAAGGAACTTCAAGCAAGCTTACAAGTATCTCAGGCCTCACTAAAATTTGATGCATTACCATACTCGAGCTTTACTGAAACATGTATTCTCAAACTTCTATCTCTTTATTTAGGAATCATTAGGCTTAGGTTTATGAAGAAAAAATGTAGTCCTCATTGTCCTTGAGTTGTACATATGCATAAAATTCATTTATGTTAACTGAGCTAGGAGTATTTGATAGTTGAACTTTCTGAAAAAACTAGGTCAAGATTTAGGGCCAATGAAATTTTCTTTGGTCTTTGAGAGTTAGATTAAGTTTTTTACATGGTTAGAATCGTATGATCAAGAGCTATAACTTTCATGTTGCAAGTTTTTGTTTTTGAGCATGTATGCAGGAGATAGAGATTTGAACCATGGCGCGCGTGTTTCAGTCTCAAGGACAGGGATGAAGAGGAATATAGACTGGGCCTGACTTGGCCTTGCTTTTGGCACCCCCTGTTTACTTCCTTCACCCCCTTGGCCCATTGATTTTATTTTTTTATATTTTCCATTTCTATTTTCATTTCTGACTTTTATTATTTTTTCTAAATATAAAAAAATCACTAAAAATATTTTCTTAAATTTTCACTTTTTATTTTATTATTTTTATTATTTTTTTAGCATAAGAATAGTTATTAAATAATATATACATTTATTTTCTTAAATAAAAACTTATAATTAATACAAAAATATTATATATTTTTATTTTTATTATTTATATACTTAAATAATATTTTTCTCCCACATTTAATTTTTTAACACTCTTGTATATATTTTTATTTTATATTCTTGTAGATAAATAAATAATATAATATATATATATTTTTCTTAAACCAAAAACTAGGGTTTCCACCCTTTCAAAAACAATCATTAAATATTTTTCTTATTTTTAGAAATTAAGTAATTTATTTTACATACATAAAATAAAATACAAAAAACATCTTTTGCATATTTTTATTTAATTACACATTTAAATATTTGTCAATTTATTATTTACAATGAATTCAATTTGGTTGTAATAGTTGAATTAGGGTTTTATTTTTGTGCAAATATCCCCCTATTCAAACTTGTACCCCCTCCCCATAATAATGTTGTAATAGTCGTAGATTTACTTTTACGCATTTTATTGCTTTCAAATATGCATGATAGAAAGATTAGGGTTTAATGCAAGACCAAAAATCAAAACAAATAGCTTGACTAACACAAGACAAAAATGCATGAAAAATGACAACACAATGCACACAAGTACCCCTAGGGTTTCATCCACTTATTGCCTTAAAAATGGCCATGGTATGCATGCTAGGTATCTTGGCAAAATCAATCAAACAAAAAGATTATAGTCCCTCGATGACGCTATCTTGGTTGCCTATACAAAAATGATCTAGTCCCTCAAACAAAACTTGCTAAGATACTTGGCACAATTGCTATCATGACCATACGATGACTCACGCCTGTCCCGTTTAACATTCAAACACAAGGTTGTTTACCAAATGCAATGGTAAAACAACAATGTCAAAGGGTTAAAAATGTGTAGGAAATACTTTTGAGTAGGTAGGTAGATGCTCCTAGTTACTTGATCAAACTTGCAAACATCCTTGCTATTTTCAAACTATCACACAATTTCGAAACTATTTCCCAACAAACTTTCAAACATTGAAACATTTTTCAAAAGACAAACACCTTTGTATACATTCAAACAAGAATCATTACAAAGGTTGCCACAACAAAGGCTTATTTTCAAAATACTTTCAAAACCACACACAAAGCACCATTTTAAACAATTGAAAAGCAAAAGCAAGTGATCTAAAACAAGTAACTAAGAGCCCATGGAAAACCATGGATGAAAAAGGTGCTAGCACCTTCCCTTTTCATAATGTACCCCTCGAACCCAAAAACAATCTCAAAGGTCTTTCCTGTGCTTTTTGACCTTTCCTTTGGATAAAATAAAAATTCGGTGGCGACTCTTGCTAAACCGAAACATTTGCAAACACAAACGCAAAACCTCAAGTCAGTTCTCCCACCGCATCACAGTGAGCATAGGATAAAAACTGGTTGTCAACAAGGATGGAAAGGCGATTTACGACCTTGGCTTGATAGGTTTCAAGGAGCTCCTCGAAAGCGAGGATCCTGTAGCGTATTTGGGAATTTACTTTATAATCTGATTAAACTTGTGTGCATGACATATTATTTCTGTTTCCTGACCATAATTTTTTGTTTCCTCACAGATAAGATAAATCATGCTCAAGAGCTTTTGACTAACACGGTCGCCTCAAACCTAAAGAAGACGCATAAGAGTGCTAAGTCCTCTCTGTCCTGCACGGGGTGGCTCATATGTTGGGATTAGGTTCTTTGTTGATGGGGCATGTGGCCAGGGCTCTCTCCCCCTGACAGGTATCTTCGAGGCTCAAAAGGCAACGCAATGAGGGAACCATTGATCTGACGGGGGGAAAAGAGAAGGGGAGATACGAGCTGCCTCCTTGATGGAATAACAAAGCCTTCTTTGAAGGTTCTTTCTTGTATCTTCTTTGGGGCAAGTCCCTTTTGCTTGAGGAGTTGGATCGTCCGGCTAAGCAGGTTACATTGGCGCAGGATGCTAGAACTGTTATAAGGGTCTTGGAGATGGTTGTTGCGTATACCAAGGGAGGCTCCTCTCAAGAAGTTGAGATAAATAAAATTGTGGGATAAGCTGGCCGACACTGAGAAGGAGCATGAGGAACTGCTGCTCGAGAAGAAAGCTTCTGATGAACAAGTGGCATCCTTGACGGCCAAAGTTGCTCCTGTTGAGGAAGAGCCAGAAGAAGCTCAAGCCTTCAAGACCTGTGCAAAACTGGTTTCTCGTCTTCAACTGGCGATGAATGATGCTTTGGCTGCTACTGAAGGGAGCTTTGACAACACATTTAAGCACTTTGGGTCTTGAATCTTGAGGTCGAGCTCAATACGACCGGGATGAGACTCTATTACTATGTGGTCGACGGGAAGATTGTGGTCCACAAATATATCAAAGGTGTTGGGGATGCACCGGTTGGAGATCCATATTATAAAGAGCCTGTCACTGAGGAGGAGCCCTAACCCCATACTTGATTGTCTCTTCTCTTTATTCTGTTTCAGCCTACATTCTGTTTTGATTTAATTTTATTTCGTGGGCTTTAGCTCATTTTTTATGTAAGTTTCGAACAATCGAGATCTTAGTGGCCACAAGCTTGTCTTTTTAAATTGGGGCCATAGGCCTCCTTTTT
Organism: Vicia faba; assembly: GCA_948472305.1. NCBI lineage: Eukaryota > Viridiplantae > Streptophyta > Magnoliopsida > Fabales > Fabaceae > Vicia > Vicia faba. Next base: position 1,202,365,348 of record OX451740.1, on the reverse strand, counting down.
GTAATATTCTGTACAATTGTGACCTTGGTGGTCGTCTTTTAATTCTCCGGCCACGGTGATCATTTTTTTTAATATGTATTGCTCAAGTGTTTATGACTTTATATGATTTTGTTGATTATGTGAAACATTTGCATGTTTTTGTATGCTTGTCTTCTTGAGACGCTTTATATTGATTAAGAGTTTGTGGGGTTTCGCTCGTTAGTTTCTGATTTTGCAAGTGTGGGGAGACTAGACAAACGACTAGGATGGTTATTGGGCATGGGCCGAAACTCATGTCTTATTTCGAGAACCCGAGCTCGATTGCGTGAACTTCCCATCGCGAGATGGATGTTCTACCAACGTGGTACAACAATGATGGAGCTCGCTTAAGTTATCAGTGTCGGGGATAAGGATATGATCATTAAAAGAGTGGAGTCTTGCCTCTTCATTTAATTTCAAGTGCCATGCTTGTACCTAGGCATGCACGTGTGGTCGGGAAGAGATGTGTTTGTCTTGTCGACAAAACATGCCGAATGTTCAATGTCTTAACTGTAATATTGCCTTAGTTTTTTTGTGTTCCAAGGTCGAGCAAGTTGTTCCCCCTACAGGTTTTCCAGGTAATGGCTCCATTCGCATGAATGCGGTAAGGGCCTTTCCAGTTTGCAGCGAGCTTGCCTTTGTGAGACTCTTTGTGATTTCTCTTAAGGACAAGGCTTCCGACTTTGAACTCTCACCGTATGAATTTGGTGTCATATCGCATGGTGATTTTTTTCTTGAGAGAGGCTTCTCGTAAGGCCGCTCTTATTCGGATTTCCTCGACTAGGTCGAGCTCTTCCCTCAAAGAGACGTCGTTCATCTCCTCTTAGAGGGGAGCTTTATTTCGTCTAGAGGGTTCCCTGATTTTGATGTGGATGATGGCCTCAGTTCCATATGCTAATCAGAAAGGAGACTCCCTGTTTGATGAGTGAGTTGTTGTTCGATAGACCTAGAGCATGTTGTGCAGCTCCTCGGCCCATCTCTTTTTGGTTTCTCCCAACCTTCGCCTAAGACCTCTTAAGATTAACCTGTTTGTAAACTCGACTTGCCCGTTCGTCTGGGAGTGTTCCATGGAGGCGAAGTCTTGTATAGTGCCTAACTTGGAAACGAACTCCTGAAAGTTTTTATCTGTGAATTGTGTCTTGTTGTCGATGACAATCACTTGTGGAATGCCGAACTGAGCAAGGATGTTTCTTTTATAGAAGCAGAGGACATAGTCAATGGCCACTATCAAATTTTTTTTGGTTTGTTCCTACCACGAATGGTTCGAGGAGGTCCAAACCCCACTAGGCGAAGGGCCAGGGGAAGAGAGAGATATTTGAGCTCATTAGGTGGCGCTAGGTGCATGTCTCCGTGGCGTTGACATTTGTCGCACTCTTTTAAATGCTCTTTAGCATCGTGCTGCATCGTGGGCCAGTAATATCTGGCTCGTAACGCCTTTCTGGCAAGGGATCTCCCACCCAAGTGTCGGTCGTTGATTCCTTCATGGATCTCGCGCAGGACTTGAGCTACGTCATTGTGGTCGACGCATTTGAGAAGGGGAATGAAAAATCCTATCCTGTATAATTTTCCTTTGACTAGGACGTAGGAGCAGGCTCTTCGTCTGACCACAACAGCCTCCTTATGATCAATTGGTTGTTTCTATTTTGTGAGGTAGTTCTATACTGGGGTCATCTAGCAATTGTTGTTTCCTATGGCGCACACCTCCAAAGTTGAGGTGGATCTCTAAATTCTCAGTCGAGGAAGAATTTCTTGTATTACCGATTTGTTCCTCCTTTTTTTGTGCTTTCCAGTTTTGACAGAATGTCTTCTCGGGTGCTATGTTTGCGGGGAACGTGTTGTACGTCTACAAACTTAAATTTCTTTATTCTTTCTTAGACCAGGGCCCAATACTCAGCAATATGGTCATTTTTGACCTAATACTCTCCTCATACCTTAGACGCCATGAGCTGGGAGTTTGTGAAGATTTTCACCTCCTCGGCCCCCAGGTCTTCGGCCAAGCGCAACCCTACTGAAAATGCTTCGTATTTGGCTTGATTGTTTGAGGTTGGGAAGAATAATATGAGGGATACTTCAATCATAATTCCCTCTTTGTTCTCCAAGATAATACCTGCACCGCTACCTATCAAGCTGGAGGCTCTGCCGACGAAGATGGTCAACTCGCGCGTCCCGTTTAGTTGTATGGGTGAAATCATTTCATCCACGAAGTCGGCTAGTACCTGAGCCTTGAGGGCTTTCCTAATTTTGTACTTGATGTCAAATTCAGAGAGTTCTAACGACCACTTGAGCATTCTGCATGCCATGTTTGGTAGTCCGAGCAGCTGCTTTATTGGTTGTTCTGTTCGAACGAAGATAGTGTGGCCCAACAAATAGTGTCTCAGCCTCCTTGCCGCATTAATGAGTGATAAGTATACTTTCTCGATCTGTTGGTATCTCACTTCAGGGCCTTTTAAGGCTTTTCTCGTGAAGTAGATCGGCTTCTTCCCCTCAGGAGTTTCTCGGATGAGGGCGGCGCTTACGGCTTCAAACGCAATAGCCAGCTAGAGGTAAAAAACTTCTTATTTTTCTGGTCGAGAAAGGACCGGTGACTATGATAGTTCCTACATCAGGTGGACAAGGTGTGCTCGCACTCTTCTATCCATTCAAAGGCAGCCTCTTTATGAAGAAGTTTGAAGAGGGGGAGCGCGTGTTGGGCAGATTTTGCCACGAAATGAGAAAGTGAAGTGAGCATGCCATTCACGATCTGAATGGACTTCTTCGAGGTGGGTGTTGGAAACTCAGAAAACGCTCGACATTTGTCGGGGTTGGCTTTGATTTCTCGTTCCATTAGGTAGAAGCCGAGGAATTTGCCTGCATGTACGCCAAAGGTGCATTTTTTGGATTGAAACTCATTATGCACTTCCTTGTCTGCTTGATGAATTTTCTGAGGTGAAGGGCATGGTAGGTTTCCTCTAAGGATTTTACGATCATGTCGTCCATATATACCTCGAGCATGTCTCTGATTTCCCCTTGGAAAACTTTGTTCATCATGGGATGATAGGTAGCGCCCGCATTTTTTAGGCTGAAGGGTATTACATTGTAGTAATAGTTGCCTGATTCGTCATGAATGATGTATATTTTTTGCCCGCTTTTGCCATGGGAATCTGGTTGTATCCAGAATATGCGTTCATGAAAGATAATAATTTGAAACCTGCAGAATTATCGACCAATTTATCAATGTTGGGGAGAGGATAAGCATCTTTCAGGCAAGCCCGGTTGAGATCCGTATAATCAATACACATACGACACTTTCCATTGGATTTTTTAACGAGGACAACATTTGAAAGTCTAGTTGTGTACTGGGCTTCATAAATAAAATGTGCCTTTAAGAGGTCTTTTAAAGCCTGCTCGGAAGCCTCAGTTTTTCTAGAGATTGATTTTTCCTATGTTGAGCAACCGCCTTAAAGGCAGAGTCTACTGTCAAATAATGACAAGCTATTTTTAGATCCAGTTCGGGCATTTCAGCTGCACTCCAAGCAAACAGATAAGCATTTTCCTTCAAGCATACTTCCAGTTGTCTCTTCTCCAGGTTGGGAGGTCAACACCAATCTTCATTCCTCTGGAGGGATTCCCCCCAAGGGGGACGATCTCGAAATCCCTTTTTGGGATTGGCCACATGGATGCGAAGGCTCCTCGCTATCTACTGCTGGGAACGAGCTCTCTCCGTCTTTCATGGGATATTTCTCCTTTATCTTCCGCTCTGTGAGGTCTTCTTTGGAGAAGTCATTGTCTAGGTCGATGGTGTTGACTCGTGGCAGTGATCTGGGTTCCTTGGAGCTGGAGGGCAGAGTGGATCCGCTGGCTATTCGGGGTTGTGCATTGATGGAACTCAGGCCCTTGGCTGATGCTTTGAAACACCTTTTCATAGCCTGGACATCCCCGTGGAGGATGGCAACCAAGCCTTCAACAATGTAGTACTTCATCTTGAGATGCATGGTGGACGGCACTACAATCAGCTCGGCTAGAGTGGGTCTTCCGAAGATGCATTGGTATAGGGACAGGCAGACCACCACCAGAAATTGGGTCTTGGTGGCCCTATCCGTTACCCCCTGCCAAATGTAACAATTATCTCGATGTATCCCTAGGATTTGGTGACAGATCCATTGAATCTCTGGAGATTTGAGCCTATGTACGGGGTCAGATAAGTCTCATTCAGCTGCAGGGTGTTGAATAGCTGGGTGTGCATGATGTCCATCGAGCTTCCCCGGTCCACCAAGATGCGTCTCACGTCAAAGTTTTCCATGCGTGCCCACAAGAGGAGTGGGATGCTCGAGTTGGGGGCCCCGCCCGAAAATTTTTCTCGGTAGAAAGCGAGGGGATGGGAGTATCCTCTAAATTTTTCTAGGGTTGCGTCCATGTCAGAGTTGGCCTCTATCAACTCATCGAACCTTCTCTTTATAGGACCCGTCATGCACTTGTTGAATCCTTTGTCGTAGATGACCATTGATGTTGGGAAGGATTCCCAAGAGATGTGCGAGGAAAAGTACAGTGAGACCTCTTCCATGTCGGGAAAATAAAAATCTTCTAATCTTGTGATGCTCATGGCAACCAGAATGGTGTTGGCGTCCGGGGACTCCTTCCCTTCTTCGACACTCTTGGTTTCTTGAGCCTCTTCGTGGGCACCGTCCTTCTTCTTATAATACTTGAGATTCCTGTCTCGGGTGAGTATATCAATTGCATCTTTGAGGTGGATGAAGTTGTCAGTGTTGTGCCCGTGGCTCTTATGGAACTTGCTATATTTGCTCTTATCCGTCCCAGGCTTGGATGATGTTTAGCGAGGAAAGCGCACACCGGCTTGCTTGAATTCTGAATTAGCGCATTCTGTCAGAATACACTCTCGAGAGGTATTGAAGAGGGTGTAGTCGTGAAAATGACCACCTGGCCCCTTGTAATCTTTGGAGTCTTGAGATTTGTCTTCCACTTCTTCTCTCCCCCCTGACGCGATGACGAGGGCTCGTCATTTTTGAGACCTTGGCATTCTCCTTGTTTCGTGAGTCCCTTGCGTTGTTTGTTACCTCCTTCTCCTTGTACTAGATGTATGCTTGGGCTTTAAGTAGGAGGGATTCGAGTGTGGTCGGAGTCTCGATACCAACAACTTTGGCGAAGTCACTGCGGGGATGGAGCTTGCGCTCGAGGAAATATTTTTTTATGCCGTCGGTCGTCGAGACCTTCACGGCTTCCTTGTTGAAGCACTCGATGTAAGCCCGAAGGGACTCATATCTTCCTTGGATGATTGCTTGTAGTGATGCTTCCTACTTAGGATGTCGGCGAGAGGCAAGTAAATGCCTTGAGAACATCTTTCTCAGCTGCTTCCAGGAGGTAATAGATTCGTCTGTGAGACTTTTGTACCAAGACATGGCACCTTTCCTCAGGGTAGTCGGGAACAATCTGCACTTTATGGCGCCCCTCACTCCCTAGTAGTCGAGGAGGGCGTCAATATTCTCTATGTGTTCATCAGGATCAGTTGTACCATCATATGTTACTAGCGGGGGTGGCTTCTCCAGGCCGACTGAGAGTTGGGTATCTATAATCTCTCTTGATAAGGGTCGCTGGGCTGGTCATCTTCGCTTCCTTTGGGGGATGATGGAGGAGAGTGATGGTTCCTTCCCTGTCAGGCATTGTTGTCTCATCGATGGGAGGGGTTTCTCCGATGCTGCCTTGGTTTGGGCGACGATGGTCAGCCGCAGTCGACCCGACAATCGCTTTTTGTCTTCTTGAAAGATGGAGAGCCTTGATCTTTCTTGGGAGGTGTGCAGTTGTGCTTCTTGAGGAAATAAATGTCGTGCTTCTCCTTTCTTGGTGGACGGCCACACATAGGTGGGAATATGCTGGGGGAGTCGTGTCGTCGGTATCTCCGAGGAGTAGACTTTGATTGTTTCTTCTCCCATACCCCTATCATCTCGCTCTGTTGTAGGATAAGGGCGTTGATCTGGTTAAGGGAAGTGAGCAATGCTGCCATGGTTGGATTGGCGTTCTGAGGAATGGGAACTGGTTGCAGAAACTCTGGCAGTTCCTCGATAGGGTTCCTGGGACGCTACTCGTCTAAGAACCGATGGTCATCACGTTGGGCGTTGATTGAATCTAAGGACGCATTTTGTATGTCTCTAACGTCAAAATCATCCTCGAGGTGAGGATGTTTCTGGCTCCCATCGGTCTTATGGACCAAGGAGAGCACATTCGTTCCAGAGAGGTGATGATCATCATGGTCAGCCATGATCACAGGATTGAAGGTATCTTTGGTCTTTGGATTACGGGGAAAGAAGACGAGGAAGATGGATTCCACAGACGGTGTCACTGATCTTATCGGTGATCAGAACCTACTGGTGGACCAAAGGATGATGCCTGGCTTGCTTTAAGGTTGAAGAGAAAATTGGGGTTTGTACTTGCAAGGCACTCCGACGATCAAGTAAGAATGGGCTCAAAGAGATACAAGCAGAATATTAGGGTTTAAGGTTTGAATATTGGATACATGGTCCTCACATGTGTGAGGCTTTATATAATACCCCTAACGCTTGGCCATTGGTCCCTATTTTGGGGCTGAATATACAGGTCCACAAAAATAGGTAACTGCCAGGACTCGGTCAAAACAGGCAGGTGTGTCTGTAACTAGCCGTTGGTTTAGAGGAGGAGGCGGCTTACGGGCAGAGAGGCTTTCTGGAAATTTTCTAGTTATCTGCTCGACTTGTGTCAAACTTTCAGGGAGATGCGTGTTAGCTAGGTCAAGCATGCATATTAGGTATCACTGGTCGTGCTTCTTGAGGTGTGGATGACCAGAATGTTATGCCATTGTTATTGGGTTGTACCAAGGGTAGAAGCGAATTGGGCCAATAATAGTCATTGGGTCAGTCCAGAACAATAATACCTTAGAAGTTGAAGGTATTGGTGATGTTATGATCATGAGGAAAGATGGTAGGAGGTAAGTAATTTCCAATTTGTTGTACATACCAGGCATGAAGAGCAATTTATTCAGTATATGGCACTTGGTCGAAAAGAACTACAAAGTGTTGATTAAAGACAAGATGATGAGAGTCGTCGATGCAAATGGAAGGTTAATCTTGAAGACTCTCATGTCTCAAAATAGAACCTTCAAGATTGAACTTAATGTGATGGAGCACAAGTGCCTTTCGACTGTAGCTAGCAGAGATGAATGGATATGGCACTATTGACTAGGTCATCTCAACTTTAGAGACATCAAATATTTGAAAAGAAGAAACATTGTTTCAAGAGTTCCAGAAATCGACATTCCAAACAAAGTGTGTGAGGAATGTGTGCAGGCGAAGCAATACAAGAATAGCTTCAACAAGGATGCAGGAAGCGGGTCGAAGGCTATTCTCGAAGTCATATACTCGAATGTATATGGACTAATTCAGGTGGATTCGATGAGAGGTAATAAATACTTTGTTACATTCATAGATGATTTCAGTTGACTTATCTTATCAAGAAGAAAAGTGAAGTGATCGAGGTATTTGTCAAGTTTAAGTCTATGGTCGAAAGACAAAGTGGTCGAAAGCTCAAAGTTTATAGAATTGATGATGGTGGAGAGTATGTGTCGAAGGACTTCGATAAATTATATGAAAAAAGAAGGGATTGTGCGTGAGGGGTGTCACCTACACTCCACAATAGAATGAAACTGCAAAACGGAAGAATCAAACCATCATGAATGTGGTGAGAAATATGTTGAAAAGCAAGCACATCGAAATGAGGTTCCACTATCTTCGAGAGCACGTAGCAGAAGGGAATATGAAGATGGAACACCGCAGAACTAAGAACCAGATTGCAGACATCATGACAAAGGGTGTGCAGGTCGAAGTGTTCAGAAGACTAAGAGCTATGATGAATATAGATACCTTAGACACAATGAATTAGATGGTGTGTTGAAAGTATAATTACTTTTGTCGAAGCAACTTGCTCGACAGAAAACAAGGAAGTGTCGAAGTGCGGAAGCAGTTTGTTACACACAGATTTAATTTAGATCTAAAATAGATATATTTGATTTAGGTCTAAAATAGATAGATTTGATTTAGTTCTAAAATATGTATTTTGAGCTTTTATAGTTTTGAGTTTTGGCTTAAAGAGCAAGCTAACCTAAATCTATAAATAGTGAGAGTAACCCCTATTTTTTGTAATCAAGTTGTATTCACAGAATTTGTAGTTGTAAGTGAATAAGAAATTTTCTACAGTTTCTAGCCAGAGAGAAACTCTGCTGAAAATCATTGTCTTCTCTTTCTTTATTTCTTTCATATTTTTTCATTGTTATTATGTAGTGATAACAATCTTGTTCGTCAAAATTGATAGAAATTTATCATAGATTTTGGTGGATTTTCAACATGTGAAATTATTATCATACAATTTGATATAATTTTATGTGATATTTTTTATTCACTCTATTTATTATTATTATTAATTACTATTTCAAAATTTACATATTCCCTCTAATACATTTGAATTTCGTGCCTTAAAACTATTACTACTTAATCAACCTTTCAAGTGTATGGTTTATCATAGTATGTTTTACTATAACAGTCACATAAATATATTTTAAATGATTTATTTAAACATTATAATTAACAAATAACTTCTATAAAACTAACATGTACATTGAAAAAATGAAGCGTGTACTTTACTAAGGTTATACAACAACTAAACATGTCTATAAAAGCACTTAGCAGAGTATATATATATATTAGAAAACTAGAAAAGCAATAAAAGCATATGGTCCACGATCCATATTCATGTGCGGATGACATTCGTTAAATCAGTCGGCAATGCAAATGTAACGCTGGAAAAAAGAAAAGGAATGTTGAAGAGCTGGCACACGTGATGGACCCATTTTCTGCTTATAGCTTAACCACAAAGGATTGTCTAGCTTAGAGTACGTGAGACGATTTAACGTGTCATTAGGAATTTTGTTAAGATGGAATTAAAGGCATGCCGTCTCTATCGCTGCCCTAAGTGGGATCCTACTGCTTGTCAGCAATCAATTTCTTGTTTGAAAAAATGGTTTTAAACCATCGGCAAGCAATGCCAATTCTCTTACTCTTGTTAAAGACTACTACTAAAAGAGAAGACATATATGATAGATACTCCTAAAAATATACTTATAAAATATAGTAAAAACACTTAAAATGGATACAAGTATGAACGTGAATAATTATCAACTAAAAAAGCGGAAATGTGTACATCTATCTTATTATCTCAATTACCAAAACTTTAAGAGTCTCTTTTTTAACTACTAAATTATATCATATATATATATATATATATATATATATATATATATATATATATATATATATATATATATATATATATATATATATATATATATATATATATATATATATATATATATATATATATATATATATATATATATATATATATATATATATATATATATATATATATATTGTTCTGGACTGGGCCCGACAGGCCCAAAAGCATTACTAAGGCCCAGTCCAAAGGGACTCACTAAGGACCACACTGGGCAAAGGGGGCCACGTCCATGCCCGACACCCTGATGTCCACCTCGACATCTCGGTGTCTAGCCCCACGATGAAGTCCTGCTCGACAGCATGTCGTCCAGCTCTATGTCCTGGCTTCCAGCTCGACACCCGACGTCCAGCTCGAGGTCTTGGCGTCGAGCTCGGCACCGTGCCGCGCAGCTCGACATGGACTCGAGCTACCTTGCTAGGGCAGACTCAGTCACCCTTGCCCCAACGATACTCCAGAAAGACCGCGTCTCCGTCCGCCCGCACTTCACGCAGCACATCCAGGAAGGGGACCACGTGCTGGTCCCCACTACCCACGTAGGACCTGGCAGTTCCTCCATTGGGCCAAATCCGCCCGGCCCAATGAAGGAACCTTGGCCCAGCGTTGGGGGCTATAAATACCCTCTGTTTCCAGAGGGTCAGGTATTGATCATTCTAACCTCAACTCTATTATCTGCTAGTACTCCCACTGACTTAAGCATCGGAGTGCCTTGCAGGTACCCCCCCCTCCTCGTTCAAAAAGCCTTCAGCTCGGAGCAGCCGTGACAGTCCAAACCTTCTGATCAGGTCAGATCAGTGGCGCCGTCTGTGGGAAACAGCTTCCCCGTCTAACGAACAGTTTCAAAGACCAAAGCTCAATCCATTCACTGTCATGGCCTCTCCAACTCGTGAAGAACAACACACTCGCGTCCTCGACGCCAACAACGGTCCCGCGGACAAGAATGGGCACCTGGACAATCCCAGTGGTGCCGGCCACAATACCGTCCCCGTGACAACCGCCCCTGGACCTTCCACCCGCAGGGACGGGAACACTGCGTCTTCCTCGACAACTCCTCCAGGACTCGAAGACGATCCGGAGGCTCTCGCCTATCGCCAGGCTGCCCGGTTCTATGAAGTCCAAGCCCCTGCCGGGGCAGATGCCACGGCTCAGGCACTGTTCGCGGCCATCAACCAGACGAACTATCTCCTGTTCGCGCAAGGAGAAAGACTTAGGGCACTGGAAAATGATCGACGCCCCCCGAGGAGACATCAAAGGCCACCATCTCCACTTCCTCGGGTCGAAGAAGTTCGACACCCTACTCCCCCGCGGAGACATTACAGGGAAAACTCTAGGAGCCCCTCTCCCGCACCAAGGCAGAGGCGGCCCCAGTATGAAAGACAGCCCGTCATTCCTGCCGAAGAGCCCGTTCGCGACCCATCAAGGCACGACCGGAGGCACAACAGAGACGGGCGTGTGACCTTCAATCACCGAACATCACGTTCAAGGGAATCCCAGCACGAGCAACGTGCCCGACACAACTACAGGACCCCTTCTCTTTCTCCAGAAAGGAGCGACGAGGACGACCCCCGCGGTCCCCTATCGCAGGCAATCATGGACGCACCTATCCCCCCGGGCATGGAGAAGCCCCCACACCTAAAGGAGTATGATGGAGTGGCGGACCCAGTCGACCACATTGACGGGTTCGAAGCCATGCTCCACTATCACAATGTCGGGGGGCCCATCAAGTGTCGTCTCTTCCCAACAACTCTCAGGAAGGCGGCCATGGACTGGTACAAGGGACTTGCCCCGGGCTCCATCACCTCGTGGCGGAACTTGAAGAACCAGTTCATCAGCTCCTTCACAGCGTCTCGTCGCCATCCAAAGACCGAGGCAGCCCTCGAGGCCATCATCCAAAGACATGATGAGACCTTGAGGGAATTCATCAACCGCTTCAACCGGGAAGCAATCCAGGTCCCCTGCGCGGACCATATGAAGAGGTACTTGCTGGAGAGGGGCCTCCTCCCCGGCACAGAATTCAGGAAAGCTGTAGGCATCGAGCCACCTGCAACTTTTGATGCTCTCCTCGATAAAGCCCGAGCATATATGGACTACGAGGAGAGAGAAGCTGCCAACAGGGCACGAGACTCCAGGGCTCGCAACCATGGCAGCAGCTCGAGACAAGACCCTCCTCCCCGACGCACCGGAGAGAAGAGGAAGGAAGACAGACCCCGGGAGGTCCGGGAACAAAGGGGCCCCTCGGGCCGGTTCACTGAGTACACTCCGCTCACGGCTTCCCGCGAGCGTATTCTGGCGGAGTGTGCAAGCACAGATTTTAAAGACGGTGGCGTCAAGCGTCCCCGACCAGCTCCTGCCAAGCCAGGAGTAGACAAAAACAAATACTGTCAGTACCATAGGAGTCATGGTCACTTGACAGAGGACTGCGTCCACCTAAAGGATGCTATTGAAACCCTCATCAAAGGAGGGAGACTTGCACAGTACAGGAGAAACGACGCTCCCCGTCGTGAAGCCCGCGAGGCAAAGGAGCCCGAAGAAGATGCCCGACCATCTGACGAGTCGGTGCCAATCCAGACCGCCTTCTCGGTAACCAGGCCCGAGGATTTCGAACTTCCCGAGCTCCTGCAGGAGCCCCTGACGACACACAGCAGGTGGGAATACTTCCCCTCCGCCATGGTCATCAACGGGGGCGGGTTCAACGACCTCACCATCAACTCAGCCAAGAGGAAGTTGGACGAACTGGTCGACAAAGCTCCTCCTCAAACTGTGACTTTTGAAATGGTGAGGGGCAGATCAGAGCCTATCACCTTCTACTTGGAAGAGCTCCCCGGCGGAGCACCAAACGCAGTCATCCCCTTGCTGATAAGGGCAAAGATGGCCAATTTTGACGTGCATCGCATCCTGGTCGACGAAGGGAGTTCCGTCGACGTGATGTACACCCAGCTGTTCCGGACCTTACAACTGGACGACTCCCATCTGTCTCCATATATAGGTTCGGACCTTCAAGGCTTCAACGGCTCGACATCCAAACCTTGGGGATATGTCGAGCTCCTCGTGACATTCGGGGAAGGAACTGCTACAAGACAGGTGAAGGTCCGCTTCCTCGTCATTGACTGCCCGTCCCTGTACAATTGCATCTTGGGGAGGCCGACATTGGCAGAGCTGACAGCGGTTCCCTCAACTGTCCATCTCAAAATGAAGTTCTACACCAAACGGGCAAGGGTAGCCACCATCCAGGGCGACCTCGCTGCTGCCCGCAGGTGCTTCAACGCCGCTTCAAGGGGTCGGGATACTGTCGACGTGGGTCCCAGCACTAGGCCCATCAAGAAGACAAAGCAAGAGCCCGACAGAGCATCTCCTGAGGTAGAAGTTCAGAAGGCTCCACCAAAGGTCGACTCCATTGCGCTCGACGCCCGTTTTGACCAAGACGAGCCGGCCAGCAGCGAGCAAATCCCCCTCCGACCTATTCCGGACGGCGATTTCGAACTCGTTCCCCTCGGAGCAGACCCGACCAAGGGAGTGAAGATTGGCAAGGACCTCCCCGACTTGGCCAGGAAGCAAATCAAGGCCTGTCTGCGCGAGAATGCTGATCTCTTCGCCTGGAGCGCTGCAGAGATGCCCGGACTCGACCCTGAGGTCGCCTGTCATCACCTCGCCATTGATCCAGCCGCCAAGGCAGTAGTACAACGTAGGCGTAGGCAGTCTCCAGAAAAAACGGAGGCTGCTGAAAAAGCTGTAAAAGACCTCTTAGAGGCAAATTTTATTTCTGAAGCCCGGTACTCCACCTGGCTGTCAAATGTTGTACTTGTCAAAAAGAATAATGGAAAATGGCGAATGTGTGTTGATTATACCGATCTCAATCGGGCTTGCCCGAAGGATGCTTTTCCTCTACCAAACATTGATATGCTGGTCGACAACTCGGCCGGCTACAAAACTTTGTCGTTCATGGACGCTTACTCGGGATACAATCAAATCCCAATGGCTCCGGGCGACAAACGCTGCACGGCATTCATGACCAGCTCGGGCAACTATTACTACAACGTAATGCCCTTCGGACTGAAGAACGCCGGTGCGACTTACCAACGCATGATGAACAAAGTGTTCAACAAACAGATCGGCGACATGCTCGAGGTATACATGGACGACATGATCGTCAAATCTCGAGCAGACACCGATCACGCAGCTCATCTCAAGACTGTCTTCGCCCAAGCAAGACAGTGCAAGATGAGGTTCAACCCCGAGAAGTGCACATTTGGGGTTAAGGCAGGAAAGTTCCTCGGATTCTATCTAACAGAACGAGGCATTGAGGCCAACCCCGACAAATGCCGAGCATTCGCCGACCTCCCGACTCCAACGTCGAAGAAGTCGATACAGATAATGAACGGCATGTTGACATCACTTTCACGCTTCGTCGCGAAGTCCGCTCAGCACGCCCTTCCCTTTTTCAAACTCCTACGAAAGGAAGCAGCCTTCGAATGGACCGAGGAATGCGAACACGCACTTCGCCATCTGAAGCAGAGCCTGTCTCAACCACCTATGCTATCTCGACCAGATGACAACGAGCCGCTTTACCTATACTTGGCAGTTTCAAACGAAGCCATCAGTGCAGCTCTTGTCCGCGAGACTCCCGACGGGCAGAAACCTGTTTATTTCACGAGCAAAGCCTTACAAGGCCCCGAGAGCAGGTATCAACAGATAGAAAAGGTTGCACTGGCCCTCGTCAACGCTGCGAGGAGGCTCAGACACTACTTTCTAGCACACACCATTGTCGTGCGAACCGATCAACCGGTGAGACAACTCCTGGGTCGGCCAGATATGGCGGGCAGAATGCTTAAGTGGTCCCTGGAACTCTCTGAATTCGACATTCAGTACGAGAGCAGGAAAGCCCTTAAAGCACAAGCCTTAGCCGACTTCGTCGCCGAGATGACCCCTAACGACATTCCCCCGGGCGGCGTAAATAAATGACGAGTAAAGAATTTCAAACAAACAACCTAACAGGCGGGCTGCCTGCCTGTATGTTGAACATTCCACCAACGCCTTGGTGTCGATCGGGCGAGCCTCGAATGTCGGGTAACCGTCCTTGTCGAGGATATCATTCCCTTCCCGCGTAACCCATTGGGCGGGATGAAAACTGTCGACAAAGTTACAGAGAGCCTCATACGCCCGCTGATCCTCCGTGCACATGTCCCCGACTGCGGTATGGAAATAGCCGGTTCCATGCTGGAAGTGTCGGGACATCCAGTACACCGGGAACTTAGCCCGACGTCCTAACACGGGGCTCCCGTCATCGGTCAACATTGCTTCCCCGTCATCATCGCTGACCGGCCCTTCCTCCTCGAAGAGGGAATCTACAGCAGAGTCGGTAGTAGGGCGTACCACATACCACTTATCCTTGAACCCCCTCACAGAGTCCATGTACATCCTAAACAGTCTCCTCGACTGCTTCAGGGACACCCAGCTGTGCTTCCCTCCTCGGGACTGACGCTGTAGGTGGAAGACCCTAAAGAAGAGAGGGATGGTCGCCCCTATCCTTAAGTAGCGACACGTCAGCTCAAACGCCCGGATGAAGGCGAGAGAGTTCGGGTGTAGCTGGGACGGGGCCAGCTCCAAATGCGTAAAAACCCCGGTCTCAAAGTCTGTGAAAGGCAGCCGCAAACCCAAGTCTTTAAACGCGATCTCGTACATCGCAAAGCTGTAGTCCGGGTACATCGAACAAATTCTGGCGTTGGTCGACGGCAGCATGACCTCGAAATTCGGTTGAAAGTCGGGCTGGTCCTGCCCCTCTTCGATAGCGATGAAAGGATGTCGGTCATCCCGACTGTATACCGACGCCGTCCCCCGAGGCTCGGCGCCCACCCATTCCAGCGATGGGTCGGTCACGGTGTCTATAAGATTGGCCGACTCGTCGGCACTCTGTTCTTCGCTGTCACGACGACCGGAGGAGCTCGGCTCATCCGCCATGGTTACCTGCAGAGCACGGGAAACCAATCAGATTGAGCATGAAGTCCTATGCTCGACATAATCATGTCGTCCATACACTACCACAAGTCCATTTTCACAAGTGGATGCCTCCCCGACTCTCCTGAATCCAGTGTTCTTCCACAAACCAACTGCGCGGCCACTCTTCAAGCATGTCGATCCGAGGTATGAACATGGCGAGCCGCATTATGAAGCCCACGGCCACGACCATAAACATACCGGGCACCGGCATGAGTCAGGCGCCCAGGATCATGAAGACCCCGGGCAGCTCTGAAGTTTTTCACCTAAAACTACGAATGTGTCGGCCACAAGTATGCGTTTGTCGGTCCTAGACATGAATCTGTCGGGCAAAACACGAGTTTACCGGGCTAATCCCACATTAACGGTCCTAAAACATCTACAATTTCCAAGAATCATGCATTCTAAAACAGGAAAATAAAGAAAATGGATCACTTACTTGGATCAAAGTTGGGATTCGGCTAAGAAATGAAGAATCTGAGACGGGAAGTCACGGTTGGAGAGAGTGTTGAGAGTTGCAACGAAGAGAGCACGGAGAACGGAAAACGTATTATGGGGCCCAAGGACCCTATTTATAGTGATGACGTGGAATACCAAACGTCACCTCGTTCAGCCACGGACTCCGTCTCCTCGACGCACTGCACCCAACGCAATGATGGCCCTACCCCCCTAGGGTGGCGGCACAACTCCCGAAAGATGCCTCGTGTGCTCGACTGACGCGCCCGGTACGGATCCTCCACGCATCCACCACCGACGACGTCTCCGAGCACGTCACGAGGAGACCCCTCGAGGGTCCACGCCTCCATCCCGGGCACGAGACCTCAGCGACGGAACAACTGTTTCAAGTCATGGCTCCTCGCAAAGGAACCACGACTTGGGGGGCTCCTGTTCTAGACTGGGCCCGACAGGCCCAAAAGCATTACTAAGGCCCAGTCCAAAGGGACTCACTAAGGACCACACTGGGCAAAGGGGGCCACGTCCATGCCCGACACCCTGATGTCCACCTCGACATCTCGGTGTCTAGCCCCACGATGAAGTCCTGCTCGACAGCATGCCGTCCAGCTCTATGTCCTGGCTTCCAGCTCGACACCCGACGTCCAGCTCGAGGTCTTGGCGTCGAGCTCGGCACCGTGCCGCGCAGCTCGACATGGACTCGAGCTACCTTGCTAGGGCAGACTCAGTCACCCTTGCCCCAACGATACTCCGGAAAGACCGCGTCTCCGTCCGCCCGCACTTCACGCAGCACATCCAGGAAGGGGACCACGTGCTGGTCCCCACTACCCACGTAGGACCTGGCAGTTCCTCCATTGGGCCAAATCCGCCCGGCCCAATGAAGGAACCTTGGCCCAGCGCTGGGGGCTATAAATACCCTCTGTTTCCAGAGGGTCAGGTATTGATCATTCTAACCTCAACTCTATTATCTGCTAGTACTCCCACTGACTTAAGCATCGGAGTGCCTTGCAGGTACCCCCCCCTCCTCGTTCAAAAAGCCTTCAGCTCGGAGCAGCCGTGACAGTCCAAACCTTCTGATCAGGTCAGATCATATATATATATATATATATATATATATATATATATATATATATATATATATATATATATAATTTTTTGAGATCAATGTTAGAGTCTACGTCTTTACTTGCGCTATTTGACTTTTAGATAATTTAAGTATTTACTCTATCATATATCTGTATAGTATATATTTTTTATGATTTTATTTATCTTTTAGAAAGAAAGCAAATATTCATGTATAAAGTGGATCTTGTGCTCATAGTGAAAATATTTATAAATAATATGGACAAAATTTAGGTATAGTTCTTTCCGTGTGATTTTAACTATTTTTCAATAAAAATATAATTTAATTATTTTTTCTAATAAAAATATGATAAGTATATAATTTTTTTTATTCATATATAAATTCTTTCTATTTTAACTCTTTAAATAGTGTTCAAGTATATTTATCATATTTTTTATTGAAAAATATTAAGAATTACACCTAAAAAATTGTACTTAAATTTTATCCAAATAAAATTGTTGTGTATCTCATAAGAATATAAATGTAGTTTTTAAGATACTTGATTCTGTTATTTATAAAGGAAAGAAATAATTTATTATTCGTTTGTCTTTTATTTATATATGAAAATTTAAATATTAAATAAAAAATTTAATATATGCAAATGTATATCATATCAATTAAAAAAAATATCAGTATTTACCTATTACATATTTTAATATAAATGTTAGTTTATTTTATAATTCAACGATGAATTTTAAATTTTTTTAATATTAAAAACTTAAAATAATATAATATTTATTATATTAATAGATTTATTTTCAGTAAAAATAAGGAGTAACGAGTATTAATATGAAAACTTATTTACCCATGGGTCTAGGTTTCAATATTTAACTTATCTGAATTAACATAACTCAATTGTTGCTAAGGTTAAATGAAATTTCTTTACTTGTGATGATATCCATGTAAGGGTCTTTATTTTATTTTTTTCAAAAAACCTTTTAAATTTTTTTTTTTTTTAAGTTTTAGTTTCTCAATTTGTTTGGCATTATAGACCAATTGTGATATACCTCTTAATTATTCACTAATCATTTCTTTTAAATATCATAGTTTTGCGACCATCTATAGTTAATCTAAACTTTTATCCATTAGATTTTTCATCTTAATTAAAGACTATCAACTAGGGGTTCAACACAGATTTGAGACTAATTATCTTATTATTTTTTATGATCTTAAAATGGAAATGGTTGAGTTTAAGTGAGATGTACTGATTTATTTTTGGTTGAGAATAGAAAAAAAACTTTTGGTCAAATGACTTAATAGATGAAATTTTTGTTAGGAAATTATATAAAATTTTCTCATAGTGACAGATTTGTGGAAGAACAAATTAATGCGGAAGTATACAAATTTAATGAAAATGAAATCTATAAATTGATTTTCTTCTCCTCACATGAAATTTCACAATTCAATTACATTAAAAATATTTATTGATTGTGATCTAATGATGTTACAAAATAAAATATGCAAGGCTTTTATAGCCAATAAAACAAGAAAAGTGAATGGCTATGATTTAACATTTACTTAAATTTCTCATAACCATTCTTATTTCCTTTTACTATTTATTTTCTTATTTCTCCTTCATATTCTCTTTATCTCTCTTTTATTTTGACCAACAATCTCCCACTTGAAGAGCGATTTCAATCGGTCTTCACACCTTAGTCAAACAATAACATTTATCAATCTATTATTCTAGCAGGCCAACTGAAGATGAGCACAACTTCAATTTGTCAATTGTCACTATTTTTGTCAACATGTCTGTTGGGTTCTTACTTCCGAGAATCTTCTTCAACATTAGTATCTCATCCTCAAGCAAAGATCTGATGAAGTGATAACGAAGATCAAGGTGCTTTGTTCTAGAGTGAAATGCTGAATTCTTAGCCAGGTGTATTGCACTCTGACTGTCACCGTACAAAACACCCATCTCTTGGATGAATCCCAACTCTGTCAATAATCCTTGAAGCCATATCAACTCTTTGCTAGCTTCTGTTACTGCTACTTACACATCCTCTATAGTGGATAGAGCAACAATCTTTTGTATCCTCGACATCCAACTAACAGTTGTAGTGCCAACGATAAATATGTAGCCGATGGTACTTCTTTGGTGATCAACTTCACCAGCAAAGTTTGCATCTACATAGCCATGTACTTTTAATTCACCTTTACTAAAGCATAAACACTTCTCCTTAGTTCCTCTTAGATACCTCAAAATCCATTTCATAGCTTCCCAATGAGCTTTACATGGATTTGACATAAATCTGCTTACAACTCCCACTGCATGGCCAATGTCTGGCCTCGTTCATACCATCACGTACACCAAACTTCCAATGGCTGAAGCATACAGAATATTAGCCATCAATTCTTTTTCTTCCTCTATCTCTAGGTTTTGGTCCTTTGATAAGCGAAAATGAATAGCCAAAGGTGTGCTAACTGGTTTGACATTGTCCATGTTGAATCTTTTCAAAACACGGTTGATGTACTCTGCCTGAGATAACTGCAAAGTTCCTCTTTACTTATCTCTCGTGATTTGCATTCCAAGAATCTTCTTTGTTGGACCTAAGTCCTTCATGTCAAATTCTTTTGACAATTGCATCTTCAAGTTTCTGATTTCATCTAGACCTGCTACTAACATATCATCAATATAAAGTAATAAAATGATATAGCTTGAATGATATCTCTTGAAGAAACAACAGTGGTCGGCATTGCACTTCTGGAAACCTTCCTTTTGCATGAAGCTTTCAAACTTCATATACCTCTGTCTTGGAGCTTGTTTTAGACCTTACAAGCTCTTCTTTAATCTGCACACCATTTTTTGTTTCCCTTCTTCTGAGAAACCTTCTGGTTGATGCATGTAGATCTCCTCATCTAAGTCTCCGTGAAGAAAGGCGGTTTTCACATCCAACTTCTCTAGGTAGAGCTCTTAACTGGAAACAATACTTAACACAAACCTGATAGTATTGAGCTTCACAACTGGAGCAAGGATTTTAGTGTAGTCAACTCCTTCTTTTTGTTGAAATCCTCTGACAACTAGTTAGGCCTTGTATCTCTTAGAGCCATCATGGTCCTCCTTGACCCGATACACCCATTTGTTGTAAAGTGCCATTTTCCTATAGGTAACTCAGTAAGTTCTTGTGTCTGATTGGAGATCAAAGACTCCATCTTGTCTTTCATAGCAAGTTCCCACTTGCTAGTATCTGCGGTTTGACATGCTTCTGCATAATCTTCAGGTTCCCCTTCATTTGTCAATAACATATAGTCCATGTATCTCCTGTTAGGAACACGAGTTCTAGAAGACCTTCTCAATACAGGAGTGGGAGTCGGAGTTTCTGATATGTCAGGCTATTGCTCACCGCCTTGTTCAGTTGTTTCCTATAACTGAGGATTATCAACTGTAGGACTTTCTGGGACATCGTCCACTTCTGCATAAACTGGCCCACTTGAATATGAGTTGCTAGCACCTATATTCTGTTTGTCCTTGTACATAACTCTTTCATTAAAAATTACATCTCTACTACAGATCATCCTTTTGTTTTCATCATCCCATAGGCGATAGCCAGACTCATCCTCTCCATAACCGAGGAAAGTGCACTTCTTTGATTTGGGATCTAGCTTATTCCTGCCATGATCACTAATATTCACATATCCTACACAGCCAAAAACTCTAAGATGTGAGAGTTTGACCTTTTTTCCGCTCCGTACCTCTTCTGGTATTCTATGGTCCAATGGTACCGGTGAACCTCAGTTGATTAAATAAGCTGATGTGTTGACTTCCTCTGCCTAGAACTACTTTAGTAAGCCTGACTGCACACATAAGCTTCTGGCTCTTTCAGTCAACATTCGATTCATACGCTAATCTTCACCATTCTGTTGAGGTGTACCCGACACAATCCTCTCCATTTTGATTCCGTTCTCATAGCATAACTTCTTGAACCTAGTTTCTTCATATTCACCACCATTGTCTGTTCATATCTTTTTTATTTTCAATCCGGTCTCATTTTCTACCATGGTTTTCCACACCTTGAAAGCCGCGAATACGCCACACTTATATTTCAGAAAGTATACCCATACCTTTCTAGAATGATCATCAATAAAAGTCACAAAGTATTTCTTCCCATCAATAGATGAGACTGTAGTTAGATCCCAAACATCAGAGTGGACAAGCTCGAGTATTTCCTTCTTTGGGATTCTCCCACTTGTCTGAAAGCTAACTTGCTTCTGCTTTCCAAGTATACAGTTTTTACACATGTCAATTTCTATTGACTAAAAACCCGGTAGTTTCCTATTTAAGTGCATGACCTTCATCCCTTTCTCACTCATATGGCCTAGTCTTTTGTGCCATAGATTAGGACTTTCATTTGCTGCAGCTGCAATAAAATGAAATGCTCCAGCTGTCTTGTAAAGAGTATCACTCTTTTTACCGCGAGCAACTGCCATTGCACCTTTTGAAATCTTCCAACGATCTCCATCGAAGATTGTTGTGTAGCAATCACTGGCCAACTGGCCTACTAAGATTAAGTTCTTCGTCAGGTTAGGAATGTGTCTGACATTCTTCAGCTCCCAAACAGACCAGTTCAACTTGATCTTCACTACACCTTTTCCCATAATCTCACAAGATTTTTCATTACCAATGTATACTTTATCGAGGTTCCCGGGGACATAATTTTCGAAGAACTGTTTCTGAGAAGTTGCGTGAAAGGATGCTCCAGAGTCTAACACTCAAGACTCTTCCTTTCTCTCCAAAGAACATATCAATGCATCACCTCCTCCTGAGGTTGAAGTAATGTTTGCCTCATCTTTTGTCTCCTGATTCTTCGGTGCACTCCTACACTGATTTCTGTAGTGTTTGGTATTCTCGCAATTCCAACACTCGATAGTCTTTGAGCTGTTACAAGTATGATGATTTCTGGACTTTGATCATCTCACCTTTGATTTTCTGCGTTCGCTTCCTCTGATTGAAATTCTACCTCTTGACTCTGTATGCAATACTGAAGAGGTTGATGATTCACCCGGCTCTCTCCGTCGGATCTCTTCACTGAGAACCAAATCACGAACATCATCAAATTTTAACTTGTTGTTTCCCGATGAGCTACTCACGACTGTGACTATAGCATTCCAACTTTCTGGCAGGGAAGACAAGAGTATCAAAGCCCGTACTTCTTCATCAAAGTCGATTCCGACTGAATTCAATTGGGTTGTAATAGTGTTAAGTTTGTTCAGATGTTGCACCGTTGATGCAGCTTCTGTCACCCGTAAGTTGAACAATCGCCTCATCAAATGAACTTTGTTTGAGGCTGATGGCTTTTCGTACATGCTTGAAAGAGCCTTCATAAGATCAGTCGTAGTCTTTTCTTTTGCAATGTTGAAAGCAACATTACGAGATAACGTCAATTGAATAACTCCAAGAGCTTTTTTATCGAGAAGGGTCCATGCACCGTCCTCCATTGCCGCTGGTTTCGTGCCCATGAGAGGTTCATGCATACCTTTCTGGTACAAATAATCCTCTATTTGCATCTTCCAAAAGTTGAAGTCCGCACCATCAAACTTCTCAATTTTCACCTTTCCTTCGTCTCCTGCCATCGCTCCCACTCGAATCTGACTCCTCTGGATCGCTTCTGAAATACAAGGAACTAACCAGTTTTGATACCAGTTGTTAGGAAACTACGCAAAATTTCCTCATAGTATCAGATTTGTGGAAGAACAAATTAACGCAGAAGCACACAAACTTAATGAAAATGAAATCTATAAATTCATTTTCCTCTCCTCACATAAAATTTCACAATTCAATTACACTAAAAATATTTATTGATTGTGATCTAATGATGTTACAAAATAAAAGATAAAAAACTTTTATAATCAATAAAACAAGAAAAATAAATAACTATGATTTAACATTTACTTAATTTCTCATAACTATTTTTATTTTCTTTTACTATTTATTTTCTTGTTTCTCCTTCATACTCTCTTTATTTCTCTTTTATTTTGACCAACAATTTCAATAGAAAAAATAGTCAAAAACAACTTTTTTTTTAATTAAAAAACAAATAACAAAAGTTCAAAATATTAAAAGAAAACCCCAAAAGTTTTTTTCCAAAGAAAACATAATAAAAATTGAGCAACTATATGGAAAATTAATGTTAAAACGTAAAACCAACCGATAATAATAACGTTATGCTTAAATCGAGGAATTCCACTAAACAAAATGCTACCAATTCTTAAGCATAATTTTGTTTGCAGGGCATAAGATATTATATGGTTTCACTTTGCAGATGACGTGTGCACGTTCTCATATTCTATAATTCCATCAATCGATTAATATGATGATCGAATAAAGGATTTGCCACTTTACAACTTGTCTTATTGTGGAACGAGAGATCGATGATGGTGGTGCAGCGGTACTAACATTCAATGCGGTGGGGTGAAAGTGTATTTGCAAGGTTAATGTTTTAAAATTTGAATTAGTAAAGTTTGAGAGATGTAATTTTGCAAGAGTAAAATGAATGAATATTTGTTATGGCCGTTAAACCACTTTGGCGGGATTTGACGCGAGATGCAAAAGACAGTGTGATTAGATTTAACGCTTGATGATGACCTGGTAGCTTGAATTTGGTGTGTGATTTGTCGACGAGAGTTCACATGTTTATCATCCTCTTACGGAGGTCTTCTTGTTCAGATCTTTGGAGTGAGGATAGTCTTGTTGGGTCATTTGACCGGTCTGAAACAACTGCCCCACATGTCCTTGTTATCACATGTGAAGTTAGGATTGTGTTGGAAGCTTTGAGGTCGGTCTTAAGATCGTTCTTCTTGATTGTCCTAGATTATCCATGCAAGTTTACATTTTAGAGAGGGGAACAAAATAAGCGTTGACAGGGATCAGGTAATCTCAGAAGCACACACATTAAATGCTTGTCTTTTAACTAAAATATTCTGCATCATAAGTTCTCAATGTGGTCCTATGTCCTTATGATAAGGAGTAGGGACATCACTTAGAGCACTTGAGAGAACTCAAGTGCCATTATAGTCTCGAAGTTAGTCTCAAGCCTTGGTTACGCCTCCTAGTATTCTCTCTATTCTCAGTTGTAGATTTAACTTTTCGCTCGCCTATATAAAGACATCTTTTACCACGACTTTTTCTTTTGGTTCTTTGTCAAAACGTCATGCATTCCTTTCTTTCTTAGTTCTATTCTCTTTGAGCTTAGGTGACATTTCTAATCATTTGTTACCAGTTTTTATTCATCTTTTGTCCTCGTATTTAAGCAATGTTTTCTGAGTTTTTGGTGATTCTTTTTCATCTTCTCCGTTTATAACTTTGTAGTTTTTCTTAAGGTAGTATATATATATTCCGCCTTTCACCTTTTTTGTTGCTCCGGTTTAATGCTTAGTCAATAACCAACATAGGAAACCCGAATATGGCATTTATGGAATTATTTATTAGGGGCGATATAAGTATCGCTTCTTTGTGCACTAGGGTGATTGATCCTTACCGGATGTGGTCCATTTAGCATTTATACATTATCTTATTGATTTTATAAAGATTAATGGTAGTTATAGTTCTAGGAGAAGCTCTAAAGGTCACTCTGATGGGTCAGAGACTTCTTAGGATGGGGAGAACCTTGAGATGCCAGTAAAGGAGGATGTGTGAGAAATCCTGTTTAGGCTTAATATCAGGGAAGTCGGTCATGGTTTCACTTTCCCTTAAATACCCATGGTAAATACAGAGATGATAGGGGAATATTGAGATGATTTGGAGGTTTGTCTATTTACTAATAGTGTGTTAGGATGAAGCGTTTTAATGAGGGAATGTAATGTTTTGAGAGAATTTAAAATGATTTGGACAAAATTCATTGTTTGAAAAAAAAATAGGAAGAATTTTTAAAATGATAAAAATCTATGAAGTATTTTGTCTAAGTTAAATTTAATGATTTTGAAATGACACATAAAATCAAAGAATTTACAATTTCTCTCAAACTCCATAGAATGTGAATGTCAAATTAAATATTATTATTATTTCAAGTTGATCTTACCGGTTGATTAGAACCTGAAGTGGGCCAAAGGCTTCAACTTCAATGTTAGAGTCAAGGAGGATGGGGTGTACCTACAAGGCACTCTAATGCTCAAGTAAGTAAGAGAGCAAAGAGATACAAGAGAGGGTTTAGGTTTTTTGTGATGAATATTGGATACCTGGTCCTCAGAAGTGTGGGGGTTTATATAGTGCCCTCAACGCTTTACTATTGGTCCCTATTTTTGGGCCTAGATATCAGGTTCCTCAAAAATATGTAACTTCCAGGAATTGGTCAAAACGGACATAGATGCTCGGAACTAGCCATTATGACGAGCAGAGAGGTGCTCACGGGAAAAGATGATTCTGGCCATTTTTGGGTGGTTGTCCTCGTATGGCTGGCGGAATGAGTATTAGCCTATTTGAGTGGGTAGAGGTGGTCTCTTTGATCCTGGGGCTCAACCGACCACAACTCCTCGAGTGAGGGGCAGAGGCATGGTTACGAACAAACATGTCATGGTAGTTCCTAGATGATTGTGTCTGGCGAGTAGAATGAGAAGTAACCGCTGACATAGGCAGAGGTACTGCTGAGGGCAGCAGTGGTCTTGTTTGTCCTGGGGGACAACCAACCATGTGTCCCTGACTGAGGAGAAAAAGGAAAAAAGGTGTCATTTACCTGTTCCAATTGATTGGGTCATCTTAGATGTAGAAGTGGATTGGGTTATGCCTAAGCACTGGGGCAGACCAAAACACAAGTTTTGCAAGTTAATCCTCATATTTTTCAAAATTTACAACCTTAAAATTTTCAAAAAAATTGCAAAGTAGTTTTAATTTTTTTCAAAATTTAAAAACGGGCCCCTTTAAGAAAATTTAAAATTACAACTTAGTCCCTATTTTTCAAATTTTAAATTTGGCCCCAAAAATTTTAAAATTACTCAACATTTAACAATGGATGATTTTAATACTCTATTCAAACAAAAGAATTTAAAAGTGAATGTATTTCAATTGAATCATTTAAATTGCTTAGAATTTTTAATTTCTTAAAAAATTTCAATTACCTAATCCAAACACACTCTGAGGTTTTTAGGCATTTGTGAAGGGAAATCGCGATTAAAATACACAACGCAAAACAAAATTTCCCCTTAAGTTGATCCTTATGAATGAGCATAATCAGTGATATAATTATCACCTCTTGTGATGATTAATCGTTGATGCAGAATCTAGAGAATGATCACAAGCGTTGAACAAACAACATCACCTTTATTCAGTCTATAGGAACAAAGTGCCTTCAATATCACTGCTAGTTGTTCTGAATGAAGATTTTAAGAGATATAAAATATGGCTAGGGTTTCAAAAACCGGATTCCATCAAGTGTAAATTTCAGTATAATGGTTCTATTTATAGAGTTGCTTATGTGGGATGTAAGTTGGATAAGCTCACCTATGTGCATTGTACTTTACGATGTACTATATTTCACTTAAATGCATCATACCTTACTTTGATCCTTATTTTACTAAATACATAGTACCTTACAGTCTTACATAATTAAATTAACTACATCATACCTTACGGTGCACTACATTTCTCTAATTAACGCTAGTACTTCACAAGACCGCACAATCAAATAAGCTTCACATATTCATTTTATCCATCATCAATTTTTCCTTAAACGTGTGACCTTGTAGGTTCTCGTGATATTGTTAGCTATACTAAATAAATTTAATAAAACAAACATTGAGTTATATCTAGCAACACGTCGCTGTTATCCAAGTCACAAAAATGTCATGAGATCTGACGAAACTTTTATGTGATAATTTTTATGTGTACAATTACAATTTTCCCTCTATATTGTACACAAGACATATTATGTATCACCCTTGTTCAGTTTAATATTGGACCCTTAGACATTTATCCTATTACTCGGAATGGACAAATTCCATCTAGGCCACTCATGTCTCTCAACATGAATTGTATAGTACACATCAACCATCTTTATAGTCATCCTCTTACAAATAATATTTTAACGACAATAAAGTAATCAACTCCAAATTTAGGTTCTATAGTAGTTTCATTTTGATTGGTGGTATACACCATTATCACCTTGAGAATAACTTATGACACTTGCATAACATTCATATGGTATTTTCATAGTCAATCTGATATAAATATTACTCCTAATATGTGTACTTATATGGAAAATTAACAACTTCTCATCCATGATATGTGAGATATGATCATATTCAATTCACATAATAGTCTCAATGCTTTAGTGTTATCTCACTTCACTATAAATCTTGACTACAAATACTTTAAGAATAGCGTTCTTATGTTTAATAAGGTCTCACGATTAAGTCACATTTAACACTTCATCAAATAGATTCATTGTTCTAGGGACTTTATAGCTTTGGGAAAAAAACGTAATAATGGAATATTTTTTATTATTATTATTATTATTATTATTATTATTATTATTATTATTATTATTATTGTTGTTGTTGTTGTTGTTGTTGTTAATAGGTAATTCAATACAAGTACCAAGTTCTAATAAAATTATTAGCTTTTAGATCTTACACCAATAATTTGAATGATCGGGAGCCTAGTGATGATGAGGTAGGAGTATCTTGAGTCTCTAACACGTTCTAGAACTCACGTTCAATATTTTTTCTTGTTGATAGTGAAGAGGAGATGGTTTTGAAGGGACAATAAGGCCTCGTGCTTCTTACTGATGCGGACCAATACCCATGGTTGGAAAAAGATGTTATGGGGACGACTTAGGTCTTTAATGAGGCACATCAAATGAAGTATGGTTATCGGGATGTGTGACCTTCTTTTGATTGGTTGTTTTCTCACATAAAACCTGAAAAAATATTATGCAACTACCTGGACGAATGATTGTTGGCCCTATTTGAGTGTTTCCACAACAACGAATAACACTTTTTATGACAAATCTTTCATCTCAAACATGCTAAAAATCAAGAGGATATGTCTTCAGAGCATAATGTTTTATTTTTTTAATAATATAAACAACATGTCACGTCGGTGTTATAAAAAATCGAGGTAACACAGCTATAAGTTAGCGCCTTTTTTTTTCATAAAAAAAATAAACACGTTATCTCGTTTTTTTGAGAATCGTGGTAATATAGCTATATAAGGAACCTCACTTTGAATCCATGTTATCGCATTTAAAATATTTTTCAACAATTTATCACTTGGCGTCTTTTCCTGATGCCATGTTTTTTTGTTAATTAGTCATTCTCAAAAACTTTGTTATCAATAAATAAGAATAATCAATAATAGAAAAAAGAAATATTTCATCGATAATAAAAAAACAACACAACAAAGAAAACTACTTAATAAATTTAAACTTCTCATTCCACTCAACTTCAACATTACCCTTAACTATCCCTAACTTATAGAAAAGTTCAGAAATAACTCTTCCATAAGGTATGAGGAAAGTCATTTCCTCCCGAGAAGTCTTTATCATTTCCTTCAAGAAGTTGAAAATGCTGAGAGGAAGATTAACTCTGATGTTGTAGGTGAGGAATAACAAGAAATACTTATCATAACAAGTAAGCGTTTCCAGGTCTTTCTCTCTTGGGCAGAGATTTTCCACTTGAAGTTGAAACCAAAATTTTGCAATTGGGAGTAGAGAAGCAGGACTGAAGAGCTTATTTTAGTTGGCATAAAGTCGGTGAAGATGGGTTCCACAAACATTATTGAATTCATAATGTTCAACACAACTACTGTAACGCCCGTTTATTTAATTAATTATTTAATTAAATTATTTTTGGATTATTTGTTGAACAGTTGTGAGATGTTGAGAATTGTTGGTATAAGTTGTTAGATTATTATTAATTAATTAATTAGTTGATTAATAATAATAATAATAATAATAATAATAATAATAATAATAATAATAATAATAATAATAATAATAATGTTGGATTTAATAGAGTAATTGTGTTGGGTCTATTTTATTGGTTGGAAGTAGTAAAGTGGGAGTGTGAAAGTTAAGTCCAATAGGTTAATGATATAAGGTTAAGCTGACACAAATAATTGATTTAGTTGGTGATTAAGGGTTTGTATGCTGACCGTAAGAGCTGCACTGAGGAAGGAGCAAGTTGCCCGGTGTCGAGCAGAGCAAAACAAGGATTACGGTCTGAGCTTTGGTTGAGCGAACTTCAATTCTGGTAAGGGTGGGGCTCAGATCTTATAATGAGATTTATGATGTGTATCATGTGGGAATTGGTCATTTGTATGACTAGACGTTGATGTTTCTGGATTTGTTATAGTTACCTGTTTCTCTATCTGTTATGGTCGTTAGGGAGTCACTATATGACCGTATCACATGATTAGTGAACCATTGTTATAGTTACCCGTTAGTAGTGTTGTGGGCGTTTTGAGTTGTATGTATTATCGCCCGGTAGGATCAATCATTAGGTTAGTATAGTTTATCACTGGGTGATGTGATCGTTATGATGTTGTGGTGTCCCGAGTAGTTGGCAGGAAATTAGGAATTATTGTTGTGGTCGCATTAGGAAGGTTTATGCATGAATGTCTTATACAATGAACGGATCTGTTTATAGGAAATATAGTTGCCCGTTATTATGGTATTCCAAGCAGTAGGTCGGAAGGTATGAATTGCATTGATGTGGTCGTTATGACATTGTGTTGTTATGTGTTGTTGGTCGAACTAGTGGTCGGGGAGGATGCCGATGGTGTTAGGTGTCAAGCACCATTTAGGCTGCGAATATATGTGTTGGATGTCGAGCGGCATTAGGCTATGAGGCGTGCCGAGGAGCATGGTACTGTTGTCGAGCAGAACGAAGTTACAGGTTGGGCCGAGGAGTATAAGTTAGTTGTTATTCTTCTTAGTTGATGTGTAAGTTGTTCTGAGTTGAGAAATTACAGGTTGATGATTTATGTTGAGATGCCTCTAATGATGGGTAGATATTAAGTTGAAGGCTTATGGCCAACGTTATTTTATGCTGATTTATGTTGAATTATTATTAAGTTGAGGGCTTATGCCAATGTTATTGTGTTGTTGTGATTGTTGCTCTAAATTTTGTTGATAATGCGATATTGCAGGAAATTTTAAATGACGATGAGTTACCTCTATTTATTGGTAATAATGGTGATATAGGCTTATGCCTTGCGATGAAAGATGATTGTTGTGAGTATGTGATAGTGAATTCATTGAGTCACATACATTTGCATATTTTGTGACGGCCTGGACTGGCAAACTATGAAGAAGGCTTATGCCTTGTTGATGCTTCTATTAATTGGCAATATTAAGTTGGGAGTTCTGCTCCGTTTTTAAGATGGGAGTTCTGCTCCATTAGTACCACATGAATATGCATAGTAACAAGTTGCATTTCACGTTGCATGTTGAGTTTTCGTGTTAATGAATCGATTATTATGTTTCATTGATGTTTTGTTGTGATTGATGTTGTTTAAAGTTGTGAAGTGGTGATTTTGCATAGACTAATTCTAATGTAATATTGTCATACATCTGATTATAATGTTCGATATACCACCCCTTCTATTTGAATGTTTCTCTCTGTTGGTAATGTGCAGGTATTCAAGAGTGAAGAGGTTTACCTTCAGTAGTTTGAGTCGATGTCATTGCTCTGATACGTAACACTCGGGGGGATGAACGCTTGCTAGTTTATTGTTGTTATTATTTTAGTTGTTGAACTTTAAGTTCTTTTTAGTTGAATGCTTGTTATTTGAAGTTGTTTAGTTGGACAAAGATGATATATTCTTTTAAGTTGAATATTTGATTCCGCTGCGAAGTTATTAAAGTTGTTGATTTTTAAAAGGATTAAATCATGTTGTTGTTGGTTCATCAAAGTTAATGTGTTATGTATCTGCAATGAGTGTCGTTGTTTTAAGTTAAAATTTGTAGCATCCTGATTCGGTTGTCGAATTTTATAACTCTGATTTATATATATAATTGTCGAGTAGAATTAGGGTGTTACAAAGTTGGTACCAGAGCAAGTCAGTCCGTCCGACCAAGTTGTCGAGTCGTAGTTGTCTAACAATCGAGTATTGTTACCTTGAGTTCTAACTGTTGTTTATGTTGTAGAGATAAGTTGAGATGGAGAGAAGGAATGATGATGCACTTGCTGCTGCTTTAGAAGCAATGGCGCATGCTATGGAGAATCAGCCGAACACTGACGGGAATGCTGGATCTCGTAGTTTGGCGACTTTTCAGAGGGAGACTCTGCCTACCTTCATGGGTAAGTATGATCCTGACGGAGCGTTGGATTGGTTGAAAGAGATTGAGAGGATCTTTTGTGTGATGGACTGCACTCCAGCGCAGAAGGTTTGATATGGTACTCATATGATAGCAGTCAAAGCTGATGACTGGTGGCTAGAGACATGTCAGAGGTTAGAAGCTGCAGGTGAAAATGTCACTTGGGCTGTGTTTCGCAGGGAATTTCTGAGGAAGTATTTCCTTGAAGATGTTCGTGGTAAGAAGGAAATTGAGTTCCTTGAAATGAAGCAAGGAAGTATGTCGGTTGTTGAGTATGCTGCAAAGTTTGCAAAGTTGGCTAAGTTTTATCCGCACTATAGCGAGGCGAATGCTGAGTTTTCAAAGTGTATCAAGTTTGAGAATGGGTTGCGCCCAGAGATCAAGAAGGAAGTTGGAGACCGGAAGATTCATGTCTTCGCTGATTTGGTTGATAGTTGTAGGATTTAGGAAGAGGATAATAATGCTCATTATAAGATTATCAGTGAGAAGAGGGGTAAGCACCAACAGAATCGTGGTAAGCGTATGATGCCCCATCTGGTAAAGGTAAACAGAAAGTTGCTCAGGGTCAGAGAACTAGTGGGGAGATGCTCCTGCTAGTGTGGTTTGTTTCAAATGTGGAAAATCTGGTCATAAGAGTAATGTATGTACTGCTGAGGTGAAGAGGTGTTTCTGTTGCAGTAAGACTGGACATTTTGCATCTGAGTGCAAGCATAATGATGTGATTTGCTTCAATTATGGTGAAGAAGGACACATTGTAGTCTGTGTCACAAACCAAAGAAGGCGCAAACCAGTGGAAAAGTGTTCGCTTTGGATGAAAATCATATGGCTAGTGAGGACAGACTCATCAGAGGTACATGTTTCATTAATAGTACTCCTTTAATTACTATTATTGATACTGGTGCTACTCATTATTTTATTGTTGATGATTGTGTTGAAATATTGGGTATTATGTTGTCTTCTATGAATGGAGATATGGTCGTCGATACTCCAGCCAAGGGGTCGATGACTACTTCTTTTGTATGTTTAAAGTGTCCTTTGTCGATATTCGACGGAGACTTTGTTGTTGTTTGGTTAGTTTTCCTTTAAGTGGATTAGATGTGATCTTAGGTATGAACTGGTTAGAGCATAATTGTATTCATATTAACAGTTATAACAAGTCAGTGATGTTTTCTACTCCTGAGGAAGAGGAAGTTGGTATGTTGTCTGCTAGACAATTGAGGAAGTTTATGTAAGAAGAGGCTCAAATGTTCTCGTTAATGGTGTCACTATATGCCAAGTATCAAGCTGTAATTGAGGAATTGCGAGTGGTGCGTGAATTTCCTAAAGTTTTCCCTGATGAAATTCCTAATGTACCGCCTGAAAGAGAAGTCAAATTTGCTATTGATCTTGTACCTGGTACCAGACCTGTGTCTATGGCACCATACAGGATGTCTGCATCTGAATTGTCGGAACTAAAGAAGAAAGTCAAAGAGTTACTTGAGAAGAAATTTGTAAGACCAAGTGTATCTCTGTGGGTAGCTCCAGTGTTGCTAATAAATTAGAAAGATGGAAGTATGAGGCTTTGTGTTGATTATAGACAATTGAATAAAGTGACGATCAAGAACAAGTATCCACTTCCAAGAATAGATTATTTGATGGATCAATTGGTGGGTGCTTGTGTGTTTAGTAAGATTGATTTGAGATCGGGTTATCATCAGATTAAAGTGAAGGATGAAGATATCCAGAAGACAGATTTCAGAACGCGTTATAGACATTATGAGTATTCGGTGATGCCTTTTGGTGTTACTAATGCGCCAGGAGTATTCATGGAGTACATGAACCATATCTTTCATACTTATTTGGATCGGTTTGTAGTGGTGTTCATTGATGATATTTTGATTTACTCTAAATCGGAAGAAGAGAATGCAGAACACTTAAGAATAGTAATATAAGTTTTGAAAGAAAAGAATTTTTATGCAAAGCTATCTAAGTGTGAATTTTGGTTAAAGGAGATTAGTTTTCTTGGTCATGTTATCTCAGGTAGTGGCATTATTGTAGATCCATATAAAGTAGATGTTGTGTTGCAATGGGAAACTCCAAAGTCAGCTACCGAGATTAGAAGCTTTTTTGGATTAGCTGGTTATTATAGAAGGTTTACCGAAGGTTTTTCTAAGTTGGCACTTCCGTTAACTAAGTTGACTTGTAAAGGTAGAGCTTTTGTGTGGGATGTTCAGTGTGAAGGAAGTTTTTTAGAATTGAAGAAGATATTGAGGTCGGCTCCAATTTTGACATTACCTAATCCGGGAGAACCTTTTGTGTTATATTGTGATACTTCCAAGATGGGTTTAGGAGGTGTGCTTATGCAGAATGATAAGGTAGTTGCTTATGCGTCAAGGCAGTTGAGGACTCATGAAAATAACTATCCTACGCATGATTTAGAGATTGTTGCAATTGTTTTTGTGTTGAAGATTTGGAGGTATTACCTTTATGGTTCTAGATTTGAAGTATTTAGCGACCATAAAAGTTTAAATTATTTGTTTGATCAGAATGAATTGAATATGAGACAACGAAGATGGTTGGAGTTATTAAAGGATTATGATTTCGATTTGAATTATCATCCAGGAAAAGTGAATATGGTGGCTGATGTGTTAAGTCGAAAGACTTTACATATGTCAACAATGATGGTTAAAGAGTTGGAATTAATTGAACAGTTCAGAGATATGAGCTTAGTTTACGAGGTGACACCGCATAGTGTTATGTTAGGGATGTTGAAGATTAATAACGATTTTCTGGATAGTATCAAAGAAGCTTAGAAGTTGGATGTAAAACTGGTAGATTCGATGGTTGGGATCGATCAGTCTGAGAATAGTGATTTCAAGTTATATGCGCAAGGTGTGTTGAGATTTTTTAGTCGGATTTGTATTCCTAACGATGCAGATATGAAGAAAGTAATTCTTGAGGAAAGTCATAGAAGCAAGTTGAGCATTCATCCGGGAGCTAAAAAGATGTGTCAAGATTTGAAGAATTTATTTTGGTGGCCTGGAATGAAGAGTGATGTGGCTCAGTTTGTATATGCATGTTTGACTTGTCAGAAGTCGAAAGTTGAACATTAGAAGCCTGTAGGATTGATGCAATCGTTAGAAGTTCCAAAATGGAAATGAGATAGCATTTCGATGGACTTTGTGAAGGGGTTACGTAATACTCTAAGAGGACATGATTCGATTTGGGTGATTATCGATAGGCTTATGAAGTTGGCTCATTTTATTCCTATTAACATCAGTTTCCTAGTATCGAAGTTGGCATAGATTTACACTAGTGTAATTGTAAAGTTGCATGGTGTCCCTTTGTGCATTGTGTCGAATAGAGATCCGAGGTTTACTTCAGATTTTTAGAAGAGTTTGCAAGAGGCTTTGGGTTCTAAGTTGAGGTTAAGTTCGACGTATCATCCTCATACGGATGGTCAAACTGAAAGGACTATTCAATCGTTAGAAGATTTGTTGAGAGCATGTGTTCTTGAGCAGGGAGGTTCGTGGGATACTTATCTTTCATTAATAGAGTTCACTTATAATAACAATTACCATTCTAGTATTGGAATGGTACCTTTTGAAGCGTTGTATGGTCGGAGATGTAGAACTCCTTTATGTTGGTATGAATATGGAGAAAGTGTAATGCTTGGACCTGAACTTGTTCGTGAGACTACTGAGAAGGTGAATTTGATTTGAGAAAACATGAAAGCTTCCCAAAGTAGACAGAAGGGTTATCATGACAAGCTAAGGAAAGATTTAAAATTTCAAGTAGGTGACCATGTGTTTCTGAGAGTTACACCTGTGACTGGTGTTGGGCGAGCATTGAAGTCTAAGAAGCCCACTTCTCGTTTTATTGGTGCGTATCAGATTTCAGAAAGAGTTGGGAATGTTGCTTATAGAGTGGCTTTACCGCCTAATCTTTCGAATTTGCATGATTTGTTTCATGTGTCACAACTCTGGAAGTATATTTCAGATCCATCTCATGTGATTCATATGGATGATGTGTAAGTACGGGATAATCTTATTGTGGAGACGATGCCTGTACGAATCGCGGATCGTGAAATGAAGACTTTAAGAGGCAAGGAAATTGCTTTGGTAAAAGTAGTTTGACTAGGAGCTGCCGGAGAAAGCATGACTTGGGAGTTGGAAAGCAAGATGCAATCCTGAGTTGTTCGAATAAGGTAAATTTTTGAGGACGCAAATATTCTAAGTACGGGAGAGTTGTAACGCCCGTTTATTTAATTAATTATTTAATTAAATTATTTTTGTATTATTTGTTGAACAGTTGTGAGATGTTGAGAATTGTTGGTATGAGTTGTTAGATTATTATTAATTAATTAATTAGTTGATTAATAATAATAATAATGTTAGATTTAATGGAATATTTGTGTTGCGCCTATTTTATTGGTTGGAAGTAGTAAAGTGGGGGTGTGAAAGTTAAGCCCAATAGGTTAATGATATAATGTTAAGTTGACACAAGGATTTGATTTAATTGGTGATTAAGGGTTTGTATGCTGACCGTAATAGCTGCATTGAGGAAGGAGTAAGTTACCCGGTGTCGAGCAGAGCAAAACAAGGATTACGGTCGGAGCTTTGGTTGAGTGAACTTCAATTCAGGTAAGGGTGGGTCTCTGACCTTATAATGGGATTTATGATGTGTATCATGTGGGAATTGGTCATTTGTATGATTGATGTTTCTGGATTTGTTATAGTTACCCGTTTCTCTATATGTTGTGGTCGTTAGGGAGTCACTGTATGACTGTATCGCATAATTAGTGAACCGTTGTTATAGTTTCCTGTTAGTAGTGTTGTGGGTGTTTTGAGTTGTATGTATGATCGCTCGGTAGGATCAATGATTAGGTTAGTGTAGTTTATCACTGGGTGATGTGGTCGTTATGATGTTGTGGTGTCCCGAGCAGTTGGCAGGAAATTAGGAATTGTTGTTGTGGTCATATTAGGAAGGTTTATGCGTGAATGTCTTATACAATGAACGAATTTGTTGATAGGAAATATAGTTACCCATTACTGTGGTATTCTGAGCAGTTGGCCGGAAGTTATGAATTACATTGATGTGGTCGTTATGACGTCGTGTTGTTATGTGTTGTTGGCCGAACTAGTGGTCGTGGAGGATGCCTATGGTGTTAGGTGTCGAGCGGCGTTTAGGCTACAAAGTGTTTCGGGGAATGCATGTGTTTGATGTCGAGCAACATTGGCTGAGAGGTGTGCCGAGGAGCACGGTACTGTTGTCAAGCAGAACAAAGTTGCAGATTAGGCCGAGGAGTATAAGTTAGTTGTTATTCTTCTTAGTTGTTGTGTAAGTTATTCTGAGTTAAGAAATTACAGGTTGATGGTGTTGTACCCCAAAATTTGCCCTCCCATATTCTTTAAGACTTGTCAAGATCAAGCTCCAAAAGATTCAAAATCTCTCAAGGGTTGCACAGTCCAATTGCCTCCTAACACAGTCAAAATTAGGGTTTTGGTTATGGCAAAGAAATTGAGGTTTCCAAGGGTCCAATCAAGTCCCATATGCCCATAAACATTGTCAAGCATCCATATGCCAAGTTTCAAGACTCACAACATCAAATTGCACAATCAAAAACCCTAATTGCTTCACAGTCAACTGCAGGGGCAAAATGGTCATTTGACAGTCAAAAGTCAAAAATTTTGGTCAACATCTTATTTTGAAGCCACAAACATCATTTGATCAATTCTTGATCATGATTTCACAAGCATGGCTCAAAAGGTCTCAAGATGCAAAAGTTTCTATTTTTGGACAGTTGAAAAAGTCAACTGCAAATTGACCAAGTCATAACTTCTTCATGGTTTATCAGAAAAATCCCATCCAAATCTCATTTTGAAGATAATGACATTTCCTACAACTCATCTTCACACTTCAAGTCCAAGAAATGCTCTCACAAAAAGTTATCAATTTCAACATTATAGGTCATTTTCAAAAGTCAACAAAAAGGCACTTTAAGTCAAAGACCATAACTTGAGATTGGTAAATCAAAATGACATGGTACCAAAGACATTGGTTAGAGGACTTCAAGACCTTTCCAAAATGTCCAAGAACATGTTCATAGCTTCAAAATTGAGCAAGATATGCCTTGTAGAAGTTGGGAAATTTTTGGGAATTTTGAAAAGTCAACTTTGCTTCAAAAGCTCCAAAATTGCTAATGGGCCACAAATTCTTCCATGAATCATTACCCAAAGCATATGCAAGACCCATTAAGCTCAAAGGGAGTTATTTTCTTATTTTTAATTAATTAATTGAATTTTTAATCTTATTAATTCATTTAATTAAATTTAATTATGAGAAAAATATTAAACAATGGTTTTAAATCTTTTTTGTGCAGCAAATATCTTCCACATATGCAAAAGATTTCGTGCATTATCTCAAAGGGACAAGATCATCCCTATTTGGCAAGTTTTCCATGGCAAAAAGATTGAAAAAAGATGTGAAAAATCAAAGATTGAAATCATTAATTCAATGGATTATGGGCTTGTTTCTTGACCTAATTCCATTCACCTACAAAGGCATAACATAACCTAATGCTCATACACATGAAAAGCTGCTCAGAAAAGACATACCAATTTGCAAAATTTCATCAAAAATTTGAACACTGAAATCATAGTTACAAGGAAATTCAAGGCTTGAAAAGCATCCTAATACGTTCCTGACCTTGCTAGGAATCGATTGCAACCATTCTCCAGTCTCCATATTCCAAGAATTGGTAGAACAAAATCGTCTTCTTCATGAACATGTCCATTATCGTTTTTTAATTTACATGCATTATTCATGGGTTTTAATTGTTGATTCTTGCTAATATTGATGTTCTGAAGCTATTGGTAATATTTAATTATCCTAACAATGCTTGAAACGAGATTTGCCATTAACGTTTTCTAGGGTTTCAGAAGCTTCGAATTAGGGGTTTCTTCATATGGAAAAATTAGACCTTCAAACTGGTACCATTGAGTTCGTGACAACAAGACGAGTCCAACCAATACCTCGCGCCCTTTTTATATTTGTCCATGTGCTATTCGCTATTTTTGCAGGTCTCGTTTAGTGGGGGTTTAAAACCCCCGCTATCTGTTTTATAATTACAGGGAAAACAAGGAAGAAGATGAACGTGGCCTATGATGATTGGAGCGTTTGAAATCTGGCGCGTTTTTGTTTGTTCCATATCATGAGCGTGCGTTTCTTTTATATTATTTATGTTCCACTAACCTTACAAGTAAACGCAATGGTTCAATTGGTGGCTGAGGTGTCCTGCAGGTACTGGGACCTGGGTTCGATTCCCAGGTCCCCCTCATACGCTTAATAATTTTTGTTGCAAGGTATTCCAGCGTAGCACAACCTCAAAGGTCCATCATATGTACTCACGCTCAGGCTTGCCACATAATCAGGATGATCAATCTGGTGGCCACAGAAGGAGGACCACCATACACCTGGGTCAACCATCAAACACGTGATTCCTAAAAAGTCAACAAGGCTTTGATTTCAGTGGGTCAAAATGCTTCAAAAACCTCCATAATGGGCCTGAAACCCCCTTGGTTTGCATTCTTCAATTTTATTTTCTTTTTCAATTTTAATTCTGTTAATTATTTTATTTTTTTAATTGTTTCTTTAATTCCATAAAATAATTTTCACAATAATAAATCAGAAACTAAAAAATGTAATATATTTTATTAATGTTAATTTCACCATTATTATTTTTAACAATTAATTTAGTTAATTTAGGTTTCAATTTCAACATTTTTTCTTAATAAATTAAAATAGGTAAAATTAGGGTTTTGATATTTTTTCACCTTTTCTTTTTAATAAATAATTCTCATCATTATTATTATTATTAATTACTAAATATTTTTGTAAATAAACATGTACATTAATTATTTAGTAAATTAGGTTAAACTTTAATATTTTTCATTAATAATTAAAAATAACTTAGAACTAGGGTTTCTTTTAATTTTTAATCTTTCTTTATTTTCATAAATACAAAAAACCAAAAAAAAGCAATTTCTTTTCTTTTTAATAAAATAATTAATTAACTTTTAATTCAATTTAATTTCAAAAGGGTCCAACGCCCTCGAACGTTCAACCTTAATTCTTTCGCGCATTTATTCTTATTTTTCTTTTTTTTAATATTATGTAACTGTTCAAGCCATGTAATAGTAATTAGGAATTTATTTACTTTCCGCATTTTTATTAAAACGGGTCTTTGTAATTTGGTGATGTATAGACCCGCGCCTTGTAATAGCGTAGGATTTTACTTTCCGTATTTAAATTTCCGCACTTTTAAATTCTAATTGCATGAAAGAATGTATGGCCTAAATTAAAAACAAGCGTAGATCACCGTGATGCATGTACAAGATAAAACATAACATGAAAACAACACACAAATTCACACACCACTCTTAGGGTACGCCTCACCTGTTGCCTTCGAAACGTGGTCGTCGAGTATAAGACGTTTTAGTAAGTCCTTATGTCCATGATCACACTGTCCCTAACAATCGAATTGACCCGAACACCTCCAACGGTGGTGCTACCTACCTCTCAATCGTGGGATGGCACTACCTTAAGGACTTCTACACAGCCTAATTCCTTAGGGTAGGTAGATGACTCGTAGATACTTGCTCTATTCAAAAACAAAACAACTTTTCACACCGACACTTTCAAAAAGCTTTCAAAACAATTTTTCAAACACTCTTGAGGACTGATACAAGAGTCACTTAGAAAACTTTAAACGAAACCTTTTCAAACCCACTCACACTTTGAAAAGCAAACACTTTTGAAAACACAAATGAGCAAGTATCTAAGAGTCCATGGATAACCATGGATAGAAAGGGTGCTAACACCTTCCCTTTCTATAAATCTACCTCCCGAACCGAGAAACTATCTCATAAGGAATTTTGCTGTGCTTTTGTCCTGTCCATGTTGGAGAAAATAAAAGACGGTGGCGA
This sequence comes from Vicia faba, assembly GCA_948472305.1. Taxonomy (NCBI): domain Eukaryota; kingdom Viridiplantae; phylum Streptophyta; class Magnoliopsida; order Fabales; family Fabaceae; genus Vicia; species Vicia faba. The sequence goes on along the minus strand of OX451740.1, from coordinate 1,202,325,239 downwards.
CTCTTGCTTCCGCGACATTTCGCGATCCAGCGTTAAACAGTCAGTTCTAAATCCACCGATCACAGATGGTTTATGTTGAGATGCCTCTAATGATGGGTAGATATTAAGTTGAAGGCTTATGGCCAACGTTGTTTTATGCTGATTTATGTTGAATTATTATTAAGTGGAGGGCTTATGCCAATGTTGTTGTGTTGTTGTGATTGTTGCTGTGAATTTTGTTGATAATGCGAAGTTGCGGGGAATTTTAAATGATGATGAATTACCTATATTTACTGGTAATAATGGTGATATAGGCTTATGCCTTGTGATGAACGATGATTATTGTGAGTATGTGATAGTGCATTCATTACACACATTTTCATATTTTGCGACGGCCTGGACTGGCAAACTGCAAAGAAGGCTTATGCCTTATTGATGCCTCTATTAATTGGCAATTATTAAGTTGGGAGTTCTGCTCCATTTTTAAGATGGGAGTTCTGCTTCATTGGTACCACATGCATTGATTTGTCATGTTGATGAATTAATTATTATGTTTCGTTGATGTTTTGGTGTGATTGATGTTGTTTAAAGTTGTGAAGTGGTGATTTTGCATAGACTAATTCTAATGTAATATTATCATACATTTGATTATAATGTTCGATATCTCACCCCTTTTGTTTGAATGTTTTCCTCTGTTGGTAACATGCAGGTAATCAAGAGTGAAGGCGGTTTACCTTCAGTAGTTCGAGTCTGTGTCATTGCTCTGATACGTAACACTCGGGGGGGGGGGGGGGGGGGGGGGATGAATGCTTGCTAGTTTATTGTTGTTATTATTTCAGCTGTTGAACTTTAAGTTGTTTTTAGTTGAATGCTTATTATTTGAAGTTGTTTAGTTGGACAAAGATGATATATTCTTTTAAGTTGAATATTTGATTCCGCTGCAAAGTTATGAAAGTTGTTGATTTTTAAAAGGATTAAATTATGTTGTTATTGGTTCATCCAAGTTAATGTGTTATGTATCTGCAATGAATGTCGTTGTTTTAAGTTGAAATTTGTAGCATCCTGATTTGGTTGTCGAATTTTATAACTCTGATTTATATATATAATTGTCGAGTAGAATTGGGGTATTACAACTACCAAACTCTTCATAGTTGATTGTCATAGCAATTAATGATGGAGTAATGAAGAAATGAGAGCAATTGACATAGGACTAGATGATTTCATCATGACCAGCTGGCACAATGGAGGCATTCATCAAGAACTTTTTAACGAGATTAGTATATATGGGACCATGAAGAATGTGAAAGTAATCATTCATTGTTTGTTTATTAACAACTTTCCTAAGTTCAAAACGATCGAAATCATTGAAATCGACATACTTTTCATTAGAAATGAACAACAGATTTGCATCAATTTTTTATATGAAAAAAAGACTTTGAAACAAGGAAACAAGACACAGAGAGTTGGTAATGAGATGTTGAAAATAACAAAAAGACTTTGAAACAATGTTTGAAGACACAACGAGTTGGTAATTAGACGTTAAATAGCTAAAAAGTCTCCTTGATAATCTAAAAGAGACGTTACGACTTGAATATAGCTGATCATTGTTATTCTAGTGATATGATTTCAATGCATGCGTGCCATGTTGGTATTCTAACTTCTCTTTTAATTGTATTTTTTATATGTAAATTAAATGTTCTAACCCGCAGTTTCCCAAAAAAACTGAGGAAACATTTAGCGTTAAAATTGGAACCTCTATTTTAATTGTATTTTTTATTTGTAAATTAAATGTTTTAACCCGTCAATTTTCCTTAAAATCGAGGAAACATTTAGCATTAAAATTAAGGATATTTATCAAATCCTTGCCGCCCATTTCATGACTATCAACGCTTAAGACATTACCATTAGTGATCCACGTGAAACATAAATAACTTCCATTATAAAAGCATTCCAAATATCAAAAATTAATAATGAAACATCATGAAGCGCTTGAAAGTATCCCCCACTTTAAGGTTTGCAAGAATGTTTGCCATGAAGAGTTTTTTATGATGGATTACAAGAGCAGAAAATTATTTTGGTTTAAGGTTTGTATTCTTAAATATTTATTTGAGCAGAAAATCATTTATTTATCTAACCCTTTTTTGTGTAACCCTTTTTTTCATATCAGAAACAAATACAAGCAAAAGTCATAGAGAAAATTATGCACCCATAATTTGATCTTCCACAGAATATTAAGGATTTGAAGATCCAACATCATGAAGAGTTTAATGTTTGCAAGTGTGTTTGCCATGAATATTTTGAATTTAAGGTTTGGGTTTTTAAATATTTATTTGAGCAGAAAATCATTTATTTATCTAACCTGTTTTTTGTCTAACCATTTTTTGTTCATATCAGGAAAAAAATGCAAGCAAAAGTCATACAGAATATCTGGCACCTATGATTTATTGGGAGAAAAGAGTTTCTCAGCATTTGATCTTGCTCAGAATATCTAGGAATTGAAGATCCAACATATGATCTTTATGGACAATTAGTTTTTTTTCTGTGTAAAAAATATAATTATTCTAGACTGGCCCGACAGCCAGAGTGGCCCAGTCTAACCTCCTCTTTCAGTACGGCCCATACGACAGAGACTCGGATTTTCCCACCCTCCATCGGGCACCATCATTCCTTTGCCCCCTGGACCAACACTGACCTACGATGAATGACGAGCGCCTCTCAGTCTGCCCGACCTCAAGTCATCCAGACAACCAGGAACCAACCAGGATGCTTCACGTAACCTGCCTCATCCTCGGAACTAACGACTAATTGCGGGCACACCTGCCCGGTATGACCAAGTTCTGGCAGTTACCTATTTTTGCGGACCCGTATATCTAGGCGCAAAAATAGGAACCAATGGCCATGTGCCAGAGGTATTATACAAACCCTCACACATGTGAGGGCCAGGTATCAGATATTCACTATTCACCACAAAATCCTAATACTTTGCTTGTATCTCTTTGCTCCCACACTTACTTGATCGTCAAAGTGTCTTGCAGGTACAACCCCTTTTTTCCTCCTCGACATTCCAGCCCGAAAGAAGATCATCGTCCTACCACCTTGAATGTTCTGATCAACCGATAAGATCAGTAATATTCTAGGTAAACACTATAGTTTGTAAACAATGTAACAATTTTTAGTATAAAAAAACTAATAACCCCTCGATTTTCTTGATAAACCAGGATAAAAAAGGCGCTAGTGTTTGTAAATAATAAAAGTGCAGAAGTGGGGTTCGAACCCGTACGCTAATAAAATATACCTTGATATTTTAAACACCAAGGCGATAACTCTTTACTTTTTATGACGACCTTATTTACCTCGCTTCTAATGCCGAGGTAAAATACATTTCGCATCCAATGTTAGATGTGTTATTTGTAGTAGTGAATGAGATTTATAATCCCTTTCAACGAGTTTCCAGTGGGGTTCTAAATTATTTAAGAATTTCCCCTCATAATTGCACCCAATGATTTTGGATTATGTGAAGGTATTTTAGTATTGGTGTGAATATAAGAAATGTGTGGCAATCCTAAAGTAATTCTTCCATCAATTTAATGTGTAACGTACTTCTCTCGTGACGAAGCGGGAGCAAGGGATGCTTTTGTTTGATCAATCAAAAAAATATTTAATGTTTACATAATTAGTTTCAAGAACTTCAAATATCGGTACTACTTAGTTGTTCACCAGAGCCGTGAAGCTCATGAGAGATTACATGTACTTTTGGAGGGTTCTCCATCTTGCCCCATGCTTCGTAATCACTGAGATGTATAGATAGATTACCCAAGTATTGGAATTATAATCACTTTTTGTAGACTCCAAAGAAATATGTGTATAAGTCAAATGAATTGTTCCTGAAGGAAGAAAGATTAAAGGTTGATCTTATTACCTTCTAAGAGGGCCTAGGCTTTATGGATGGAGTCGGTCCTTAGGACGGGTTGGTGTCTTGGAAGAGGAGACATTATATTGAGACACGATTGATGTAGATTTAACTTTTTGAGAAGAGAATAAGAAGATCTTTAATGAGTAGAGGAAATTAATTGTTGTTTTCCTTCTCTTTCATATATAGTATGGGTTTCATTAATAAGTTGACAAGATGAAGAAGGGTCTGGGGAAGAACACCCTTCCACCTCCTCCACCAATCCATATCACATATATGACCTAACTAGCTAAGAAATGAGTCATGGAAGAAGATATTATGGATCTATGTACTTACAGGTATAGTCAAAAAGTGATCTAAAATGGTAAAGCTTATGGATAACCCTTTTTTATTATTATATATAATATAGAAAATAGGGTTACCATTTTCATAAAAAAATTCCAATTACGCCCTTTGCTTTATGATATAGAAAAATGAAGGCAAAAACTAAATGAAATAAAGAAAAAAATTCTGATTAAAAATAATTTAAAATAAAGGAAAAAACCGAAATGAATAACAATCGAGCACACGCTTTATCCAAAAATACAAATGAATATACCAACATAATTTACATGCGACGAAGTTTAATAAAAATGTCTGGAAATGATAAAAAAAATGCAATTAAAAATACACGGATAAACAGACTCTGACTGGTAAAAATGCGACCGCAAACAATATCAAAAAATAAAGCGAGCATACCAACACGATCTACGTGCAATATAGTTTCATAAAACAGTCAGGTAAAGATCAAAACTCGAAATATTTTCCCCACTAATCTAGCGCATTGTGGCGAATCGTTTTGACCGATCGACCTATAAAACCAAAATTTTATTTTTATGACCTTGGATTGTTTAAAAAGTAGCATGAGGCGATGAAAATGAATGAAATGCAATTAGGTCAATTTTTGATTTAAAACAGACTGAAAGTTGACCAAATGTGGAATTTTTCATGCGCGACAGAATAATGATGCAAATGTTTCGATGAATCAATGCATGGGGCAAAATTAGGATATGACAACTGCCCTTATTTAAATATCTTTAACCGGATGATCTGAAGGAGATTAGTTTTCTTAGAATCATGATGGAAGATAGTTAAATACAAAAAACTACCCGAATTTTATCCCTTAATGCAACGAATTAATGTGCTATGTTTATGAGTTTATGGAGATTTCTTTTGCTATGATATAAAATGGAAAACATACTTTATGGGGATTTCCGAGCTTAACAGATGCATAAAATGTAATGTTTGATCAATGCATGTATGTATTACTTGATGTTTGCAAAATAAATTTGGACTTTAAAGTTGAGCTTCCAGACGAGAACTGACTTTAAGGTAGACTACCAGACGGGAACTGGTGAAAATGACAACCTTCGGACGAGTATTGACTTTAATTTAGGTTACTAGACGGGAACTAGTAATAAGATCGTCGGACGAGAAATGACTTTAATATTATCTAGCAGACAAGAATTGAGGTTGAAAATTAGCTTCCAGACAGAAATTGGAAATTATTTGACTGTCAGACAAAAACTGACTAAACTACTAGATGGGAACTGGACTTGGATTTAACTATCTGAGGAGATTTGACATAACTTCCAGACGAGAACTTGATTTAATTTATCTGTCAGACAAGAACTAACTTTTAAAATTTAGTTTTCAGACAAGAACTGACTACCAAACAAGAATTGGTAAAAGACAGTCAGACGAGAACTGTCAAATTTTAAAATAATTTCCCTCAATCTTGAACGATTTGTCAGAGACATCAGAAATTCTAATAATTTCTTTGGTAGTTATGACAATTAAAAACATCTTAAAATTGATAATTTTTAATTTAAATATATATCACTAAAGAAATTATCATGTCGAGTCGCATTTTAGATCGATTTCTTTAAGATATTTTGTGACACTGCAAAAATTATGTAAGACACATGATGAACCATAGCATAGATAAAACAATTCATCTCAAATTTTTAGGATTACTACACTAGTTCACAATATATGACCGATCAACGATAGAAAATTTATTGAATAAATAATATATTCGGTCATTATATATATATATATATATATATATATATTAAAAATATCAATTATTTAATGAGTTTTAAATTTTCTTTTGTAATTTATAATAGTGATCAGGGTGTAAATGATTACATTTTTATATGCAATGCACTCTGATGAATTGGTTAAAAGGATATATGCTGTTGGGAGAGGGTGATACTAGGAGCATTGATACATAGTGTAGGAATAAGCACCTTTGTGAGAGACACACCACTATCCACCTAAAACCTTAAGGTGATAGGTGAGTGGATTCTCCCACTTATATATGCTTAAGTCTCCGTATTCCTATCCAATGTGAGACTATTTCCCCACTTACTCACACTTGCTATATTATTCTAACACCCCCTCAGGTGTGCGTAGTATGAGTCCATAATGCTCCCTCACTTGTACCAACATTGACATCTTGCAACAGAACACCACTTCCTGGATGCATTTTGATACAAGTCTCTTCAGGTCCCTTTCTTAAACCAAAGGCTCTAATACCAATTGTTGGTGCACAAAAAAGAGGTGAAAGGCAAAAAATAATATATTAAATGACGGCTACAAAATAAGGAATAATGATTTACAATGAATTACATTGAGCTACCTCACTAGGCTATTTATACACAAAATAAAATCCTAAATATCCTCTAACAAAGATATAAAAAGATATAATAATATCTTCTAAAAAGATATTCCTAAAATATAGATTAATATCCAAAAAATATTCCTAAAATATAGATTAAATCTAACATCATCCCTTAATTTATATTTTATCCAAAATTGACAACACCAATTCCATCCCTCAAGCGAAGAAATTGATCAGTCTTGATAACCTTTGTTAGAGCATCTGCCAGCTGCTTCTGGGTGCTACAGTACACAACTTCTAATATTCTGCTCTAAACTTGATTCCTCAGAAAATGATATTTAGTCTCAATATGCTTGCTTCTCCCATGCAGTATTGGGTTCTTAGCAAGATTGATTACAGACTTGTTATCAATCACCAGCTTCAGAGGTTTGGCTACTTCAATCTTCAGATCTTACAACGAGTTCAGAATCCACACAGCTTGACATGCAGTCAGAGAACCTGTAATATATTCATCTTCATGGGTTGACAGCACAACAACAAGTTGCTTCTTGGAACACCAAGAAATAGGACCTCCCAAAAATTTAAACAAGTACCCAGAAGTACTTTGTGATACGGTGGGAGAACTGACTTGAGGTTTTTGCATTTCATCGCAAATGTTATGGTTAGCAAGAGTCGCCACCGACTTTTCTTTTATCCAAAAGGAAAGATGAAAAAGCACAGGAAAGACCTTTGAGATTGTTTCTTGAGTTCGGGGGGTAGATTATGAAAAGGGAAGGTATTAGCACCCTTTTCATCCATAGTTTTTCATGGGCTCTTAGTTACTTGCTAGATCACTTGATTTTGTTTTTGAAATGGTGTTTTGTGTGGTTTTGAAAGTATTTTGTAAAAGAGGCCATTGTTTAGGCAATCTTTGTAATGATTCTCGTTCGTAAGAATGTATACAAAGATGTTTGTCTTTTTGAAAATGTTTTCAATGTTTGTAAAATGTTTGGAAATGTGTGTGTTTGTTTTCAAAATAGCAAGGATAGTTGTTTGAAATTGAGCAAGTAACTAAAATTAATCTACCTACTCAAATGTCTTTCTTGTTCATCTTTTTTTCCTTTGATATTGTTGTCTTACCATTGATTTGGTAAGCAACCCTATCTTTGGATGTAAACGGGACGGGCGTGGGTCATCGTATAACCATGATTAGCAATGTAGCAAAGTATCTTATCATTTTTGAGGGACCAAGATCATTTTGTAAGACAACTTTAAATAGCGTCATCGAGGGACTTATGATCTTATATTTGTTTGTTTTTTGCTAAGATACTTCGCATGCGTAATATGGCCATTTTTATGTAAAGAAACCAAGTGGAGTAACCCTAAGGATGCTTGTGTGCAAGTGTGTTATTTTCATGTTTGATTTTGTCTTGGATTTAGGGTATTTGATTGTTTTTATCTTGCTATTCAAACCCTAATTACTAGCATGGTATATAAAAACGGTAAATTGCATAATTTAAAGATTACTACACTATTACAATCATTTTATGGGAAGGGGGTATACAAAGTATAAATGAGGATTTGCAATAATATAAATCTAATTAAGCTATTACAACCAAATCAAATTTGTACAAGTATTTGAATAAACAATATGCAATATAAATTAAATATGCAATGATATATATATATATATATATATATATATATATATATATATATATATATATATATATATATATATATATATATATATATATATATATATATATATATATATATATATATATATATATATATATATATATATATATATATATATATATATATATATATTTGTTTTTCATATGCAAAAGAGTTTTGACCTAATCCTAAAAATATTAAAAATGAAATTATTTCTTGAGAAAAATGGTTAACCCTAATTTCTAATTTAAAAAGAAAATAAAATTCTTTAAGTATTATTTTTGTGTACTTTTTGTCTTAAAATAATAAATAGTATTTATGAAAATATTTAGTCTTTTTATATGTCAAAATAAATATTTACAAGTGTGAGAAAAGAAATAAAATATATTTAAGTTTATTTTATTTTAAAAGTTTGTTTAAGAAAAATAATTAGTATATAATTATATAAAAATATATTTTTTTATATGAAAATAAAAATAAAATAAATCAAGATGCAATATTTATCATATTTTATTTTTTCATTATTTTTTTATACTAAAGAAAATGTTTAATAAAATAAAAAATGAAAATAAAAAGAAAGAAATAAAATGCATGGGCCAGGGGGTATCCTGAGCAAACATGAGGTAAGTATCAGAAAAAATGTGAAGCCCAGTAGTTGAGCCCACGCTGCAAAAATGGCCAAAAATGAAACTGGAAAATATGAAGAAAAAACACAAAAGGTAGCGCCAAGGTTCGAACCCATGACCTATGCATTTCCAACGCGCTACCTTGCCACTGGGGTGGCTGTACATCCGTTAGTTCATATGAAATAAAATATACATAACACATAATAACTCCTAGCCCTGTACTTCATCTTCTTCCTCAAGCTAGCCAAAACCTCTGTATCTTTCTCCTTTCTCCATGAAAATGGAAACTTCCAACATGAAAATGATAGTACTCTTTCCCACGACTTCAACCATATAACTCATGTAAACTAACAATCAAAGATCAAAACAAATTTTAAAGGACCTAATTTTTATAGAAATTTGAACTCTAAAATTCTTTATACATAATGAACAGAAATGAAATCTATGCACATGGTTGGCTTTAGCACAATAATATCTATATTTTCCTTTCACAAATCGTAGCCAATGGATGTCTATATAAAGAGATAGAAGTTGGAGTTCTTACCTCTTTCAGCTGAGATCGTGAATGCAGTTTAAGTGAGTTTTATGAAGGCCTAAAGATTCCTTTAGCTTGCCAGAACCTCCCTGAGTATTTTCCAATCCTTGCCTTGCTTTGAAAGTGCCTGAACCTCTCTATCCAAGTCAACCTGCAAGCTTGAAAATCAAAAATGACAGATGAAGAAAGAGGAGTTACAGTGAAGGGATAATGGTCTGGAGCACTTAGATATGAGGTAGGTAAAGTGTTTGGGTGATTAAAACTTGAAACGCACGAGTAGATTTGTGCATTGCTATGCTTGGTCTCAAACTGCAAGTTTTGACAGGTTTTTGGTGATAGGGAGTTTTTGAGTATTTCTGGCCTTTAGAAATTGTGTTCTAAGTTGTAATTTGTTTGTGTATAAGTATAGAGAAGGTTTCTCATCCACTCCGTAACAGGTTTCTCAGTTATAGCCTTTTTGCACTCTTACTTGCTTTTTAAGAAAGGTGAAGAGACCACTCTCTACATGCTTGTACATGCCTGCTTGGAGTTGGTACAAATTCTAGTCAACTTGTTTTTGGTTTATAGGACTTGTGTGTGCAGGGAAAACAGGTCCAATGCTCAAGAAGTGAAAAGTTGCAAAAGCTATGCTTTTTCAAAATGGCAATGGTAACTTTGTGCCATTTATGGAATTAAAGTTTGGATAAAGACTCTTGTGCTTGGATTAAGGCTTTATCATCTGTTTAAGCATTAAATTATTAAGTGAGAAACAAGTTTGAGACCTGTAAAGCAAGGATTAGGCATCATAGGTTCAGATTTGAATTTTGTTCTTCATGAAATGGCTTGAAATTAAAGTGAGAAATTGTCAACTTCCTCTCTTCGATTCTCCCTACTCAAGAATGATCTCAAAGAGTTCTTGTACATTTTGGAAATCTTGCTATGTTTTCTATAACTCATCTTTGAAATGAATTTCAAGATTCCTCTTGGAACTAGGTGAAAAATTGCCATGAAGTTAGGTCAAAAACCTGCCTAAATTAGGGCAAAATTTCACTAAGTTATTTTAGTTCATGAGCATGTATTCACAAAATTATATCTTGAGATCCAAGCATCTTTAGGGAGAAATGTATGAAGCAAAGTTGTAGATTTCATGGAGATCTACAAATTTCATGTTGCAAACTTCCTTTGAATCATCTTGTATCATGGTGAGAATTTGGCTTAAAGTTGAGAAAAAATAAGAAATTTTCTATACTTAGAAAATTTTCCAAGTTAAGAAAATTTCAAATTTCAAAACCAAATCCTCAATCTTTGATTTCTTGATGAGAAAGTTTCACATTTTGACATGTTTTAATGAATTGTGATCCTTGACACTTGATTTTGACCAAAAAGTCAAAGTTTGACTTTTCAGTATAAATTGACTTTTGATCAGTTGACTGTAAATTTCATCTGTCAATCTAATGAAATTGAAATGTTTTGAACCATGTCATTAGGTCAAGATGATACAATTGAATCCTTGAAATCATGCTTCAAATCAATTGGTCATTTTCCAGGTCAAAAATTAGAAATTGCCCTTTCTCAGTCAAAACCCTAATTTTAACCATTTTGCCCTTTTGATGATTTGATCAAATTTCTTGAGGAATTGTGGTCCAAACTTGATCAAATGATACATATGAGTCTAGAATGTTGATGTGGATAAAAAATTATGAAGTTTGACTGTAAATTGGCCATGGTTGACTTTTTCCCCAATACAACTAATTTTTAGGTCAACTGTCCAATTGACTGATCAAAAATGTGGTTCAAGGCTTGAAACTTGTCATGAGTAATCTTAGGGGTCCATAATGATGTTTGAAATTCATATGAAGCATTGATTGTCCAAAAATCTTTGTACAATCTCAAACCCTAATTTTGAGTGATCAATGCATGATGAGAGGTCTTGAGCTGGTCAAACCCTAATCCAGTCTTGAGTCAAAGAGATCTTGTGAGAATAATCTTGATAAATGAGAGGGAAAATTTTAGGGTGCAACATACTTCTTATGTCCACTCTATCTCCACACTAATCAGAGTCTGAATAACTCAGAAGTTCTGATTCGATCTTTCTTCCAGACAAAAATAACACTCCATACTTCAGAGTTCCCTTGACATACCTCATAATCCTGACAACAGCTTAGTAATGAGACATCTTTGATTTACTCATAAATCTGCTAACCATTCCAACTGCAAAGTAAATATCAGGTTTGGTATTACACAAATACCTTAGAGAACCAATCAACTGTTTGAAGGTTGTAGCATCCACACCCTCTCCATCAGAATCAGAGTCCAACTTCTGATTCATATCAGTAGGTGTGATAACAACTTTGCAATTATCTAGCTCAAATCTCTTCAGAAGCTCTAGTTCATACTTCATCTGATGCAAAATGATTCCTTTCTCAGAGTACATAAATTTCATCCCTAGAAAGAAACTCATTTTCCCAAGATCTGTCATCTCAAACGCTTTCATAAGAACTTTCTTGAACTCAGCTATCTCTTGTTCAGAACTTCCTGTGAGTAATATATCATCAACATACAAACAAATCAGAATCATATTACCTTCTAAAGTGTGTTGAACATAAACACCATACTCCATCTCACACTTCTGAAACCCTTGTTCCTTGAAAAACGAATCAATCTTTAAATTCCAAGTTCTGTGCGTTTGCTTCAATCCATACAAGGCTTTGTGTAATTTGAACACCATCTCTTCCTGATTCTTTTTCTCAAATCTAGGAGGTTGTGATACGTATACCTCTTCTTATAATAGATCACTCAGAAATGCAGATTTTACATCTAAATGCATCATAGGCCAATTCCTGTTAGTAGCTATTGCAATCACTAGTCTGATTGTTTCATGTCTCGCTACAGGTGCAAACACTTCAAAGTAATCTATCCCAGGCTTCTGTAGAAAGCCTCTTGTTACTAATCTTGCTTTGTGTTTGCCAATTGATCCATCTGGCTTTAGCTTCTGCTTGAAAACTCATCTGACTCTGATGGCTTTCTTGCCTTTTGGAAGTTCTGTCAGCTTCCAAGTCTTGTTTCTCTCTATAGCATCAAGTTCTTCTTTCATGGCCTGTAACTAAACTTGTTGCTTAAGAGCCTCTTCCGTACTTACGGGTTCAGAGTCTACTAACATTGCACATTGAATAACTTCTCCTTCAGAGTCTACTTCAGTGTCTTGCAACATGTCAAAATCTGCAAATCTTTTTGGGATGCTTCTGACTCTTTGTTGCCTCTGAACTCTTCTCTTTCAGCATGCTTCTCACCATATCAAGCAAAGTACAATTTCTTCTTTCAGCAAGACCATTGTGTTGAGGAGTATAGGGAGCAGTAACCTCATGCTCAATTCTATATGACACAAAATATTTATTCCCTCCAGTTGATGCTACTGGAAAAGGACCGCACACATCAGAATGCACTACTCCTAAGGCATGTTTTGCTCTTGGAGCTACTTCTGATGCAAATGGTAATCTTGATTGCTTCCCTTCCATGCACACCTTGCATGACTTTTCAGGCTTCTTGATTGTATTCAAAGTCTGCAGTTCTAACATTCACTTTGAATGTTAATCAGCTTCTGATTACATACATACCAAGTGCCATCAAATACTGGAAGCTTGAAATGGACATCGCTGTCGTTGGGGGAAGATACTAGGAGCATTGATACATAGTATAAGAATAAACACTTTTGTGAGAGACACACCACTTATCCACCTAAAACCTTAAGGTGATAGGTGAGTGACTTCTCCCACTTATATATGCTTAAGTCTCCGTATTCCTATCCAATGTGACACTATTTCTCCACTTACTCACACTTGCTATATTATTCTAACATATACATCCACCAATTTAAACAGTTATAATAGTGAATATATTTATGCCGGACTATACCGTTCACCTTGAATATATTTAATGCAAATTAAACTAAACTGGAACAAAATTACTACAAAGAGGAGTTCAATTCGATAGAATTCACAATGTCATTTCATCACAAGACAAAAACTGAAGTTAAAAACAGAGCGAAAAGAAAAAAATAAATATCTTTTGTCCATTCATCACTGAACAATTTTACAAGAAACTAGATTCTGAATTGAAAGACATGAATGACGCCCCTGAAAATTATCCATGATGCACCACCTGTCAACAACAAAAAATCGAATATTTTAACTGTCAATAAAAGAAAACTTAACTAAACAAAATGCAACAATTATAAAAGTCATATAAATAGATTAAAAATAATTTCTTAGTTAACAATTAAAATAGTGTGAAAAGTTATTTATTCAATTAGTGCATAAGAAATCTATGACATAAGCCTAATTTAGTTAAACTTATTTAACTATTAAGGAATTAATTTTGCGATAAAATGGAACTTACAAAAGGTAAACTGAATGGTTACGTAGAAGATGACGATGAGTCACTTAGTGATAATGTAAATAGCATAGATGATTCCAGGAAGATAGCCAAAAAGAGTGAGAATCAAACAGATCCAGAACTCCTCCTATGTTTATAACAAAATAACAATTAAATAAACATGAAAAAAAAATACAAAAGTAACTCTTGAAAAGAAAGAGGGGTTGACTTACTTCTAAGCCAAACCTTGAGAAGACACCAAGAGGTGGGAGAACGATGGCAAGAAGGATGTCGACGAAGGTAGCTGTACCCATTTTCTTTTGAGTTCAAACTTGAATGAGAGAGAAAGTGGTAGAAAAGAAGAAGAGTTTAGTTTACAAGAGAGTTGTTTTGGTTAGGTATGATAAAGTTAGACAGTGAATGTTATTTGATAAAGACGAATGAGGTGTGTAAGGAGTTAGGACCAGTAAATAAGAGTAGTACTACAGTAGCCCCACTCTAAGGCTCTTAGAACCACCCAAAAGAAGATGAGAGAGTAAGAGTTGAGGCTGTGAGTTTCAAAAGGAGGGGGGCAAGATAACTTTCTAAAGTGTGGAGTCACATGTTGAATATGATGTATTATTTTTAGTTTTTTTTAAGGGGTAAATCCATTTTTAGATTCATTAAATAATTAATCAGTTGTAATTGTATTTATGTGTATCGAATATGATCACATATGTTGTATATTTATAGGCAAAATAGGTATATACAATATGTAATAATATAATTTACACTTATGACTAATTGAATACAAATCAATATTAATTGATTTGTAACTGATTCTGAACACTCGCCCTCAAGTCGAATAGTATATATTGTATGATCTGAGCTTGTTACAGATATAATTCACTCGAGAATCCTTAAGAGACTTGGTAAACATATCACTCAATTGATCTTCAGATTTGACGAATTCTATGGTTATTTCTCCTGACAGTACTTTTTCTCTTGCATAGTGACAATCTATTTCTATGTGCTTGATCGGTTTATGGAATACCAGATTGGATGCAATGTGAAATATCGTTTGATTGTCACATATGAGTCTTGTGTCCTGAAGGTCTCACAACCTAAATTCTGAGAGTAAATTCTTAAGTCACGCAAGTTCCTTTGATGTTGCTGTCATATCACGATATTCAGCTTCAACACTAGATAGTACAACTGTATTTTGTTTCTTGCTCCTCCATGAGATCATATTTCCTCCAAAGAACACAATATCTGAAAGTGGATCTCATATCCGACGGTGATCCTGCCCAATTTACATATGAATAAAAAGTGATTTTAGCATCACCCTTATCTTCATATAATAGGTCTTTTCTGGTGCATTCTTTATATATATGAGAATCCGAATAATTGCATTCCAATGAATATCACAAGGAGCATTCAAAAATTGACTCACAATGTTCATTGTAAAAGTAATATCTGGTCTGGTGACTGTAAGAGAATTGAGTCTACCCACTAGACGTCGATATCTTCCTGGGTCTTTCAACAACTCCCCTTGATCCGAAAGAAGTTTGACATTGGGATCCATAAGAGTATCAATCGGACGACAATCAAGCATATATGTTTCATTAAGGGTGTCTAATGCATACTTACGTTGGTTAATTGCAATGTATAATGAGGACTGAGCAACTTCAATACCCAAGAAGTATTTGAGTGGACCCAAGTCTTTTATCTGAAAGTTGTTGAAAAGATGAGTTTTGAGTCGTTTGATACCTTATGTATCATCTTTAGTGATAACAGTGTCATCAACATAGACCACAAAAAAGATGTATTGAGTGATCTGATTCACATCTAGTCATAGCAAACTATATCAAGGCAGAGCTGAAGCGACCAAACCAATCACGTGGAGACTGTTTAAGCCCATAAAGAGACCGACGAAGCCGACATGGAAGTCTAGAGTTGCCAGGAATGGTAAAACCTCGAGGTTGGTCCATATATACTTCTTCCTCCAATTCTCCATGTAAAAAGGCGTTTTAATGTCTACTTTATGAAGCAGCCAATGATTAATAACAACCAATGGAAGAAAGAAACAGACGGAAATAATCTTGGCTGCTGGAGAAAAAGTGTCACCATAATCAAGGCAAAATATTTGCGTATATCCTTGGGCTACCAAACGAGCTTCGAAATGATCGATTTGACCATCTATGCCAACCTTCATTGTATAAACCCATCAACATCCTACTGTAGTTTTGTCAGAAGGTAAAGTAACAATATCCCAAGTGTTATTTGAATGCAATGCAACCATTTCTTCCACCATCTCTTGACGCCAATTAAGATCATTCAACAACATCACCTGTAGAGTTAGGAATAGACACATAGGAAGTAGAAAGACAATCATAATTTAAAACACATGCACATTTAGGATTTGGAGTATGAGGTCGAATATCTTTTTGTAATGTTATTGGAAGGTCGAGTTCAGGTGACGTAGTTGGAGGAACGGTTAGAGCAGGAGATAGTGCTGATGGATTAATATCATCTCTAACTTCTGATGGACGGGGTGTTCGTTACTGGTAGACATGTAATGGAGGCTTAATGAGTGTGGGGATGACATAAGGGACATCTTAAGCATCTAAGTTACAAGTCTCATCGGATGACACAGAGGCAGAAAAAAATAGGGAACCTTCAAAGAATATAACACCAGAGTAAACAATATTTCGTTGAAGATGAGGACAGAAACAACAATATCATTTTTGTATACGTGAGTAGCCTAGAAAAATACAGTTTAGAGATTTGGCTGAGAGTTTGTCTTTACCTGGACTAAGATCATGAACAAAGCATCTGCAACCAAAGACGCGAATCAGAATAGGGTAGAGGCCATGTTGTGAATTCAAGATAGAGTATGGAATCTGATCTTGAAGGACCGATGAAGGCATTCGGTTGATGTGACAGGTTGTGAGGAGAATATCACCCAAAAAATGAGAAGGTACATTATGGTAAAGTAAAAGAGTCAATGTGGTTTCAACTAAATAACTATTCTTTCATTCAGCAACATCGTTTTGTTGTGGTGTATGAGCACATGATGATTGGTGAATAATTCCCTGTAATGTTAAAAAAGATTGAAACTGGGATGACATACATTCACGAGCATTATCAGTGCGTAAAATTTTAATGGAAGTATTAAATTGGTTTTTAATTTCAGCATAAATCTCTTGGAATATATAGAAAACATCTGAATGATTTTTCATTAGAAATAACCAAGTACATCGTGAGAAATCATCAATTAAAGTTACAAAATAGTAATATCTTAAGGTAGACTTCACACGACTAAGACCCCAAATATCAGAATGAACTAAAGCAAAAGGTGATGCAACACTTTTATTTACTCGTTGACAGTAAGTACTACGAGTATGTTTGCCTAATTGAAACGACTAACACTCAAAAGATGAACCCTTAGAAAAACCAAGAACTAAAAGACACACTTTATTAAGACTAGGGTGGCCCAAATATTGATGTGTAAGGTCTTAATAACCAATCGAACCACATGCCACAGGTGGAGATAAATGATATAATCCTCCAGATTCACTACCTGCTCCAATCGTCCATCCTGGTTATAAATAGAATCATCATTAAAAATGACTGAACAGTCAAGAGTACGAGTAAGCTTGTGAATAAATATCAGATTAAAAGGACAACAAGGAATGTAAAGAACAAACTCTAAAAGACAGGTTTGGAAGTGGGTGTGTCTGACCAAAACCTTGAACTTTGATTTTAGAACCATCAACCACAGTGACAGAAGGAAAAGAATCATAATAAAAAAAGTGAAATAAAAGGCATTTATTACCAGTCATATGATCAGAGGCACCAGAATCAAGGACCTAAGGAGAAAGAGTATATGTAGATACAAAGGCTACATGATTACTCGATTGAGCAACAACGACATATAATGATAGTTGTGATGGTTGATGGGCTGCTTTGAATTGGAGGAAATCATTATAATTAACGACGGAAATTGTAATGTCTTTAGTGTTATCCGATTAAACGATGACATCAACCCATGGTTTTCGTTGTTGTTCTCTTGCCTTTGTATGACAATCAGCTTCAATGTCGCTGTAACGATTGTAATAGTTACAACGAATACCATGATGTTGTCCACCCCTTCCTCTAGTTCGTCCACCACGACCATGATAGTGGGAAGTAAGAGTAGATCATTTAGTGGAAGATGGAGTGCAAACCAGTCCAAAGGCATGAGGTGTAGCCAAACACAATAGTTGTTCACTAACTGCTTCATAGTTAGGAACATTGGATCCTAATAAAATTTGGTTCTGGACGAAATCAAGCTCAGATGGTGGCCCAACAAGTGCCACAATCATGAAATACTTACTTTGTTGTTCAACATAAGTTATTGGATCTTTGGTAAAGGGCATTAGGGTTGTAAAATTTTCCTTTAACGCGTCACTTACTCATATAGGCTTGCATATCCATATTCTCCAATTTCAAAGAGTTGAGTTTAGTGATGACACTGTAAAGATTATGGACATCATTGAAGAACACTTTCTTAGCCTTTTCTCAAACCTCATAGCAAGTGGTAAAGGTTTTATATTGTGTTTGGAGATTAGTTGAAAACCATAACAGAATGCAAAGAGAAGCATCCATTTATTTACACTTATCGCGTTTGGCGGCGGTAATTTTTCTGATTTTGTATTTATATGATCTTCATATCCTTGACCATGAAACCACATTTTGACAACACCAATCCATATATATAGTTGGCTAATCCGGTGAGTTTCTCACACAGGATAAGTGGAACCTTCATAAAAGTGACGAAATCGGTATCTCCCATGATTTTTGGTTGCTTGGATGGAAAAACTAAGAGTAGATCTGGAAAGAGCACAGGAAGGCGGTGCCGATGATGAAAATGGTGGCGGAAGAGGCGGTGGGACATGTTGTCACACGCGAAGGGAAGTACGACGCGTGAGATCTACGCACAGGCGATGATAGGTATCATTGTTAGATAGATCGCGGCAGCAATTTTAGGTACCGACCGATCAGAAGGAGACGATGTCAGTGGCACGGTTACTTCTTCGAGAGCAGTGGTGCGCTTGTGTAGTGTCGTGAATGGTCAGATATTTTGCAGAAATGAAAAAAAATCTCTGGAAGAAAATGGGTCAACCAACTCTGATACCATATAGTGATTGTATTTTTGTTTGTCAAATATGATCACACATGATGTATACACAATAAGTAATAATGTAATTTACACTTATGACTAATTGAATACAAATCAATACTAATTGATTTGTAAAAAGATTCTCAATACAATGTATTTAGTTTGTTTATAGACTAGATACATTGATTATTCAATGAACCTGAAAATTGAGTTGTCTCTTATAAAAATGATCGAAGGTAGTATTAAATTTGAAAGCTTGCTGGGTTAAGGAAGAAAGTTGAGAATTTAACCTTCCACTTTCACATATTTTGCTATTTTCTAAAATGCTCATGAACAAATTTGAGTTAAAAGTGTGAACGAAATTTCTAATAGTTCATGTTAAATTTTCGGTAACAAACCAAATCCACGGTAGTTCATTTTTAAATTGTCAGTATTAAATTTAACTAGAATTTTCAAAATTTTCGTTAAAAACTCATAGATTTAAAAAAATTTGATAAAAATACTAGAGTTTAACTGAATTTTTAAAATTTCTAGTAAAAACTCATAATTTGAAATTTCCAATAAAAAAATACAAGAGTTTTTACCAAAAACTTCCAATAAAAACTAATGAAAGTTATGATTTTTTATCGGAAATTTCAAAATTTCCAATACTTTTTCAAAATTTTCAGTGTAGTTTTGAAATTTTCGATAAATACTCAAGAAAGTTATAATTTTTTTACCAAAAATTTTTAAATTTCTGATATTTTTTTTTCAAAATTTCTGGTGTATTTTAAATTTTCCGGTATTCACTCATAATTTATTAAAACGATAACTTTAAGCAAGGGTATAATAGTAAAAGCAAGCAATATGTGAGAGTGTCAGATATACTTGAGGGTGGCAAGTTAAATCCTCAAGAAAGTGACATATGAAATTATCTGTATTTTAGGCTGCTTATGTGTGGAGCATTTGAAAGCATATAAACAATAAAGCTTTTCGAAATGAAGAGATTCAAATTGAAAGAGTGATAGAGGAGAAAAATATATTAACACACTTATAATAAAGACAAACACAATAGCTGACGAGGTTATCTCGTGGTGTTTGAATCCTTAGGCGTATCTCGGTATCTTGGATGATTGAGTATTTTGATCGACTTATGTTGTAAGGTGGATTTGTTCAGAGTTTAGAACAATGTTGGCATGGAAATTGACAATTTGTTTCCAATCTGAGTATGATTATATTTCTACTATCTAGTTCGAGTCTATGGTAATTTCTTATTTTTGGTTTGGTTAGGTGCAGTTAGAAATAATTGTGCTGCAATTTCGAAGAGTAGTAGGCTTCAGTCTACTACATTTTTGCATAGCATAATCTAGTAGTCAGATCGCACGTCATTTTCAGTTGTTTACTCTAATATTTGAGGGTGTTGTGAAGGTATAAATTAGCTCTTAAAATACTAAAGCAAATCACACATACACTTTCAAATGATCAAAAAGTCTCTCTGACTTTGTTAAAATTATCAGAATTTTTTTTTTTGCCTAACTAATATATTAGATATTCATTATAATCAATTAAGATGATATAGTGGATTATCTTATTAGAGTTAATCATTTACCATTTTTATAACCTTAATAATCAATTAGATGAGTTCATAATCAATTAGTAACAACACCATTTAACAATATTCCATATTTAAATCATCAGAAATATTATTTTTATAGTGAAAATGTTTAATTATTATTATTTTTCTTTTATTATGACACAAACAAACATGGGCATTAGATGTATTTCATACGGTGTAAACATTGATGTTAGATTTTACTTAGATGTATTTCATACGGTGTAAATATTGATGTTAGATTTTTAGTGTACGCATAGCAAGTCTTTTAAATCATATAATGTACATAATCGATTCATATAATGTACATGCTTTAATAAAACCTATGAATTCTTTGCATATTTGAGGCATTCATAGAACTCATTCCTCGTAGTTTTAAATACTCTTTCATGTTAAGAATTTCACATCGGACAATATATAACTTGAATATGTGTTTATAAGTAGAAACAATTCTCACCTTACAAGCCGGTTTTGTAGGATTGAATTAGGCTCAACCACATTTTAATATAGTATCAGAGTCTCATTTAAGATCCAGTGGGTCACCCACCATTTATTTTCACGCTTCAGTTGTCTAGTCCTAGACGTGAAAGAGTGTGTTAAGAGTATCACATCGGATAATATATGATTTGAACCTATGTTTATAAATGAGGGAAATCCTCACCCTACAAACCAGTTTTATAGAATTAAATTATACCCAACCACATCTTAACATCTCACTTTCCACTCTCATATCCCTCTTTATATCTTCCTCATTTTGCTTTGAGAGTGTTTTGCTTTAAGTGTTTTGAGAGGGTATTTGATTCTAGTGTGGTGAAATTTTTTGTAATATCTATTGTAAAATTAGTTGAGATATACCAAAGTAAAAAGACTCTCATTTAATTTGTAAGATTGTCAGTTAAAATTTGGCATTTAGTTTGTGAAATTTGCCCGTTATAAAAAATTTTGTTTGATTATTTGGATGGTCCATATAAATATCTATTTAATTATTGAGATTGTGAATTTTTTTTTTTGTAATAATCAGATATAAAATTTTTTTTCACAAATAACCATATTTTGGAGAAAATTACGCAAATAACCATGTTTCAGAAAATCACACAAGGGAGGAGCCAAGTGAGATGGCGCATGCACTGGCCCATTTACCCTAGGCGCCATCTCACTTGGCGCATGCACTCTATTTTAGCCAACTCAGATGGCGCATGCACTCTAAAAGTGAAGGGAGACGCCACCTCACTTGGCTCCTAGGGAAAATTGCATTTTTTATAAATAATTTCTATGTTTCTCCGTCATACTTCACACTTTCTCGCATTGTCTTCTTATTTTTTTCTCTATTATTTGCGTCATGACATCACCCATGATTTTTACCAGAGATGGTTACATTATTTTCTCGGCCACCAAACCTCCGATGAAAATGAAATTCTGGCACATTCACTCCATGGAGTGTCTGAAGAGAGAGTTGATGCGATGGCTAGAGGGAGACATCGAGGATGGGAAACAAATTAGAAGGATCCAGTGAAGAAGAACAACCACCTCACTTGCGACAGGAAGACCTAATTTTTGGTTGGAGGAAGTCAAAACAGACATCGACGTAATGTTGAGGATGCATAGGTCAGATGAAATTGTTTTAACGGTTGTAATTTCGCAGACGGTTTATCGTGTTTTATTTGTTGTTTGCGCAAGGTTTGTTGTAACAAATGCTCTTAATGAAAAACCGTAATGTTTATAACTTAAAAAAGTAAAGATTTTTTGTAATACAATTTTTATTTGGTTGAGCTAGTAGCCTGAGTCGAACAATTTTTGCGATTGTGTCCGACCTGATGACATAAACCACACTTTCTTTCCAGCTTGTCAAGGGAGTCCATTTCAGTTGTGATGCGCTTACTTTTGGGACGACCCTTTTTATTCCTTCGCATTTGGTCATTGTGCCATACTATTTTGCCGATGTATGTAGACCAATAATCAGGTTTTGCTACCAAAGGGAAGTTGTTGTTGTATACGTTGAGCAATGTTTCAAACTTGTAAATGGGAGACAGAAGTTGTAAAGCGTCTTGATTAGTATAGGCACACGCAGAAATGACATGAGAGTAAGGCATACGAAAGGCTTGAAACTTACCACAATCGCACCAACGAGAAGGTAGTATAACCCTATACTCTTGTCTTGGCAGCCCCTTGTTGTGTTCGATTGTCTCTTTGACAATGAAGTTGTGGCTGTGTCGGTCGAACCGTATAACCAGATGGGTGTTGGCTTTGGAACTTTCTACCTTAATATACTTCTGTTGGCTGAAGATTTTGATAATGTTATCTAGAATTCAAAAGAGTTAAAAGTTCTGATCGAAATGGAATTGAACACCATATTTCGAAGTTGCAGAAGCAGTGTTTCGAATGAGTGTGTCAAAGCTTGAAGCTTCGAACGGTGATCATGGGAAAATATCCAAAGGGGTCTCGAAACAACAGCGAGGCTAGGTTTGGGAAGAGCGTTCGAAACGGAGAAACACCAAAGCATTTAAAATTTAAATGGAAGCGGGACTTTCAAAGTTTGAAAGTTATGTGTTGGAGCATTTGGGGACACGTGGAAAGATGAAAGAAGCATTGTCTTGCATGTTCGAAACGTGGCATGATCCTATAGCGAGACCGTTAGGGTCGAATTAGTATAAATAGAAGTCTTAGTATTAGGATTTCAGTGTGTCATATCTGTTATACAAAATACTCAATAACATTCAAACTACCACATGGCAAGGGAAACGAATGCAAGAGAGATGTATGTATGATAGCACCATGTATTTCTAACTTAATGAAAGCCTTTTTACCATTTCCAGTACTTTCCTCTTTTCTTTTTATCGAATAACATTTACAAGTTTCTTTATTTATCGTCTTTTCATTTCAAAGTCTTTTCCTCAAAAGTTTTACTCTTTATTGCTTTCTTTATATTTCGAGCACTTTATATTTCAGAGAACTGTTACGCTTTCAATACCTTTACTTCCAAGTATTGTTTTTCAAACGCATCCTTTTACTTAAAATTGCATTAAACGCTTTCTTCACATTTTAAACTTCTACATTCCAGAAACCTTTTATGTTAAATGTTTTGCAAATCGAAATCATTTACTTCATTTTTCATACAGTTTTATATGTCTCTTCAATCAGCATTACAATTAGCATTTATTCGTATAATTTAGTTTTCATGTACAATTTGACCACAATTTTAAACTCTTAGAGAGAAGGATCGAAATAAACCAAACACTTGTACAATAGCAACCATGAATAATTGTTCGATTGTGAGAGTAACTTTAATATCCAAGGAGTCCTAGGATCAATCTAGTCGATCCTGTGAGTTACCAGAGAGATTGAGTAGCGTTAATAAAGATTATTCGATAGTTTGGAAGACTAGCGGTTGTTTACCAGAAATCACTGGAAACAAATTGGCACACCTGGTGGGACCAATAATTGGATATCAGAATTAAGGATTGTCGAGACATAGCCATCCCAAAAACGTAGGAACCATAAGAAATTTGCTGTTTTATGAACCTAAGAAGTGGTAAGGTAACCAACAGCAACCAACCTTTATCCAGAAGAAAACGTTTGGACAAAATGTCTAATTCAGACAATCAACAAGGAAACCAAGGTGACCCACATGCAACAAGCACTAACGCGTCCATTTCGAGCGGAACATCTAATGTAATCCCTTCGAATGCACAGTCTGTTGCATCTTCAACCAGTAACATAGCCACCACTGGAGTAAGTGGCATATCAACTAACAGTTCGATCTTAGGAAATACTGGAACTATGGGCTACCCTGGGGGATTCGTTCCACCACCAGGAACACAATCCCATTTAGCCACACCATTAACTAGACCACTCGGCTTCGATGGGAATAGAATTAGAAGTTCTTCTTACGGAATGCCAACATCTTTTATGGCAGGTTTACACAATTCCACTTCGAATTCATCCCCACAACTAGGATCTGGGTCTGGGGCGAACCAATTTATGACAAATAACCAAGGGTCAGGAGGTTATAGCACGTTGCCTATCCTAACCACAGATAACCAGTTGGCTTTTAGTCAATTGATGGATGACAGCAACCACAACATGATAGGGGTGTTAGCGCAAACCATGCAGGAAATATTTGCCCCAATAGTTCAGAATGTGACTGTGACGAACAGGGAAAACGCTGACAATATGAGTCGAATAGCAGATTTCTTTGCTCCCACAGAAAGGCGTAGGCAGAACCAGGCGGGATTTCGAACAAACATGCCTGTTATAGAACGAATTGCTAACGACCCAATTCAGAGACTACCCAGAGAAGAAGCTAACTTAGGGGCCAGAGCACCAAGGTTAGAAGCCCCAGTAATTCAGGGCCCACAAAGGGAAGTTATGGAACCAGGGGCAAGGATCGAAAGGCCAGAAGCCCCAGAACTTCGAGAAGAACAACCCAGGGGAGTTGTTTTTGTTGGTCGAAATCAAGATGCCGATGCCGTCGTTCATAGGATTCGAAACGATAACATCGGCAGAAAATAACCTAACCACCATGATAGAGAGGATCATGGCCCAAAATGGCCTCAATACGGGAATGAGGAGGCCAAATTACGCTTCTCCTATATTGGATTGTATAATGCATACTGATTTACCAAGGGGATACAAAGTCCCTAAATTTACAAAGTTCGCTGGGGATACCAACGAGTCAACAGTCGAACACATAGCGAGATATTTAACCGAAGCGGGAGACATAGCCAATAATGAAGATCTCAGGATCAAATACTTCCCAAGTTCCTTGACAAAAAACGCCTTCACTTGGTTTACCACGTTGCCTCCCGGATCTATTGACACTTGGCCCCTTTTAGAGAGATTATTCCATGAACAATTTTACATGGGACAATCGAAAATAAGTTTGAAGGAATTGGCCAGTGTTAAGAGAAAATTCACTGAACCCATAGATGATTATTTGAATAGATTTAGGCTGTTAAAATCCAGATGTTACACAGTAGTGCCTGAACATGAGTTAGTCGAAATGGCCGCTGGGGGTTTGGATTATTCTATTCGAAAGAAATTAGATACTCAGTATTTGAGGGATATGGCTCAATTAGCCGACAGGGTTCGACAGGTCGAAAGACTAAAAGCTGAAAAAGCCAGAGTCTTTAAGAATAGTAAGAAAGAAAGGGTTTCCTATGTTGGGACTGAGGAAGTAGAAGAATATCCTGAATTCGAATTCGAAGAGGTCGAAATCGACCTCGCTGAATTAAAACAGGCCCCACCTTACTCCTGCAAAATGTTAGTTCCCACGAAAGGGAAAGATATTGTTGAAAATGAAAAAAGTGACAAGTTTCCAAAGAAGGTTTACACCTTCGACGTCACTAAGTGTGACGAAATTTTTGACTTGCTTGTCAAGGATGGCCAACTAATTGTGCCATCAAATGTCAAAATACCTCCCTTGGATCAGAGGAAGAAAAGGGGATTTTGCAAATATCATAGTTTCCTAGGCCACAAGACCTCACAATGTTTTCTTTTCAGGGACTTGATTCAAAACGCGATCAAAGATGGCAGACTAAAGTTTGCTGATAAGGTGAAGATGAAAGTGGACGAAGATCCTTTGGACGTCGCAGACACCAACTACTCCGAGCCTGCATGCATTGGAGAGGTCAACATGGTGGAAACTGATCAAAGCGATGCCCCAACAGGAGAGAAGGACACTGGAGTCGAAAACTGGGTGATGGTCGAAGTCAGCGAGGAAGTCACTGAAGACATCCAGAATACGCCAGATACTTCGATTGTTGCACCTGTGGCTGTTGCAGGAGAAACCCAGGCTACTGAAGGCCAAGGAAATCAAAATGAAGGATTGACACAAGTCACTGAGGGCTTGAGGCTGGAATTGGAGAAAGTCCAAATTACGCAGCCAGTTCCCCTTCGGAAGGAAATATGGGACACTCTGGGGGAACCCAGTGGGAAATTTGACTATCTGGTCAAATATTCTGCCCCAGAAAGTTCGAAGGTCCAGATCGAAGATATAAAGCCCACAGGATGGGGCGATGACGAAACTAAAGAGGGGGATGTGGAAATAAATATGGTGGATATGGAAGGACCCCGTTCTGAGATGGAGGAAGTGAAAAAATACTTAGAAAAAGAAAAGCACAGAATGGGGGATAATCACACTGGAGATGCTACTCTCAAAGACTATCTCATGACATGCCACAAAGGAGATCCAGGCATGATATTGTGCCCTAGGTGCAGCATCCTCTGCAACCAAAGAATTGCTGCAAATTTCGAAAGGGTACAGAGGGCTCGAACTGGCAACAATTGGCGCCAGGATAACCAACTCTTTAGGTGCTATCCCAAGGCTGGAGAGAGTCTGTTGGAGTTTGTTTTTCGCTGCTACAAAGGGGCAACTAAGTGTTTGGTTTGCCCGAGATGTTCTGCTGTGTATGACCAAAGCATGTCCAGGGCCTTCGAAACGATCCCCTTCGCCCCTTGCTGGAACCATCAAGAAACTGCCCAGATGGGCCCGCGTTTCGACAGCAGATACAAACAGCGAAGACCTGATAGCCCTCACCCCAAAGTTGCTCGAAGAGTGACTTTCAAACTCCCTGCTGAAGTGCCAACCGATAGATGGCTACAAGTCAGAAATGACAAAGGCAAAGACAAATGGAGGAGTGCTGAACGAAATGCACGCCATGCTGTGACATACAGGAAGCAATTCAACACACAAAAAAGGGAGGAAGTGAGATTAGAGAATTACAAAGGAAGGAACCCCATGTCAAGATCCCAGTGGCGCAGACAGCAAAGGATTCGAAAGGCTGAGAGAGAAGCTATGGCAAACAAAGGGGATACTTCAACGAAGATACAAGGTGAATCAAGCACCAACAAACCAAAAAATCAGACTGAAGAGAAACCTCCAGTCAATAGGAGACTTTTTTCTGAAGACCAACGAGACGAACCAAAGGAATATATTCCAGGCCCGGAAGAGGACGAAGATATGGTAACAGATAACTTCGAATCGGAGGGGGAGTCTTCATTCAACCTGAACTGTAACGTGGTGTCCGTGCTTCCCTGCGAATTTGGGCAGGAAACCGAAATCAATGAATATGAGGAGGAAGACACCACAGATTTAATGAAACATAGGCCCGTGTGCTACTACGTGATGGACAATGGGGTTGTTGAGGAACAAAATGCGTTCTTCGAACGTCCAGAGCCTGCAATGAAGAATCATCTCAAGCCACTTTTCATTCGGGCGAAAGTAGGTGTCCATGGTGTGAACAAAGTTCTAGTGGATGGGGGTGCTGCAGTCAACCTGATTCCCCATTTCATGCTAAAAAGGTTAGAGATCCGCGAAGGAGATATCAAGCCCCATAATATGGTTCTATCCAATTATGAGGGAAAAGTGGGCAAAACACTGGGGGTGGTCCAGTTGGAATTGACAATAGGCTCAAGTTGCAGGCCCACCATGTTTATGGTTATCGAAGCCAAGGCCAACTATAACCTACTGCTAGGAAGAGAATGGATTCATGGCGTGGGGGCAGTTCCTTTGTCAATGCATCAACGACTAGTTCTGTGGAGAGAGGACGGAATCGTGGAAAACATCGAAGCAGACCAGAGTTACTTTATGTCAACTGTCAATTTAGTTGACAAAAGGGATTATGATAAAAATCTGGCAAAGATTGCTCCATGTGTCCCAAACGATGAGATGAATGAAACTAGAAACGCCCACTACTACATGACACTTCGTCATGATGGTCTTTACTGGGATAGAACAATAATCAGTGAAGAGGAGGAAGTTGAAGGTGCTATACAAAAACGGCCAGCAGGCTGGAACTTCGACAACCTTAACCATGACTGAGTCTACCTTCTTCGAAAGGATTTCGTCCTATATGGCTGAGAATGAATCGAAAGCGGCCTTAGAGGCTGAAATAAATGAATCAACTGTAAAGACGAATGAAGTCAGTGGGGGGGGGGGGTGCGAAATGCTCACCCATCAAAGAATTGGAGATGGATCAAAGGTTGGATGCCATCTATGACAAAGAACCCTTAGGCTTCGAAAGGGACCCCATAAACTCAGGTGTCAAAATGTTGGCACAGGACCCGCTCGAAGAAGTCAACTTAGGGGATGAAGAAACGAAAAGAGTAACTTACGTGAGTGCTAAACTTAGCCCAGGCCTCAAGGAAAAAGTGATCGAAGTCCTTAGGAAAAACAAAGATTGTTTCGCATGGGATTATGATGAGATGCCTGGTTTAAAGAGGGAGTTGGTCGAACATAGACTGCCAATCAAAGATGGCAAGAGGCCCATCAAACAAACTCCCAGAAGATTCGCACCAGCGGTTCTCACAAAAATTAAAGCTGAGATCGAAAGGTTGCTGCGCTGCAAATTCATCAGAACAACAAGGTACGTTGAATGGTTAGCAAACATAGTACCTGTTATTAAGAAAAATGGTTCTTTAAGGATTTGCATAGATTTTAGGGATTTAAATACTGCAACCCCTAAGGATGAATATTCCATGCCCGTGGCAGAAATGCTAGTAGATTTTGCTGCAGGATTCGAATACTTGAGCATGTTAGATGGATACTCTGGATACAACCAGATTTTCATTGCTGAAGAAGATGTTGCAAAAACAGCATTTCGTTGCCCAGGAGCCTTAGGCACCTACGAATGGGTGGTGATGCCTTTCGGTTTAAAAAATGCTGGGGCAACTTATCAAAGGGCGATGAATTCAATCTTTCATGACTTCATCGAAACCTTCATGCAGGTGTATATTGATGATATAGTCATCAAATCTATATCTGCAGAAGCACATTTGCATCATTTAGGCCAATCATTCGAACGAATGAGAAAACATGGCTTAAAGATGAATCCCTTTAAATGTGCATTTTTTGTGCAGGCTGGAGACTTTCTCGGTTTTGTGGTCCACAAGAAAGGAATTGAGATCAACCAGAACAAAACCAAAGCCATAATGGAGACGAAAGCACCTGCGTCAAAAAGGGAGTTGCAATCTCTACTAGGGAAAGTTAACTTCCTCAGAAGATTCATTTCGAACCTGAGTGGAAGGACCCAAGCTTTCTCTTCGTTACTTCGTCTGAAGCAAGGTCAGGCCTTCGAATGGAACGAAGCTCACCAGGAGGCGTTTGACAAAATAAAAGAATATCTTTCCCAGCCTCCTATTTTGTCTCCACCATCATGGGGGAAGCCCATGAGATTGTACATATCTGCCTCTGAAGTTAGCATAGGTAGTATGTTAGCACAAGAGGATAACAATGGCGTCGAAAGAGCCATATACTATTTAAGTAGAGTGCTAAATGATGCAGAGACCAGATATAGCAATTTAGAAAAGCTATGTCTCTGTTTGTACTTCTCTTGTATGAAACTCAAGTATTATATAAAACCTGTTGATGTTTATGTTTCATCTCACTTCGATGTCATTAAACATATGCTTTCAAAGCCAATAATGCATAGTAGAGTTGGAAAGTGGGCTCTGGCCTTAACAGAATATTCATTGACTTTTATGCCCTTAAAAGCTATGAAAGGTCAAGTGATTTCTGATTTCATTGTGGATCATTCGTTGGTTGAGCAGACAAGCATGAGTTACGTCGAAATGCAACCATGGAAATTGTACTTTGATGGTTCAACCCACAGGAATGGAAGTGGTGTTGGAGTCCTTCTAATTTCTCCTGAAGGAATTCCAACAAAATTCAAGTATAAATTGGATGGTCCTCGTTGTTCGAACAACGAAGCTGAATATGAAGCGCTCATTGTTGGACTTGAAGCTTTGTTGGAATTGGGGGCAACCAGAGTCGAAATTAAAGGAGACTCTGAATTGGTGGTCAAACAAATCACAAAAGAATACAAGTGCATAAAGGAAAATTTAATGGTATACTTCGTCATAGTCAATAGGCTATTACGAAAGTTTGAATACATGGACATTCAACACATACCAAGATTAGAAAACCAAGAAGCAAATGACTTAGCGCAGTTGGCTTCAGGTTATAGAGTATCTACCAAGAATCTTAAAGATTTGGTCGAAATAAGGGGAAGAGTTATGGCTACTAGATTCACACCATCGGATCTGGAAAGTATGAGATTGGGATATGCTGAGAAACAAGGATTCGAAATTCTAGCCATAAATACTTTGTCAGATACAGACTGGCGAAGTCCATTAAAGAGTTATTTAGCAGACCCAACTTTAAAGGTGGATAGAAAAACAAAATATAGAGCATTGTCATATCTCCTCATGGGGAACGAATTGTTCAAAAAGACCCAAGAAGGTGTATTATTGAAATGCCTAGGAGAAAGTGAGGCATATTTAGCATTGTCTGAGACCAATGATGGGGCATGTGGGGCACACCAAGCAGGCCATAAAATGAAATGGTTGCTATTTCGATATGGTTTGTATTGGCCTAGCATGCTCAAAGATTGCATAGACTTTGCTAAAGGATGTGAGGAATGTCAGAAACATGCAGGAATTCAACACGCCCCTGCAAGTGAGTTGCATTCGATCATCAAACCATGGCCATTCAGAGGATGGGCATTGGATCTGATAGGGGAGATAAATCCTGCTTCGTCCAGAGGTCAGAAATATATCTTGGTAGGAGTAGATTATTTCACCAAATGGATCGAAGCTATACCTTTGGTAGTTGCTGATCAAGAGGCAATTATCGAGTTTATACAAAAGCACATTATCTATAGGTTTGGATTGCCAGAAAGTATAACTATAGACCAAGGCTATGTATTTACTGGTAGAAAGATGCAAGGATTTGCCCAAGAAATGGGGTTCAGATTGCTAACATCAACACCATATTATGCTCAAGCAAACGGACAAGTCGAAGCAGCAAACAAAGTAATAATAGGATTAATCAAGAAGCATATTGGCAAGAAGCCAAGAAATTGGCATAAAACTCTGGACCAAGTGTTGTGGGCTTGTAGAACATCTCCTAAGGAAGCCACCAACACTACGCCTTTCCAACTTACATTCGGCCATGATGCAGTATTACCAGTAGAAATTCATCTGCAATCAGTCCGAATCCAGAGACAAAACGAAATTCCAGCTGCATTATATTGGGAAATGATGATGAATGAATTAGTTGAGTTGGACGAAATTAGGTTACATGCGTTGGAAATTTTGATGAGGCAAAAAGAAAGAGTGGCCAGAACATACAATAAAAGGGTAAAGAAAAAAGTATTCGTTATTAATGACTTGGTTTGGAGAGTCATATTGCCTATGGATAAGAAGAACAAAGCGTTAGGTAAATGGTCACCTCATTGGGAAGGACCTTTTCGAATATTAAAAGTATTCTCAAACAATGCATACGAAGTCGAAGAACTCTTGGATGATAAACGTGTCCTAAAGGTTAATGGGAAATATTTAAAGAAATATAAGCCAAGCCTGCGGGAGATTCGAATAATAACAACATAAACAAAATATTATAAAAAGCCAAGATGGCAAGATAAGAATGCCAAAATGGCGTTGTTCGAATATTACATGTAAAAACCAAAGTTATGGTCAGATGAGATATAAAAATTTAGAAATAAACATTATTTTTCAATCGATTAAAGGTGCTTTGAAATGTTTCAAGTCTCTGCTGAGCAAATCGCCTGGCACCTTCCAAGGTTGCCACTTCTCCTTTAAGTTGTTCTGCAGTCTCCATTTCTGCAAGCCCCCGGTTGAGAAGCTCTTCGAATTGGTTACCTGCAGGATTAGTTTTAAAGGCTAGTTGTTGTTCCTTAGCCTCCTTAACTTTCTGCTGAAGTTCCAGAATCTGCCTTTCCCAAATAAGAATGGACTCAGCTCGAGCCTCATATTCAGTTTTCGCCTGCTTCAGATGCATAGCCTGATCCTCAGCTTCTTGAGAAAGCTTCGAAGCTTGTTCATAGGCGGCATCCATGGAAATGCGTTTCTCATGAACCTTCTTGGCAGCAGATTCGTCTTGGAGAAGGTAGCCAGTTAGGTTGTCCAACAAATTCTGAAGATCAAACAAGAGAGTACTAACTGGCAAAAAGCAGTTGGAAAGATTAACCTTTGTGAGCAGCTCCTTCATAGTATAGCAAGCAGTACTATCTTGCTTAAGCACTTCGAAGATATCCACATTGAGAATAGTTCTCCTAATTTTGTTAAGAAGAACGACTCTTTCATCTGTGGGAAGAGGATAGCTGGTTGAACTTGTGCCAGCCCTAGCGAGTGGAACGTCCCTCTGAGCCAACTTTGCCTTCATATACCCAATGGGGTCATTTCGCCTCAGAAGTGCCAGTTCCTCGTCAGTCATTCAAGACGGAGAGGATTGGGGGAATTCCACGCGTAGGGGAACCACGTTTTTTTCAACCTCTAGGGTTTCGTTGATTGCATCACCATCCCCTTCATTTGCTTCGTGCTCTTGGTCTTCTTCATCTTCGTCCAAATCTACCACTTCGATACCATCCCTTTCGCCGCTATGTGCGTTAGACTCCGTCCCGGCAGTCGAACCATCATTGGCGTTTTCCTCTTCATTGGCGTTTTCCTCCTCAGATTCTTCGCCTGCAGATTCTTCGAATTCTCGCCCAGAATCAGCTTTTTCTTCTTCAGTCTGAGTATCCTTTGGGTCCTCTTGAAGAGTTTCAAGAGGGGATTTTTGAAGAACCCTTTGTGAATCCTCTGCAGACATTTGAAGTATCGTTTCGTTTACCTCTTTCAGAGGAATGGAGGTACCTTGGTCATCTGGCTGTTCAGAAGTTACAGCTAAAACCGCCACATTGGAAGAACCTTTGTTTTGGACCAAATTGCTGGAATCTCCTTGAGGAGAGGAGTTAAGCGGAGCAGCAGCTCTGGACGGTGAGGTCGAAATGGTAGAAGTGGGATTCAAGATGTTCTGCAAAGAGTGGCAGAATGTTAAAGAAAAATATTCACCAAGATAATAAGAAGTTAAACATTTTTAGAGGAAGTTCGATTTACCTGTGGGCTCTCAGAGGAGAGGTTACTAGCTATGCGTTCCAACTGTGGGTTGGAGGTCGAAGGTGGATTTTTGGATTTTGGTAAGGGAGCAGCATCCCTGGAGTCGAGTCCAGAGACGCTAGTCGGAACAGTACTTTTAGGTGTAGCTTTCTTTAGCTTCTTCTTCGAAGCAGTACTTGAGTTTCCTCCAGCAGTGGGATCTTCCCCAGTAGTGCTTGGTTTTCGCTTCTTAGGAGTAGTGGGAGGAAGCTTGTTGGTCTGAACGAATTTTAACGAAGTTAGATATAAAAAGCTTGAGTGAATTCGAAGCATCAAAAACTAAGTGATTACCGTTGGAATTGGGGCACTTGTTGTTGGCGTTATTGTTGTTGTTGTAGTTGCAGCAGTAGCAGTTGTTTCGGGTGGATTAGCTTTTTCAGTAGTTTCAATGGAGGTCTGAGAGGCACTCCCTTCCTTCGATTTCGAGGCAGCAGTCTTTATCCTGATAGCTGAAAATCAAAACAATTAAGGCAAAGGTTAAAGATATGGAAAATAAAAGACATTTGGGATTGTTCCCAAGCATTCGCACCTGTGCCTTGATCAGATTTAATTGACATGGCAGAAAGGTCATATCGAAGATGTCCTGGGAAATCATGAAGCCAGTGTCGAGCCCATGTCACAGTCTCAGATGGCTTTGGTTTCCTTTGAAGATATTTGAACATCTCTTTGCAAGTAAACCACCATGGATATGGGGGAAACCAAGCCAGAGCCAGTTCTGAGGTAGGTAATCTGGGAAATTTAGGTGGATGCATTTCGAATGCCAACCTATACCTATCCTCAGGTGACAGCCCTGAAGGAAGTTTTAGCTTAGAAACTTTTTGTTTAAATTTTTCCTTCAAGGTCTCAGCTGCTTGATGCACAGTGGAGTCCAAGCGCGTGGGGTCGTAAGTAGTTTCAAAATAATTTTGAAAAGCTTTTATCTCTTTGGCATGAGTAAACATACCTTTCTTTGCTGGTACCTGCACATCGAAGGCATCAATTAGTTTCTGTCGAATTGTAAGTGTATCGAACATGCAAGTTTGATAAAACTTAATCCACCACTCCAGAAACCCTTTAGCCGCGAGATGGGTAGGTTCGAAGGCTATCAGCTCAAATTGGGCAAAGCCTTGATATTGTTCTTGTTGAATCTTGGCTTCCCTTGCCTTGAAAGTTCGACCAGATGTGATGGCGCTCTCAGTCTGGAACAAAGGTTCAGGAATCAGTTGGCATAAGCCAAACTGCCTCGAAACGAAGTTTGGTTGATAGGCAAAGAGGAGAATTTGATTCTTAGCTGGGGTTATCCTTGAAGAGATGAGTCTAGGAAGCAAAAAATCTCTCCATACATCTTGGATCTCCTTGCTCTTGATGGCTTCTGAGAGAGCCATGGTGAACCAAGAGGGTCCATGAGTCCTCGAAGCAAAAGGCGCCATGCTCTCTTCGAACTTATGCCTTTTGGAGAGGATCATGATGTACTTCGAGAATTGAACCTTGAAGTCATCCTTGTCATCATTAGGAGTTAGTCTTCGAAGCCTAGTGCCTTCGACTATCCTATCACTTATTTCTGAATCTTGCTCATCTATGGTGTTGGCAGTTGGTAAAGAAGGTTCGAACATGGCGTTGAGCCATAATTGGAGTAACCAAAATGGGCCAGCTAATAGAATGTTTTTAGAGGTGTGGGATTTGAGACTCGAAACGGCTAACCTCAGGCTCTCATAGAGGTCAACTAAGAGTAATTCACTTAGGCACACTTTGCGATTTTCGTGTAAATCCCTAGCTAGAGGAATGAATCTACTAGCTACCTGCAGGGATCTACTGCAGAAAACGTACCTAGACAGCCACAGGGTTAAGAATGCAATATGCTCTATGTCAGACACATTATCCCCTTCAGCATGATAATGGCTGATAAATTTGGAAAAGCTGGCTAACTTGACTTCGAAGTCAATTATGCTGGAGTGTTCTTCGTTGTCAGGAACATAAGTTTCTCCCACTGGCGACAGCCCAGTAATAGCCGCTATATCAAAGAAAGTTGGGGTAATCATTCCACCTGGGAGATGGAAAGTGTTGTAGGTACTATCCCAGAAATAAAGGGACGCGAACAACAGAGGGTGGCTATAGGTGAATCCAGGTTTCGATAGCTTAATGAGGTTATAAATGCCTAGTTCTTCCCATTGCTGGGATTTTTTGGCTTCTACTTTCGCGAACCAATTTTGATAGGCAATATCAGAAGTAGGGCAAGATCTAAATGGTTTAAAATTGCTTTTTACATAATCCAAAACAAATGGGTCCTTGGGAGGAACAGTTGGGGTTTCTGCGGTATTCGAACTGAGGGATTCTACTACCCTAGGGGTATCCATTTTGTTGAATAAAGGTTTGAAGCTATAACATACGGGAAAAATTGTCCTGGTGTCCTTTAGTATTTCAAAAACTGTAAGAGGACCATTTAAGGCTAACCTCTTACCAGCAACATGGGTAGGGATGAGTACCTGTGATGCGTACAGCATTTCTTTTTCTTTGGAAATCATTTGAGGATCAAGAGCAGATTGGCCTTGAACGGTGACGATTTTACTCTCCATGGTTGCTCCTGTAGTCTTTCCCTTCTTCTTTGAGACTTTCTTGAGTTGGGAAGAGGTGGAGGAAGACATTTTTGTTGTTTAAGAGCTTAGATTGTTTATGAGAGAAGAAGAGTGAAAATTCAGAGTATGAAAGATTTAGAGTGTAAAAAAGGAAAAGGAAGAGTAAATTGACGTTTTATAATGAGAAGATTAAACATCCACCGAGTAAAAGTGTGATACGTGGAGATCATGGGTTGGTGTGATGAAGAGGTGGCGAGAAGGTGATATAGGTAATAGGCGTGATTTAAAAACAATCATTACTTATAACTGCTCCACGCTGTGAAGTGACTCTGGGCGGTTAAGGAACTCAAAAGGTGCTATGATTGATGTGACTGGAGTCAAAGGCATTAAATGTTATGATGATTCGAAAATCCTATCAAAATCTTGTATAAATGTTTAAAATAGGTATTTCTCAAAGAGATCGAAATACATATTTTAAAGGGGCAATTTGTTGGCTGAAGATTTTGATAATGTTATCTAGAATTCAAAAGAGTTAAAAGTTCTGATCGAAATGGAATTGAACACCATATTTCGAAGTTGCAGAAGCAGTGTTTCGAATGAGTGTGTCAAAGCTTGAAGCTTCGAACGGTGATCATGGGAAAATATCCAAAGGGGTCTCGAAACAACAGTGAGGCTAGGTTTGGGAAGAGCGTTCGAAACGGAGAAACACCAAAGCATTTAAAATTTAAATGGAAGCGGGACTTTCAAAGTTTGAAAGTTATGTGTTGGAGCATTTGGGGACACGTGGAAAGATGAAAGAAGCATTGTCTTGCATGTTCAAAACGTGGCATGATCCTATAGCGAGACCGTTAGGGTCGAATTAGTATAAATAGAAGTCTTAGTATTAGGATTTCAGTGTGTCATATCTGTTATACAAAATACTCAATAACATTCAAA
This sequence comes from Vicia faba, assembly GCA_948472305.1. NCBI lineage: Eukaryota > Viridiplantae > Streptophyta > Magnoliopsida > Fabales > Fabaceae > Vicia > Vicia faba. The sequence goes on along the minus strand of OX451740.1, from coordinate 1,202,288,360 downwards.
CTACCACATGGCAAGGGAAACGAATGCAAGAGAGATGTATGTATGATAGCACCATGTATTTCTAACTTAATGAAAGCCTTTTTACCATTTCCAGTACTTTCCTCTTTTCTTTTTATCGAATAACATTTACAAGTTTCTTTATTTATCGTCTTTTCATTTCAAAGTCTTTTCCTCAAAAGTTTTACTCTTTATTGCTTTCTTTATATTTCGAGCACTTTATATTTCAGAGAACTGTTACGCTTTCAATACCTTTACTTCCAAGTATTGTTTTTCAAACGCATCCTTTTACTTAAAATTGCATTAAACGCTTTCTTCACATTTTAAACTTCTACATTCCAGAAACCTTTTATGTTAAATGTTTTGCAAATCGAAATCATTTACTTCATTTTTCATACAGTTTTATATGTCTCTTCAATCAGCATTACAATTAGCATTTATTCGTATAATTTAGTTTTCATGTACAATTTGACCACAATTTTAAACTCTTAGAGAGAAGGATCGAAATAAACCAAACACTTGTACAATAGCAACCATGAATAATTGTGAGAGTAACTTTAATATCCAAGGAGTCCTAGGATCAATCTAGTCGATCCTGTGAGTTACCAGAGAGATTGAGTAGCGTTAATAAAGATTATTCGATAGTTTGGAAGACTAGCGGTTGTTTACCAGAAATCACTGGAAACAACTTCATGCAGCTTTTACTCCACAATTGTTCCAATTGTAACACATCATTCCACATTTCACCTCTTTTGGCAAACAACGAAGCCATCCTAAAATATGTTGATTTAACCAAAGCAGTTACTGGGAGGTTTCGTATGCCTTTGAATACCATGTTCATGGATTCAATCAGATTTGTTGTCACGTGGCCCCATCGTTGTCCATTATCGTATGACCTAGTCCATTTTTCAACCGGAATGTTATTGATCCACCTACCGGCGTCCAGATTTGACAATTGGATCTCGTTGCAATAATATTTGAACGTAGGTTGTGTCAATGCATACCACGCATTCATAATCTCTTTCCTAAGAGCTTTGTCTTTGATCTCCCTCATGAAATTTTAGACGATATGTCTAATGCAATATGCATAGAAGGAGGGTCATGTCAACCGTTTGCAGGATTATTGTATACAATCTTAATAGATGCATGCCTATCAGAGATCAAACAGAGATCTGGTTGAGGAGCCACGTGTGTTTGGAGATTATTGAGAAAGAAGCTCCAAGCACCACCAGTCTCTCCCTCGACTAGGGCAAAGGAAATTAGGAAAATGTTGTTATTGCCATCTTGTGCAACTGCAATCAGTAGTTTGCCTTTGTATTTCCCATACAACCAAGTCCCATCAATTTGAATAATTGGTTTGCATGACACAAACCCTGTGATGCAAGGTTGAAAAGCCCATAACACTCGATTGGATATTCCATTTTCGGTGATTTGACTAGCATCTGGGGTGTACGCCGGCAGTGTTTCCATAATGTAAACAGTACCCAGAGAATAAGTCTGAAGTACATTCAGGTAGCAAGAAAGTTCTTTGTATGACTCCTCCCAGTTTCCATATACCTTTTCAATCGCCTTGATCTTTGCTAACCACACCTTTCGGTATGACGGAGTATAGTTAAATATCATAGTGATGTGAGAGATTATGGTTTTCACCTTCAATGATGGATCATTGCTGACGAGGGGTGGGATTTCTTGACATATGAGATCATAATTTAGTTTCCGATGATCCTGTGATTGAGTAGAATTGACACACGTGTGGATGGACATAAAACCTATGACCCAACAATCACCTCTTAATTTGTATGATGCAGTGAGCTTGCACGTACAATCGGGGTGGATACACTTGATCTTGTACCTTTCTGGATTTACACGATCTACCTTAAAATCGAACGAGTTGAGCATGTGAAACTTTTTTATGGCTCAGATACATTCTTCTCTATTAAGAAATTTGTCTTTCTATTTTAAGTTTTCATCTGACTGCATATACGGATTGAAAAATAAATCAGACGACAGTTCATCTCCGCCCATGTTGAAGTTTGTCATGTGTGGAGGTGGTGTGTAGATCTCGTTAAAGGTATACCAGGTATCCCATCGTCTTCGCAATCATCGTTGACCATGTCGTCAAACTCTAATTCTTCATCTTCTTCTTCTTCGTCAACGATATTTACTTCTGCTTGTTCGGTCTCGAGAGGATCAACCACTTGTGATAGCTGAGGCTCTCGCAGCATAATGTATAACTCAATAGAGTCGTACCCAAAATACTCATGATTGGAAAACATATTCTGAAGGTCCTCGTCATCTTGAACCTCAACCTTATAAAATATTATTTGGTTGTTACCAAAATAAACCGGATTCTGATAAAAGATTTACGTCACGGGACCTCGTCCAATTTTGGCCTCCAATCGTTTTTTGAAATACAAGAAATTGACTTTCCTGTTTAAACAAAATCATATGTTCTCAGTGTCTCTAAACAAAAACCCAGAGCTGGGACAAATCTATGTCTCACCATTGAAATGTGCATTGATCACATATTATGGTGCAAAGGCCATTGTGTTTGACTGTTTGAAGGTTTGAAGGTTTGAATGTTTGAAGGTTTAAGTGTTTGATTGTTTGAGTTTTTGAATGTTCGAGTGTTTGAGTGATTGAGTGTAGAAGTGTTTTGATAAATGTAGGATTAAATAGGTTGTACTGAATTTGAATAAAACAACAGTAAGCAACTTCTAATTCGCCAACTGGGATGTCCAATCGTATTACATGCATGCAGATATGCCTTCCCCAAGGCTGTCACCTAGCTTGCACCTACACTGCAACCCATGTCACCTCTAATTCGCCAACAGGGATGGCGACACCTTTCATTTTTGTACTCATTAGCCAAGTCCAATGGCGCCTCCCTACACGTCCAATCGTATTACATGCATGCGGAGATGCCTTCCCCAAGGCTGTCACCTAGCCTGCACATATACTGCAACCCATGCCACCTCTAATTCTCCAACAGAGATGGCGATACCTTTCATTTTTATACTCATTTGCCAAGTCCAATGGCGCCTCCCTACACGTCTAATCGTATTACATGCATGCAGAGATGCCTTCCCCAAGGCTGCCACCTAACCTGCACCTACACTGCAACACATGCCACCTCTAATTCGCCAACAAGGATGACAACACCTTTCATTTTTGTACTCATTCGCCAAGTCCAATGGCGCCTCCCTACACGTCTAATCATATTACATGGATGTAGAGATGCCTTCCCCAAGGCTGCCACCTAGCCTGCCCCTACACTACAAGAGTGACACTTATCATGCATGCATACACCCACCAACCACCTCACTTACTCTGTGATAAATTTTTTCCTATAAATACAAAGCCTCACATACTTCTATTGCATCCACAATCATCTCACTCTCTACTACAAACTCTTTCATGATCTCAGACAATTTCAACAACGACTCTTCTCATAATGGGCGATTCTCACAGAGGCACAAGGGACAACATTGCAGCGTTTGTAAATTTCTTGTATACTTATACATTTTTCATACTTCTATTAATGTTTTATACATCTTATGGACTCTTACACTTTTTACATTCTTAACTTAGGATACTAAAAGATTTAGAATCCGGTCACACAACTAACTTGCTTCCGACCCATTGATTGTACCCTATCTCGAATACGCAGGTTTCGGAAATGTTATAAAAATTTCTAACTGCACGATTGATTCAAAGTTCATACTTGCAATGTGTTTACCGTTGTTTTTGGTAAACAACCGCTGGTCTCCAAAAAAGGTAAGATTTTTGGTTTACTTGCGGGATCGACCAAACTAATCCCAGAACATATGCTAATCTTTATGTAAAATGAGTGAGAAGGAAGAACGCACGTTCGACCCAGGGGAGAGAGGTTTAAGATTGTTGAACAGTAAATGAAAGCATAAAAATGCAAGTAAAAGATGTAAAGGAAGTAAAAGGTAACTTTGTAAGATAATGATAAAGTAAAGTAAAGAGACTTTTATTAAGTAAAAAGGGTGTTTCTAACGTACATTGTTCTACTTTTTATCCTTTCTCACGCAGTAGTTACTTGGATAATATTTGAGAGATTTTGTACTATCAGTTGCACACACTAAAAATTACACAAACTTCTTAATTTATACTAAAAATAGGTAACCGTCGAGGGGACATTCTGCGCTAGGATGAAGACAAGTGTCTCCTGTATGCCTCTCGATCCATAGCCTTTTGCCACGTTTCCTTCCCTTAGACGTTGATGAAAACCACCTTTCCCTCCAATAATTCAAATTTCAAAATGGTCTCCGTCCTATGTGCCTGTTGGCTGAAGATTTTGATGATACAGTTTGAAACGAAGCAAGTTGGATGTTTCGTTGGAATAAAGCAAGATGTCATGGTTCGGAATGGTAGAAGAAGTTCTTCGAATGAACATGTCAAAGCTCGGAGCTCCGAGTGACAGTTGTGAAGATATAGTTAAAAGAAGCCTCGAAGTGGTAATGAGAATGTGTTTAAGAAAGGAGTTCGAAGCGAAGAGTGCCAAAACATTTGAAATTCAAACGCAAGCGGGATGTTCGAAATTTAAAATATATACGCTGGAGCATTCGAAGACGCGTGGAAGCTAGAGAGGGGCGGTGCTCTGCATGTTCTGAACGTGGCAGAATCTTATAGGCAAGACCGTTATGGTCGAAGTAGTATAAATAGAAGTCTTAGCGTTAGGATTTCGTGTGTCATATCTATTGTACAAAATTCAGTAAACATTCAAAATACCACATGGCTAGGGAAACGAATGCTCGAACAATGTACGTATGATAACACCAAATATTTATGATTCAATAAAACTCTTTATCATTTCCAGTTTATCTTCTATCTTCATGTCAATATCATTCAAAAGCCTTTACATTAAAATCTTTTCATTCAAAGTCATTTACTGATTTCTTGCATTTGAAAGTCTTTCCTTCTATTTCGAGTACTTTACATTACATAAACTCTTTTACATTTCACGCTTTTACCTTCATGCTTTCCTCATTCGAATATCTTTCCATTCAAAGTCATTTACTGATTACTTGCATTTAAACACTTTCTTTTTATTTCGAATCCTTTACCTTTCAGAAACTTTTATACTTCAAAGTTATTTACTTGTTTCTTGCAGTTTTACATTTCTTTACAATCGAATCTTTATTCATGCAATTTAGTTTCGCACGTCTTTACTTGATCATGTAATTAGATCTCTTTAATATGGTAATCGAAGTAAGTTGAACGCCTACACAACATTCTAAATACCAACCATGAATATCAGTTCTACAATGAGAATTATCCAAACGACCAATACACCATAGGATCAATCTAGTCGATCCTGCAAGTTACCAGAGAGATTAAATAACAGTCATTAAGATTATTTGATAGTTTGGAGGACTAGCGGTTGTTTACCAGAAATCACTGTAAATAAATTGGCACACCCGGTGGGACGATCATTGGTCGTTACGAAATTTAGAACAAAGTAAAAAATTGTTGAGACATAACCATTGTAAAAGTACTTTCTGAGTGAAAAGTTCGTTGTTATATGAACCTTAGAAGTGGTAGAATAACCAATAGCAACCAACCCTTACCCAGAAGAAAACGTTTAAACAAGATGTCTAATCCAGACAATCAACAGGGGGAACAAAATATCCCACAAACAACAGGCGCTAATATGTCCGCTTCGACGGGAACCTCTAATACGATCCCTTCGAACGCACAGTCTGTTGCATCTTCTACTAGTAGTATGGCCACAAATGGGATAAGTGGCATGTCGACTAACAGTTCGATCCTAGGAAATACAGGAACCATTGGTTATCCTGGGGGATTCATCCCACCATCAGGGACACAAACCCATTTCGCCACCCCACTAACTAGACCACCCGGGTTCGATGCTAACAGACACATAAATTCCTCTTATGGGATACCAACATCTTTTATGGAGGGTCTGCACACTTCGACATCGAATACGTCACCACAATTAGGGTCTGGGGCAAATCAATTTATGACAAATAACCAAGGGTTAGTGGGTTATAGTGCAATGCCTATCTTAACCACAGAAAATCAGTTGGCCTTTAGGCAATTAATGGATGACAGTAACCATAATATGATAGGAGTGTTAGCGCAAACTATGCAAGAGATCTTTGCCCCAATAGTACAAAATGTAACTGTGACAAACAGAGAAAACGCGGATAACATGAGTCGAATAGCAGATTTTTTCGCTCCCCCAGAAAGGCGTAGGCAGAATCAGGCGGGAGTTCGAGCAAACGTACCTATCATAGAACAAGTTGTTGATGACCCACCCTATAGACCAGCCAGAGAGGGGGTTAATTTGGGGGCAAGGGCACAAAGGTTAGAAGCCCCAATGATTCAAGGCCCACAAAGGGAAATTATGGAACCAGGGGCAAGGATCGAAAGGTTAGAAGTCCCAGAGTTTCGATAAGAACAACCTAGAGGAGTTGTCATGGTGGGTCGAAATCAAGATGCTGATGCAGTCGTTCACAGAATTCGAAACAATAACATCTTGGCAGAAAATAATTTAACCACCATGATAGAGAGAATCATGGCCCAGAATGGCCTCAACACAGGAATTAGAAGGCCAAATTATGCCTCTCCTATATTAGATTACATAATGCACACTGATTTACCATGGGGATATAAAGTCCCTAAGTTTACAAAGTTCGCTGGAGATACCAATGAATCAATAGTCGAACACATAGCCAGGTATCTAACCGAAGCAGGAGATATAGCAAATAATGAAGACCTTAGGATCAAATATTTCCCAAGTTCCCTAACTAAGAACGCTTTCACATGGTTCACCACTTTACCTCCTGGGTCCATAGATACTTGGGCTCTGTTGGAGAGATTATTCCATGAACAGTTCTACATGGGACAATCTAAAATAAGTCTGAAGGAACTAGCCAGTGTCAAGAGGAAGTTTACTGAACCCATAGATGATTATCTGAATAGATTCAGGCTCTTGAAATCTAGATGCTTTACAGTAGTTCCTGAACATGAGTTAGTCGAAATGGCTGCTGGCGTCCTGGATTACTCTATTCGAAAGAAATTAGATACACAATACTTGAGGGATATGGCTCAATTAGCCGATAGGGTTCGACAAGTCGAAAGGCTAAAGGCCGAAAAGGCCAGAGTTTTTAAAAATAACAAGAAAGAAAGGGTCTCCTATGTTGGAGCTGAGGAAGCAGAAGATTACCCTGAATTCGAAGAGGTCGAAATTGATCTCGCTGAATTAAAACAGGCCCCACCTTACTCTTGCAAATTATTAGTTCCCACAAAAGGGAAAGAAATTGTTGAAAATGAAAAAAGTGACAAATTCCCAAAGAAGGTTTATACCTTCGATGTAACTAAGTGTGACGAGATTTTTGATTTACTTGTTAAAGATGGCCAACTCATTGTGCCATCAAATATCAAAATACCTCCTTTAGATCAAAGGAAGAAAAGAGGATTTTGTAAGTATCATAGTTTCCTAGGCCACAAAACCTCACAGTGTTTTCTTTTCAGGGATCTAATTCAAAATGCAATTAAGGATGGCAGATTGAAATTCGCTGACAAACCAAAAATGAAAGTAGATGAAGATCCTTTGGATGTCACAGACACCAATTACTCCGAGCCTGTATGCATTGGAGAAATCAATGTGGTGGAAGCAGATCAAGATGACATTCCATTAGGAGAAAAAGGCACTGAGAATGAAAACTGGGTGTTAATCGAAGTCAACAAGGGGGTCACTGAGGACGTCCACAAGTAACCAGAGGCTTCGATCGAAGCAGCACCTTTAGCTGTTGCAAAAGAAATCCAGGCTACTGAAGGCCAGGAAAACCAAAAGCAAGAGTTGACACAGGTTACTGAAGGCCTGAGGCTAAAATTGGAGAAAGTCCAGATCACAAAGCCACCCTCCCCTCAGAAAGAAATATGGGATACTTTAGGAGAGCCCAGTGGAAAGTTTGACTACTTGGTAAAGTATTCTGCCCCAGAAAGTTCAGAAATCCAAATTGAAGATATAAAACCTACAAGATGGGGAGATGATGACATAAAGGGGGAGGATGTGGATGTAAACATGGTGAATATGGAGAGACCTCGTTCTGAAATGGAGGAGGCGGAGAGATACTTAGAAAAAGAAAAGTATAAAATGGAGGATAATTATGCTGGGGATGCCAGTCTTAAACATTACCTCATGTTGTGCCACAAAGGAGATGCTGAAATGATACTATGCCCTAGGTGCAGCATCATCTGCAACCAGAGAATTGTTGCAAATTTCGAGAGGGAACAAAGGGCGCGAACTGGCATCAACTGGCGCCAGGATAACCAGTTATTCAGGTGTTACCCTAAAGCTGGAGAAAGTTTGTTGGAGTTTTTGGTTCGCTATTACAAAGGGGCAACCAAATGCTTGGTATGCCCAAGGTGTTCTGCAGTGTACGATCAAAGTATGGCCAGGGCCTTCGAAACAATCCCTTTCTCCCCATGCTGGAACCACCAAGAGACTGGTCAGATGGGCCAACGTTTCGATAGCAAATACAATCAACGAAGGCCTGATAGTCCTCATCCCAAAGGAACTCGAAGAGTGACGTTCAAAATTCCTGCTGAAATACCAACAGACAAATGACTGCAAGTCAGAACTGACAAGGGCAAAGACAAATGGAGAAGCAATGAACGAAACGCACGCCACGCTATGACGTATAGAAGGCAGTTCAACATGGCGAAGAGGGAGGAAGTGAGGTTAGAAAACTACAAAGGAAGAAACCCCATGTCAAGATCTCAATGGCGAAGGCAACAGAGAATTCGAAAGGCTGAAAGGGAAGCTACGACAAATAAAGGAGCAACTTCGATAAAAAACCAAGGGGAATCAAGCACCAACAAACCCACACCAAATAATCAAACTGAGGACAAACCCCCAGTTAGTAGGAGGCTCTTCTATGAAGCACAACCAAATTAATCGAAGGGATACACTCCAGGTCCAGAAGAAGACGAAGATATGCTAACGGACAACTTCGAATCAGAGGGGGAGTCTTCGCTCAATATCAATTGCAACGTGGTATCTGTACTACCTTGTGAGTTTGGACAGGAAACTGAAATCGAAGAGTATGAGGAGGATGATACAATAGATCTGATGAAGCATAGGCCTGTGTGTTACTACGTGATGGATAACGGAGCTGTCGAGGAGCAGAATGCTTTCTTCGAACGCCTAGAGCCAGCTATGAAAAATCATCTGAAGCCATTATTCATTCGGGAAAAGGTTGGTGCCCATGGCGTAAACAAGGTTTTAGTGGATGGGGGCGTTGCAGTTAACTTAATACCCCATTTCATGCTGAAAAAGTTAGAAATACGCGAAGGTGACATCAAACCACACAACATGGTTTTGTCCAATTATGAAGGGAAAGTAGGCCAAACATTGGGAGTAATTCAACTGGACTTGACGATAGGATCAAGCTGTAGGCCCACCATGTTCATGGTGATCGAAGCCAAAGCCAACTACAACTTGTTGTTGGGAAGAGAGTGGATCCATGGCGTAGGAGCAGTTCCTTCGTCAATGCACCAGAGGTTGGTTTTATGGAGAGAAGATGGGATCGTGGAGAACATTGAAGCGGACCAGAGTTACTTCATGACAGCAGTCAACTTAGTTGACAAGAGGAATTATGACAAACATTTGGCCAAGATTGCTCCTTGTGTCCCTAATGATGAAATCAACGAAACCAGGAACGCACACTATTATATGACCCTCCGCCATGATGGCATATATTGGGATAGAAGAATAGTCAGTGAAGATGAAGGAGTCGAAGGTACTATGCAAAGACGACCAGTAGGCTGGGAATTCGACAACCTTGCTCATGATCGAGTCCTCCTTCTTTGAAAGGATTTCGGCCTATATGGCTGAGAACGAATCGAAAGCGGCCTTAGAGGCTGAAATAAATAAACTAGCTGTAAAAGTGAATGAAATAAATGGGGATGGCTCGAAAGGCTCACCCTTTGAAGAACACGAAATAGATCAAAGGCTGGACGCCATCTATGATAAAGAACCCTTAGGCTTCGAGAGGGACCCCATAGACTCAGGTGCCAAAATGTTGGCGCAGGATCCACTCGAAGAAGTGAATCTGGGGGATGAGAACACGAAAAGAATAACCTACATAAGCGCAAAACTTAATCCAGGCCTCAAGCAGGAAGTGATCGAAGTCCTCAAGAGAAACAAAGATTGCTTCGCGTGGGACTATGATGAAATGCCTGGTTTGAAGAGGGAGTTAGTGGAGCATAGACTTCCAATTAAGGATGGCAAGAAGCCCATCAAGCAAACTCCTATAAGATTCGCACCAACGGTCCTCACAAAGATCAAAGCTGAGATCGAAAGGTTGATACGCTGCAGATTCATCAGAACCACAAGGTATGTTGAATGGTTGGAAAATATAGTGCCTGTTATTAAGAAAAATGGCTCTCTAAGAATTTGCATAGATTTTAGGGATTTAAATACTGCAACCCCTAAAGATGAGTACTCCATGCCTGTGGGAGAAATGTTAGTAGACTTTGCTGCAGGATTCGAATATTTAAGTATGTTAGATGGATACTCTGGTTATAATCAGATTTTTATTGCTGAAGAAGACGTTGCCAAGACAGCATTTCGTTGCCCAGGAGCCTTAGGCACCTACGAATGGGTAGTGATGCCTTTTGGTTTAAAGAATGCTGGGGCAACTTATCAGAGGGCAATGAATTCGATTTTCCATGATTTCATTGAAACCTTTATGCAGGTATACATTGATGATATAGTCATCAAATCTATATCTGCAGAAACCCATTTGCACCATTTGAGCCAATCATTCGAACGAATGAGAAAACATGGCTTAAAAATGAACCCCCTTAAATGTGCATTTTTTGTGCAGGCTGGAGATTTCCTTGGCTTTGTGGTTCATAAAAAAGGAATCGAGATCAACCAAAATAAAACCAAAGCCATAATGGAGACGAAAGCACCTACGTCAAAAAGGGAGCTGCAATCTTTGCTAGGGAAGATTAACTTTCTCAGAAGGTTCATTTCGAATCTGAGTGGAAGAACCCAAGCTTTCTCTCTGTTGCTTCATTTGAAGCAAGGCCAAGTCTTCGAGTGGAACGAAGCCCATCAGGAGGCATTTGACAAGATAAAAAGATATCTCTCTCAGCCCTCCATCTTGTCTCCACCTTCATGGGGAAAGCCCATGAGATTGTACATATCTGCCTCTGAAGTTAGTATAGGTAGTATGTTAGCACAAGAAGATAGCAATGGCATCGAAAGAGCCATATACTATTTAAGTAGGGTATTGAATGATGCAGAGACTAGATATAGCAATATAGAAAAGCTATGTCTCTGTTTGTACTTTTCTTGTATGAAACTTAAGTATTATATAAAGCCTGTTTATGTTTATGTTTCATCTCATTTCGATGTTATTAAACACATGCTTTCGAAACCAATAATGCATAGCAGAGTTGGTAAATGGGTTTTAGCCTTAACAGAATATTCTTTGACTTTCATGCCTTTAAGAGCTGTGAAAGGCCAAGTAATTTCTGATTTTATTGTGGACCATTCACTGGTTGAAAAGACTGTCATGGCTTACGTTGAAATGCAACCTTGGAAATTATACTTTGATGGTTCGACCCACAGGAATGGTAGTGGTGTTGGAGTTCTTATAATTTCTCCTGAAGGAATTCCAACAAAATTCAAGTATAAATTAGATGGTCCTCGTTGCTCGAACAACGAAGCTGAGTACGAAGCGCTTATTGTTGGACTTGAAGCTTTGTTGGAATTGGGGGCAACTAGAGTCAAAATTAAAGGAGACTCAGAGTTAGTGGTCAAGCAAATAACAAAGGAGTACAAATGCATAAAGGAAAATCTGATGATATACTTCGTCATAGTTAACAGGCTACTTAGAAAATTCGAATACATGGATATTCAACATATACCAAGAATAGAAAACCAAGAAGCAAATGACTTAGCACAGTTGGCTTCAGGTTATAAAGTTTCTGCCAAAAACTTTGAGGATTTGGTCGAATTAAGAGGTAGAGTTATGGCTACTAGATTCATACCATCAGATCTAGAGAGTATAAAATTAGGGTATGCTGAGAAACAGGGATTCGAAGTACTAGCCATAGACACCTTATCAGATGCAGATTGACGAAGTCCACTTGTGAGTTATATAAAAAATCCAACATTGAATGTTGATAGGAAGATGAAATATAGAGCATTATCATATGTCCTCATGGGAAATGAATTGTTCAAAAAGACCCAAGAAGGCGTATTACTGAAATGCCTAGGAGAAAGTGAGGCATACTTAGCATTGTCAGAAGTCCACAATGGGGCATGTGGGGCACATCAAGCAGGTCATAAAATGAAATGGTTGTTATTTCGATATGGCATGTATTGGCCCAACATGCTCAAAGATTGTATAGACTTTGCTAAAGGGTGTGAAGAATGCCAGAAACATGCAGGGATTCAACATGCCCCTGCAAGTGTGTTGCATTCAATCATTAAACCATGGCCCTTCAGAGGATAGGCATTGGATTTAATAGGAGAAATAAATCCTGCTTCGTCTAAAGGACATAAATATATCTTGGTAGGAATAGATTATTTCACCAAGTGGATAGAAGTAATACCATTAGTAGCTGCTGATCAAGAGGCTATTATTGAGTTCATACAGAAACAAATTATCTATAGGTTCGGATTGCCAGAGAGCATAACCACAGACCAAGGTTCTGTGTTTACTGGTAGGAAGATGCAAGAGTTTGCTCAAGAGATGGGGTTTAGATTACTGACATCAACACCATATTATGCTCAAGCAAATGGTCAGGTCGAAGCAGCTAATAAAGTGATAATAGGGTTAATCAAGAAACATATTGGTAAAAAGCCAAGGAACTGGCACAAAACTTTGGACCAAATACTATGGGCCTGTAGAACATCTCCTAAAGAAGCTACTAACACCACGCCTTTCCAACTAACATTTGGTCATGATGCAATTCTGCCAGTAGAAATTCATCTACAATCAGTTCAAATTCAAAGACAAAACGAAATCCCATTTGCATTATATTGGGAGATGATGATGAATGAGTTAGTTGAGTTAGATGAAGTTAGATTGCATGCATTGGAAATTCTGATGAGACAAAAGGAAAGGGTAGCCAGGGCATATAACAAAAGGGTGAAAGGAAAAGCATTCACTATTAATGACTTAGTCTGGAAAGTCATATTGCCCATGGACAAGAAAAATAAAACATTAGGTAAATGGTCACCTCATTGGGAAGGACCTTTTCGAATAATAAAGATATTTTCAAACAATGCATATGAAATCGAAGAGTTGGTTGATGATAAGCGAATCCTAAAGGTTAATGGGAAATATTTAAAGAAATATAAGCCACACCTGCAGGAGATTCGAATAATAACAACGTAATCAAAACATCATAAAGGAATGCCAAAATGGTAATATGGGATTGCCAAAATGGCGTTGTTCGGATATTACAGACCAAAACCAAATTTCAAAACTAATTAAAACTGAGATTTAAAAATAGGCATTATTCATCAATCTATTAAAGGTACTCCGAAAGGATTCAAGCCTTTGTTGAGTAAAACGCCTTGCTCCTTCTAGGGTAGCTACTTCTCCTTTAAGTTGCTCTGCTGCCTCCATTTCTGCAAGTCCTTTGTTGAGGAGCTCTTCGAACTGATCACCAGCATTATTGGTTTCGTAGGCCAATTGTTGTTGTTGAGCCTCCTTAACCTTTTGTTGAAGTTCGTGAATCTGCCTTTCCCAGAGAAGAATAGACTCAGCTCGAGCTTCATAGTCAGTTTTTGCTTGCTTTATGTGCATGGCTTGATCTTCAGCTTCTTTAGAGAGCTTCGAAGCATGCTCATAAGCAGCGTCCATGGAAGTTCGTTTCTCTTGGACCTTTCTGGTAGCAAATTCGTCTTGGAGAAGACACCCAGTCACGTTGTCTAACAGAGATTGAAGATCGAATAAGATGGTGCTGACTGGCAAAGAGCAGGTGGCGAGGTTAACTTGCGTAAGTAGCTCCTTCATGGTATAACAAGTTGTACTAGTTTGAGCACTTCGAACAAGTCCATATCAAGGATTTTTCTCCTAATTCTGTTAAGGAGTACAACTCTATCATCTGAGGGCAACGGATTGCTAGTCGAACTAGTACCAGCCCTAGCAAGAGGAATATCCCTTTGAGCTAGTTTCACCTTCATGTACCCAATTGGGTCATTTCGTCTTAGGAGAGCTAGCTCCTCTTCGGTCATTTGAGATTGAGACGATTGGGGAAGTTCCATGCATAAGAGAGTCACATCCATTTCGACTTCCATAGGCTTATTGGTCTCGTCACCATCACCTTCACTCGTTTCCTGCTCATTTCCTTCTTCATTATCAACCAGATCCACCACTTCGATATCGTCGTTCTCACTGCTATTGGCATCTGACTCTGTTCCAGCAGTTGAACCATTGTGGGCATCTTCTTCCTTGGACCCTTCCTCTGCAGATTCTTCATTTCCTTGATCAGAATCAGCCTTCTCTTCTTCAGCATGAATGTCCTTTGGATTCTCTTGTAGGGTTTCAAGAGTGGACTTTTGAAGATAAGTTTTTTGTAGAGTCTCTGCAGATTCATGAAGCGTTGCTTCATTCGTTTCTTTCAAAGGAGGAGAAGTACTCCGGTCATCTTGCTGCTCTGAAGCCCCAGTCAGAACCGCCATGTTGGAGGATCCTTTGTTTTGCACCAAGTTACTGGAGTCCCCATGAGGAGAAGAGTTGATGGGAGCAGCAGTCTTTGATGGAGAAGTCGAAGTGGTAAGAGTTGGGTTCAAAATGTCCTACAGAGGCAAAGAATATTAAGAGCACGCACCAAGGTAATGAATAATTATTTTGTTAAAAATTAGAGTTCAACTTACTTAGGGATTCTCAGAAGAGAGGTTGCTATCTATATGTTCCAACATTACGTTGGAGGTCGAAGGTGGATTTTTGGATTTAGCTGAGGGAGCAGCATCTCTGGAATCGAGTCCAGAAACGCCAGTTGGTGCAGCGCCTTTGGAATTTTCTCTCTTCTGCTTCTTCTTCTAAGCGGTCGGTGAATTCCCTCCAGCATTGGGAGTCTTCCCAGTAGTGTTTGTTTTTCTTTTCTTTGGAGTGGTTGGTAGGAGTTTGTTAGTCTGAAAAGATTTAAACATGAGTTAGATCCAAATCATGAAATTCAGCTTATTTGAAACATCAGAGCTGATTGATTACCTGTGGAGTTGGAACAGTTGTTATTATTGGTGTTGTTGTTATTGCAGTAGTTGTTGTTGGTTTGGATAGAGTCACATCATCAGTGGTTTCGACAGATGTTTGGGAGGCACTTCCCTCTTTAGACTTCGAAGCAGCGGTCTTTATCCTGATGGCTGAAAATCGAAACAATTAAGGCAAAAGTTAAAAATGTAGAAAGTGAGAAACATTTGGGATTTTCCCAAGCATTCGCACCTGCGCCTTGATCAGATTTAATTGATATGGCAGAAAGGTCATAGCGAAGATGTCCTGGGAAATCGTGGAGCCAATGACGAGCCCATGTCACAGTCTCAGATGGCTTTGGTTTCTTTTGAAGATATTTGAACATTTCTTTGCAAGTGAACCACCAAGGGTATGGAGGAAACCAAGCCAGAGCCAGTTCTGAGGTAGGCAATCTAGGGAATTTAGGTGGATGCATTTCGAATGCCAACCTATACCTATCCTCAGGTGACAACCCTGAAGGAAGTTTGAGCTTAGAAATTTTTTCTTTAAATTTTTCCTTCAAGGTCTCAGCCGCTTGATGCACAATGGATTCCAAGTGTGTGGGATCATAAGTGGTTTCGAAATAATTTTGAAAAGCCCTAATCTCTTTGGCGTGAGTGAACATACCTTTCTTGGAGTGTACCTGCACATCGAACGCATCAGTTAGTTTCTGTTAAATGGAGAGGGTATCGAACATATAAGATTGGTAGAACTTTGTCCATCATTCCAGAAAACCCTTTGCTGTGAAGTGTGTGGGTTCAAAAGGTATTAGTTCAAAGTGGGCGAAGCCTTGATATTGTTCTTGTTGTAGTTTGGCTTCTCTTACTTTGAAGGTTCGACCAGAAGTGATGGCACTTTCTGTTTGGAACAGAGGTTCAGGGATTAGTTGGCACAGGCCAAATTGTCTAGTAACGAAGTTGGGTTGATAGGCAAAAAGGAAGATTTGATTCTTGGAAGGAGTGATTCGTGAGGAGATTAATCTGGGAAGCAAAAAGGCTTTCCAAATATCTTGAATTTCTTTGCTTTTAACTGCTTCTGAGAGAGCCATGGTGAACCATGATGGTCCATGAGTCCTTGAAGCAAAGGGCGCCATGGTCTCTTCAAATTTGTGTCTCTTGGAGAAAATCATGATATAGTTTGAGAAGAGAACTTTGAAGTCATCTTTATCATCGTTTGGGGTAATTTTTTGCAGCCTCGTACCTTCAATGATTCTATCCGCTATCTCCAGATCTTGTTCAACAATAGTGTTAGCAGTTGATAGTGAGGGTTCAAACATGGAATTAAGCCATAACTGGAGTAACCAGAAGGGGCCAGCTAGAAGGATGTTTTTGGGAGTGTGGGATTTCAAACTCGAAACAGCTGATCTTAAGCTTTCGTAAAGATCAACAAGTAACAGTTCGCTTAAACACACCCTCCTATTCTTATGTAAGTCTCTAGCTAGAGGGATGAACCTGCTGGCTACCTGTAAGGACCTGCTGCAGAATACATACCTTGATAACCATAAGGTGAGGAAAGCAATGTGTTCCACATCTGACACACTATCTCCTTCAGTGTGGTAGTGGCTAATGAACTTTGAAAAGCTGGCTAATTTGACTTCGAAGTCAATAATACTGGAGTGCTCTTCATTGTCAGGAATGTAGGTTTCTCCTACTGGTGACAAACCAGTAATGGCTGCTATATCGAAAAATATGGGTGTAATCATTCCCCCAGGAAGATGAAAGGTGTTGTAAGTGCTGTCCCAGAAATATAAGGACGCAAATAATAATGGATGACTATAGGTGAAGCCTGGTTTCGATAACTTAATCAAATTGTAAATTCCTAATTCCACCCATTGCTGGGATTTCTTGGCTTCTACTTTGGTAAACCAGTTTTGGTAAGCTGTGTCAGAGGTAGGGCAGGATCGGAACGGTTTAAAGTTACTCTTCACATAGTCTAGCACAAAAGGGTCTTTTGGGGAAACGATTGGAGTTTCCACGGTTGTCGAATCAGAAGACTCGTCTGTCTTAGGGATATCCATTTTATTAAACAAAGGCTTAAAGTTATAGCAAACAGGGAAGATTTTTCTAGTATCTTTTAAGATTTCAAAGACTGTAAGAGGACCCATTAGAGCAAACCTCTTACCAGCAACATTAGTTGGAATTAGTACCTGAGATGCGTAGAGCATTTCCTTCTCTTTGGAGATCATTTGGGGGATAAGCACAGATTGACCTTGATAAGTACCAACCTTGATTTCCATTATTGTTCCTGTGTTCTTTCCTTTCTTTTTGGAAGTTTTCTTCAGTTGGGATGATGTTGTAGAAGACATTGTTAAAGATTGTTGGAAGTTTTAGGGTTTCGGTGAGAAGAGAGGAAGAAAAGATTCAGAATGTGGAAAGAAAAAATAAAAGACTAAGTTGATGGGTTTTTATAGTGTGGAAGTTTAAAAATCCACTAAGTAAGACTATGATACGTGGGAGTCGTGGGTTGGATTGAGAAGGAGGTGGCGTAAAAGTTGATATTGGTAATAGGCGTGATTAATAATAATCATTGTTTTATAACTGCACCATGCTGTGAAATACTGATTCAAGACGGTTAAGGAATCTAAAAGGCGTCGTGATTGACGTGACTGGAGTCATACACAATAAATGTTACGATTACTCAAAGGTCACATCAAAATCTTGCATATATATTTAAAATAAGTGTTTCTCAAAGGATCGAAATACATATTTTAAAGGAGCATTTTGTTGGCTGAAGATTTTGATGATACAGTTCGAAACGAAGAAAGTTGGATGTTTCGTTGGAATAAAGCAAGATGTCATGGTTCGGAATGGTAGAAGCAGTTCTTCGAATGAACATGTCAAAGCTCGGAGCTTCGAGTGACAGTTGTGAAGATATAGTTAAAAGAAGCCTCGAAGTGGTAATGAGACTGTGTTTAAGAAAGGAGTTCGAAGCAAAGAGTGCCAAAACATTTGAAATTCAAACGCAAACGGGATGTTCGAAATTTAAAATATATACGCTGGAGCATTCGAAGACGCGTGGAAGCTACAGAGGGGCAGTGCTCTGCATGTTCTGAACGTGGCAGAATCTTATAGGCAAGACCGTTATGGTCGAAGTAGTATAAATATAAGTCTTAGCGTTAGGATTTTGTGTGTCATATCTATTGTACAAAATTCAGTAAACATTCAAAATACCACATGGCTAGGGAAACGAATGCTCGAACAATGTACGTATGATAACACCAAATATTTATGATTCAGTAAAACTCTTTATCATTTCCAGTTTATCTTCTATCTTCATGTCAATATCATTCAAAAGCCTTTACATTAAAATCTTTTCATTCAAAGTCATTTACCGATTTCTTGCATTTGAAAGTCTTTCCTTCTATTTCGAGTACTTTACATTACAGAAACTCTTTTACATTTCACGCTTTTATCTTCATGCTTTCCTCATTCGAATATCTTTCCATTCAAAGTCATTTACTGATTTCTTGCATTTAAACGCTTTCTTTTTATTTCGAATCCTTTACCTTTCAGAAACTTTTATACTTCAAAGTTATTTACTTGTTTCTTGCAGTTTTACATTTCTTTACAATCGAATCTTTATTCATGCAATTTAGTTTCGCACGTCTTTACTTGATCATGTAATTAGATCTCTTTAATATGGTAATCGAAGTAAGTTGAACGCCTACACAACATTCTAAATACCAACCATGAATATCAGTTCTACAATGAGAATTATCCAAACGACCAATACACCATAGGATCAATCTAGTCGATCCTGCAAGTTACCAGAGAGATTAAATAACAGTCATTAAGATTATTTGATAGTTTGGAGGACTAGCGGTTGTTTACCAGAAATCACTGTAAACAGTGCCAAGGCGCGAACACTTCCCTTCAGTCGAAACAACCTACATCTGCCTTGGTCGAATGAACCTTTGGTCGAAGCTTTCTTATTATACCTTGGATCCTTTTCCTTAATTTATCTCATGCGTCGAATTACACCTCCTGGTGTAGTTCATTTCCAGTTGTTTGGTCGAAGAGACCAAATATAACAAGTGTCGAATTTGGGAGCCAACACAATGTTGGAAAGGCGGAGACCAGAGACCCACATATTTCATTTACCAATAGGTGAATGTACCATCACACTAGAGGATGCGTACATGTTATTGGGTCTCCCTGTCGATGGTAAGGCAGTTAATGGGTCGGTTCAACAGCTCAATTCTCTGTGTGAAGAATTGTTGGACAGGGATATGATTGAAGGTGGTGGTGCGAGAGGCCAGAGTATACTACTCACTGAGCTCAAAAATCATTATGTGACTCTGGAATTGAACGAACATTCCTCTGAGCTAGCTAAGGTAATAAAAGCTAGAAATTATATAATGATACTTTTTGGAACCTTTTTATTTCCCGAAAGTACGGGGAATAGTGTAAATTTCATGTATTCAAATTTACTTAGAGACTTTGAAAAAACTAGAAAGTATAGTTGGAGTCCTGCTGTTTTAGCCCATCTATACAGTTCCTTGCGTAAAAATGCAATAAAAATGTACCTTTTATGGCTGCGCTTTTTTACTTCAAGCCTGAGGTTGGTGGAGAACGGAGTCCCTAAACCCCGTCAACAACAACGCATTCGTTTTCCCATATGCAACAAAATAAGTCAATAACTTATATCATTTATTATTATTCATCTCTTCACCAAATATATGATAAAAATAAAATATTTTTCAATTCCTTTAAGTACTGCGTGAGGGATATGAATTACGACAAGAATCCAGGATTCAATGTCGCTCTATATCGCAATCTATTGGATCACCTTGACCCGGATGATGTACGTCATACCTTTCAACTTTTTTATTTTTAA
The DNA here is from genome assembly GCA_948472305.1 of Vicia faba. NCBI lineage: Eukaryota > Viridiplantae > Streptophyta > Magnoliopsida > Fabales > Fabaceae > Vicia > Vicia faba. Next base: position 1,202,268,270 of record OX451740.1, on the reverse strand, counting down.
ATTATTTATTTATTACGTTTTCATTAAGCTGATTTAGTTTTATCCGCAGTTTGTCTGGAGACCATATTTGGGTTTGGACCATGAACCAAACCCCGAGGATGCAACAATTTAGAGCGCAAAGACTGCAAGCATACGGTTCAATGTTGTGGAGATGCACCACATCGACCGTGTCAAGATGCAGTTTGAAATGCATCAAGAGATACTTTGCGATACAACTTGTTTGTCTCCGTGTCATCCCAAAAGGGTCGACGCCCAATAGGATCTTACCAACTGGAAAGATTTTGCTCCAGAATGGTGTAAGATGTGACAGAGGCGTCACCGGCATGCCTTGCAATTCCCATTTTTTCTCAACCGTGGTAATATGCGACACACAGATTAATATTTAACTTGGTACATATCGATTAGTACTCCAGAAATGCATGTGTCTCATCCAAGATATTTGGTTGACCCACGAACACAATGGGCACAACCCTCATTTCTCCAACAACAAACCCAACACACATCAACCTCCCACCAACCTCCCCGACGAAACAAAACCACAAACACCCAACCATAATCACCACCACAATATGATTACACCCGCATGTCCCACAACCAACCACAATCACCACCTCAATATCAATACCCTCTATGCCCCACACCCAACCACAATTTCAATCACAATACTAATACACTCGTATGTCCCACACACAATTCCAGTCTTCTAGATATCCCAATATGGGCACCTTAACATCTAACCTTAGACCTGATTTGGGATTTTCCGAAGATTATGAACCAACCGATCCAACTTACCATCAATCACCATATCACCAAAGCATCCAACATTCCCAATACCAAACACCCTAGGATTTATTTCCTTTCTACCCCTGTACTCAGATGACCAGTGCTATAGATCAGCCATGGAACCCCACCCACCACCAACACGACCAAACTTTGAGGGTATGGGTAACCGACTGTACCAAAGCGGATATTTTAGATATGGAGATCTGACCGATTTCATGAATCCGAAACGCATTGACTTCGCCGGGCCATCGACCATGCCACAACAGGAAACACGACAAAACTCAACACAGGAAAGGCGAGGACGGAGATGCGGAACCGCGGGTCGTTACCGGGTTCCGAGAGACCACTGATTATTTTGTATTTTTTTATGTAACTGTTTTGTGTAATCATATTGTGTAAATAAAAAGTCGAATTTTCGTGATCCTATACCGTTTACGTAATGTACCGCATTTAAAATGAAAAACGCGAAAAATCACATGCCCATTACACTAAGGCGCTATCTCACTTACTTTAAGGCACAAATTTAACACCTAAACGTCAAGTAAGATGGCGCATCCCCTTTAAAATAAGATGTAGGCGTCAATTGAAATGACTTCTCCCTTATGGAATTTTCCGAAACATAATTATTTGCGTAATTTTTTACGAAATATGATTATTTGTGAATTTTTTTTTAATATCTAATTATTATAAAAAAAATTCTGAGATTGTGCCTATAAAATTTTGATTTGGATATCGAGATTATAAATTTTTTGAAAAGTGTCCGTGAAAAACTTTGTTCCCCATTCGGTCCTCACGAAAGAAAATTCCATGCTTTAGGATCCCAAAGGGAAAATTCTCCTAAAAAATTTGCACTAGTCGATGCAAGTTTTACATCCCTATATGAATATCACGTGAAACCAGGTGAAGGGTATATGCATCAACCAATTTTAATTGTTTTTCGCCGGATTATATGTAATGAAAATTAAAGAGAAAAGATTTCTGAACAAGATTACATAGAGTTCAATTCAATATAATTCACAAGCTTCACAGTGTCATTTCCACACAAGACAAAAACTGAAGTTAAAAACAGAGACAAAAAAAAGAATAAATTTTATCCATCATCACTCAACAACTTTCACCCCAGAAAACTTCATGATCCACCACCTGTCAATACATGGAAAATTAAGTAAAAAAATTCTTAAAAATATATCAAAATTATCATAGTAATTTAGTTTAATGAAAAATTAGGGTTCAATTAGTGCATAAAAATGGTACTTACAAAAGATAAATTGAAGGGTTACATAGATGAAGAATCACTTAGTGATGATGTAAATAGCATAGAGAATTCCAGGAAGATAGCCAAAAAGAGTGAGCACCAAACAGATCCAGAACTCCACCTATGTTTATAACAAAAAAAAAGAAAAATCAAACAAGAAAAATTACAAAAATAACCCTAGAAAAGAAATATTAATAAAGTTTTACTTACTTCACAGCCAAATTTGAGGAAAACACCAAGAGGTGGGAGAATGATGGCAAGAATGATATCAATGAAGGTAGCTGTACTCATTTTGTCTTGAGTTCAAATTTGAAAGAGAGAAAGAAAGTGGTAGAAAAGAAGAGGAACAGTTTGTTGTTTTGGTTGTTACTTGTTGGGTAGGATGAGTTTAAAGACAATGAATAATGTTATGTGATAAGGACGAATGAGGTGCGGTTCCATTTATAAGAGGCTCTGTCGACATACGAATTGACGTTACGTTACCATTTTCGATAACTTTTTTGGGACCACGTGGCTTCTATACAGCTAATATTAAATCCTGCTAAGTACATATTATTTATTATAAATAAAACTACAGCTAATATAGAATCCAATTCTTATTGTTTGGTGGGAATAAAAGTAAATAGAAAGTGGAGCAAAAACAAAAATATTTATTTATAAATTATATAAATAATCATGTATGAAGATTGTAACATGAGGGCGTTTTTTACTATACTATTCTTCCTTCAACTTCTCTTCATTTTCGAGTGGAACATTTTTGCAGTGAGTTTTGTTTAAAATATTTTTTTTTTCTATCCTTTTTTATGTGCAAAATAAAATAACAGAAATATCTTGAAATTTGAGTTTTTTTTCTTCTAAACATATCATAAGGTTGCTAAGAATGTTCCTAAAACCATTAATGACACTTTGATGTTTTGTAAAAATAATCAAAAAAGTCTCTTAAAATTTTAGTTTAATTATTTTTGTAAACATATTGTTTTTATCCCTTAAATATATTTCGGAATTTATGTTAATTATTATCTTTAAAAAATTTTAAAGTGATCATTTATGATCATTAATATTTTAAAAGAAACATTTTAAAGTTTTTGATTTAGTCTAAATTCAAACTCAAGTCATCTAGCTTAGAAGTAATAGTAAATTACAATTACACCACTTTACAATTAATGTTTATTATTTCTAATCAGTTTTCTTAATCATATAACATGAATTTAATCTCAATTGGAGTCTCATCCTCTCCCGTCTTTCTATTTTTGTTGGTTATATAAAAATTGATGAACTTCTACGCTGAATAAATGTTGACAATACCTTGACTTTTCTTATAGCCCAAGCTAAGTAAGGAATAAAATTTACAGAAAGCTAAATAAATTAATCTGAATATTACGTTTCTCCCTCTACCATACATATTCATGTAAATAAAAGTTCTATGTTACAAATCAAAATTGTGTTGGAGTGTCATAAACCATATCTACTTTCTCTCAAATTCACATTCTCAATTAGAAAAAAACTAGCTGCCCAGGCTCAGCTCTAGGCAAACATAATTTTTTAAGGAACAAAACAAAATTTGCACAAGATTGTACATCCCTTTTCCACAACCTGTATGACGTCTGCTTTGTGAATGAATTATTGCTATGGTGCATGAAGTGAGAACTGTCCCTCTCAACTTGGTCTGCAGCAATGCACCAAGCATGCAAATTATGCAATAACTTTGTAGAGCATAAATTTTCGTCCAAATCAGTTCAAGATCAAGGTAGTCTCTGCCAGACATAAGTGTCCATCCAAACAACTTATGATAGAGGCTAGTTAACGCGCAAATGATAAAAGAATGAACCAACAAGTGTGGAATAAATTTCTAGCCCGTAGGCTGTTGTCCCTCCCAAATAGGTTAGCCAACATGAGGTTTTGTGCAAATATTTTTGGAGCTTCGTATGCCATGGGGATGATCAATATGGAATATGGTAAAGCAAAAACATCTGCATGCTCTATATGCACAACTTCTGCCCATACCTGCAGTGTATCCGCAACCTCTAAAGATTTCACCACGAGTTTTTTTCTTGCGAATGATTGCTGTCAAACAGCCACTCTTGGTCAACAAAATCAGACAACTCATTTGCTTTTGGTACGGAATATACCGACTTATGTACTTGGTATCTAGATGGGTGATTTGGTTGATACTTTAGTTACGAGATCAGCTGGCACAATAGCAGTGGGAACCTTGTTTGGGGAAAGACGGGAGAGGATGAGACCCCAATTGAGATTAAGTTCATGTTATATGATTAGTAAAACTGATTTGAAACAATAAACATCAATTGTGAAGTGGTGTATTGGTAATTTGCTATTACTTGTAAGCTAGATGGTCTGAGTTCGAATCCAGGCTAAATAAAAAATTTTGGAATGTTTTTTCAAAATATTAATGGCCTTAAAGATGAATGTGTGCCAAGTCACGTGCCACGCCTACAAACATGTGCCACGTCAAATTCCACCCAAGCAAAAGTTGACGCTGTTTGAAAAAAATGGACGGAAAGAACTAACGTAGAACTTTTTGAACAATTAAAAGATCACTTAAAATTTTTTTAAAGATAAGGGACCAGAATGGCCCCGAGGTATACTTAAGGGACAAAGGATATTTTTCCTTCAATTTTAAACATTTAAAACAAAAAAAAATCAACAAATTTGTTTTGAATGACCTAAAGTTGCAAATCCATCAAGTTTTGCCTAATAAGATTGTTCTCCAATTTTCTAAATACATATATGACTACTTAACAAACATTGGAAGATATAAGAAAGGGAATTTCTTTCCCCACCCTTACATCTTCTTAGTCGTCTCTAGCGAAATTTTGTTTTTACTTCTAGAATTCGGAGATATATCTCTGAACGCACTAAATTTTATTTTTTCTGGAGTATTTTTGGAGATTTATTGTTGAAACACTTATTTTTCAAAATCAGAGGTGTTTCAGAGATACATCTCTGAATTAGGGGTTTACAGTGACAAACACAAACAACTACCCCTCATTCTCATTTCTTCCAAGTTCTAAGTCTCTAACACCCTAAAAACCTCCAAAATCTCTAATTTCAAAATTCATTCAAGTTTGCCTACTGATTTGCACTTGTTACAACTCACTCCAACTCTCAATTTCAACACATTTCAACAACTCTTAAAGCTTCAAATTTGAATAAGTTCTCCAATCCCTTTTAATCTTTGCATTTCTATTTTAAATTATTTATATTATATATAAACTATAAAAAGCTTTCTTTTATGTGTAAAAATTGGATTTTGGTGTAAGAATGGTGCTGGTAGGTTGAAGTTTTGGCAATGGAAGTTGCAGGTTTTTTCGGAGATACATCTCCGAAAACCCCTCTGAGGAGTTTCAGAGATACATCTCTGAAAAAAGGCTTGGATTTTTTTTTTTAATTTTCAAACATGTTCTTGTTCATCCATTTACCTTTGAATTGATTAACAATTATTTGTTTTTTCAGAAAATGGTAGATAACCCCAACAGACAGAGACTTGGTAGACCTAGACAAACTACATCTTCTCGACGAGAGAGAGATGAGAAGACGATGAGGCATCGAGGACGCCATCGGGTACTGCAGGAGGAAGTAGAGGGAACATCGATTGCTGCTCCGAGGAGTCGCCTTTCACATGCATCCTCGTCTAGGGATTACAAAGAGGAGGAACTTGAGCAGATTCAGGTTCCGAAACCCGAAATGGTTGATGTTCCAGATGCCGAGGAGGAGGCTAACCCGTGATTCCATTGATCATGTCGCTCGATATGTTTCAGAGGGACAAGTATATTAATTTTTGTTACACTTTTTGTGAGGGTAAAGGCCCTCTATAAGTATTTTAATGATGCCAAAACGATTATTAATCTCTCTCTATTTTGGTTGGCTCTATGAACAATCTTGCAATGGAAGTATTAAAATAAAGATCTCCAAAAACAAGTATTTTTGTGAAAATTCAATCTGTGCGTCGACTCAAAGATAGGTGCGGTCGACTCATCATCTTCAATCAAGCCCTGGATGAAATCAATTGTGAAGGGTAAACTTGTTCTTCTTTATCGTTATTATTAAAGTACACAGGTATTCTAAAAGTTACATAAATTGCATGAAGTTAATTGAAAAAGCTGCATTAAAACAAAATTCTTTACTTTTGAGTTGACTCATAGCTTACATGCGTCGACGCATACTTTGTATCTCTCTCAGCATCAATTAAAACAACTCTTGCATCGACACAACGCTTTATGAGTGGTTGACGCATCGCAAATCATGTCTGATTTATATTTCTTTATCATTTTATTCTCTCATTTTCTATATTTCCTCTCTTCTTTCAAAACCCGAAAACCTCTCAAAACCCATCTCACTCGAAATATCTCTCAAAACCAAACATACTTCACATACCCATTTTTATCAAGGAATTTCCCTAATGGATTCAAGGGTAGCTAAGAAGAGAACCTTCAGAGGCAGCTCCTCCAATGTTCCGTCAGATAGTCTGGTAACTGCTCTTTCACTTCTCTCTGATGACATTGCTGGCACTTTTGTAGACACTTTTGGTAAGAGAAACATAGTTAGACAATCGACTTTATATCTTAAAACCTTGGGTCATATGCATCTTCCTGGAATTATTGAATTGTTAATATTTCAGAACTTCCACTTATTTCTTGAATATGATACACAGTATAATGAGGATTTAGTCAACATGTTCTATGTTGGCATGCATGGAAAGTTTGAGGGTTTTGAATTTAAATATAGAATGAACAACAAATATTATATGGTTAGCTCGCATGTATGAAATGACCTATTTGGTATGTGTCCAGTTGATTCTGATGCTATTAAAATCTCTGATACTAATCTTGCTCCCAACTATTAATCCAAATCGGCCTTAAACTCCATGCTAAAGAAACCCTACAGTGACAGAATAGTAAATAGTGATTTATTTCCAAGATCCGTAACAACTAGTGCCCTAGCCCCATTTGAACGAATTCTCTTTTGGATCATTTTCCATATCATTCTACCCAAGAAGGGTGGTTTTCTCGTGTGGATAAACCTGAAGTTCAACTGCTTTATGTTTTAAAACATAAAATAAAGGTTCATTGGCCACACTATTTTGCTAGCCGGATGTTTGATCTGTATAACTCTAGAAGAGGCACACCACTATGCTATCCATCTTTCATTTAAAGAGTTCTCAATCAAGAAAATATTAAAATTGTAGGAATTCCTTATGTTGGTATGACCTCTGATCTTGAATTCACAAAGAAATCACTTACCTTGATGGGCTTCCAATGGGATCACAAGGAACAAAAATACCGTTATGTTGTGAGAAGTACATCACTTTCGTTCCAAAATAGTGATGGTGAAGAGGATGATAATGAAGAAGAAGAAGAGTCTGAGGAAGAAGAAAGTGAAGCAAATATGGACGAGGACGTTCCGGCTCCTCAAGAAAATAATGCCAATGTGGTAGCACTTTTGGAGAGAATGCAAATCCAACAAAAGGAAGACGCATTCCTTTAAAATGAGAGGATTTTGAACATCTACAACCTTGTCAAAGTACAAAAAGAAATGTTATCAAACTATTTAAATATTCAAAATCAACGGTACTCCATGTTGGAAGGCATGCTTCATTCACAAGCTGAGAACCTTGCTTCCCTTCATTCCACCTTCCTTCAGCATTTTCCAAACCTTCCACCTGATGCTCCAGAAAACAATGATACCGACAACCTAGAGAATTGATTCATGTTTATATATATGTAATTATTTTTAAGTTCTTATGTTACATTTCTTTTGATTACCTCATGCACTTATCCTTATGAACTGGTTTGTAATATTCTATATACATTTGTCTAATTATTGCATTTTATGTTCCACACTAATTTCATTTTGTCTGAATGATTGTTGGTGTTTTTAGTTGCAAATGGAAAATGATGTTGCATTTTTTATATTTTGTTACTTTTGACTTTGTGCTATTTCTCTTTTTGATGTTGTCAAAGGGGGAGAAGTGAACATAGAATACTATACATAGCTTGCAAACGGAACACACAAACTTAGGGGGAGCATATTTGAGCATTGTTTTGACATCATCAAAAAGGGGGAGTATGTGAGGGCAAAGTCCCTCTATAAGTATTTTAATGATGTCAAAACGATTATTAATCTCTCTCTATTTTGGTTGGCTATATGAACAATCTTGCAATGGAAGTATTAAAATAAAGATTTCCAAAAACAAGTATTTTTGAGAAAATTCAATTTGTGCGTCGACTCAAAGATAGGTGCGGTCGACTCATCATCTTCAATCAAGCCCTGGATGTGTCAGGTAGACCCTTCCGGTCAACTCAAATTGGAAATCAAAACACTCAAACTTTGCATCGACGCAAGCCCTGAAGCGGTCGACGCACTGCTCTTCAAAATGGAGTTCTCTCTGACTGTTGGATGTATCGCGTTGACCCTTTCGGTCGACTCAACCTGGGAATCATAATATTTAAAGTTTGCGTCGATGCAAGTCCTAAAGCCGTCGACGCATTACACTTCAAAATAGTTTTCTCTCTGGGTGCGGGTTGTGTCGCGCCGACCCCTGCTTCTGGTTGAGTCGACTGCTCGCTAGTCTCAACTGATTTTCTGCTATGTTTGTGAATCTTTGGTATTAGGTAACACACACACACACACACACACACACACACACACACACAAACACACATATATATATATATATATATATACACACATATATATATATATATATATATATATATATATATATATATATATATATATATATATATATATATATATATATATATATATATATATATATATATATATATATATATATGTATATTCATTATGCATCATTATTTGCAGTTAACAAGAACTAGTTAAAGATACACATAATGCTCATCATCTTCATCCTCTCTTCTAAAAAATCAACATCTACACATAATCATGGTTGTTGATTCAAGAAAAGTGTTGTGGTGATAACATTCAAATCAAGGATTCAGATTTGGGTTGAGCAATTGTGGGCTGTTCTTGAATAAAATCATTGAGATTTTTTCCTCCAAGATTCCTATTGGTGCGGGGTTTTTTGCAAAAGTCTTTGCTTGATTGAATTCATCCGAGTGAAAGGATTAAGAAACGATGGGTTTGCTTAATCAAGTAGCGGTAACCGAAGGATTGTGAAGATAGATTTGGGGTCAAATTGCTTGCGATTGAAACCAGCCGAGTGAAAGAATTAAGAAACATTGGGTTTGCTTAATCAAGTAGCGGTAACCAGAGGTTTGTTCGAAGTATTTGGCATTTGGTTTTGCTCAAACCAAGGAAAGGGAAGAAGACTGTTACATCAGCAACATTGGCTTGTTTGTATTGTGAACTATCTCTTCTCTTGTATCATTTGCAACTTAATATCAAATATCTCAATTCTATATTCTAGAATTAGGGGAAAACGTACCCTACGTGGGGACGACAAGGGGAATTGCCTTAACAAATCGTGTGTTCTTCTGCTTTTTCTTCATCTCTATACTTGATTACTAAACTGTGCGAAAATTAATTTGTCAAATCTGCACTTACTGAAATTTTATTGTGTCTAGTTCATTTCAAAACATTGGTAACAATCCTTTTGATTGTTACCTAAGAAAACTTACCACTACAATTTTGTAAAACCAAACCTAAGGTGCTTTGCTCACAAGGTGTTTGACAAATTGACTAATCCACACAATTATTGATTGTTCTTATCCTTATCTCATTCAACTCATTGGTAGTAATTAGTAATCATTGAGAGTGTATAAGTAATTAATTAATTGACTAAAACGCATTGATTCTTATTTTATCATTATATCCCATACAGTTTCACATATCCGATCTTTTTAATAGAGGACCGTTTAGACGATTAGAGATTCCAGGAAGCTTTCACATATTTTTCTGAAAACAAATTTAAAAAGCGTAAATTATTTTAAATGATCTATTAAAACCCCCTTCTAGATCGATCACATCGTATAACAAGTGGTATCAGAGCACCGGTTCATCTGGTGCTTCACATATTACTTTGTAGAAAATGGAGAAAGTTCCAAAAGTGGCTTATACGAGAGCCCCTGTTTTCACCGGTGAAAACTATAGCTATTGGAAAGATTGTATGCATATGCATATTAACTCTGTTAATAGAAAGATGTGGAAAGTTATCGAGGATGGTCCTATGCAAATAACCATGATCAATGAGGATAACATTACCATACCAAAATCGGAAGTACTATGGGATGAGGAAGATGAGAAAAAGTATAACTATGATTGGAAAGGTAGAAATTTGCTTATTGCTTCTTTAGGTGTTGATGAATATTTTAGAGTATCACATTGTGCGACTGCTAAAGCAATGTGAGATGCTCTAAAAATTTCCCATGAAGGGAAAAATGATGTTAAACTTGCTAGAATCAATACATTAACTCAAGAGTTTGATCTCTTTCACATGAAGCATGGTGAAACCATTGCTGATATGCAAAAGAGATTTTCTCATATAATCAATTGCTTACACACTCTTTGTCATGTTACTCCCAATGCTTTTGCTACTAACAAAATTTTAAGATTTCTTAATAGGGAAGGCAACCTAAAGTTACAGCAATCAAGGAAGTAAATAATCTAGCTACACTCGACATAACAACACTATTTGGAAAGCTTCAAGAGCATGAGCAAGAGCTCATCAATCTCAATAAGCATGAGAAAAAGGAAAAGAATGAAAAACCAAAAGACATTGAAAAGAAGTCTGACGCATTAAAGGCTTCAAGATCAAAGTCCTCCACCAATAACTCTTGTGTGAGTGATTCTAGTGATGAAGATGAAAGATCAAGTGAAGAAATGAGGCTGTTTGTGAGAAAATATCACAAATATCTCCGAAAGAATGAAGTCCAACACTAGGACAAAAATCTAATCAATTATAGAAACCAATCAAAACCTTCAAGACAAGATGAAGGTAAGAAATCTAAATCAAGATGATCATGTTTCAACCGTGGAAAACCCGGTCACTATAAACCAGAATGCCCGTTGCTCAAGAAAGACAAAGGAAAATAAAAATTTCAAAAGAGACCTAACAAAGCTATAAGAGAATACATTTCTTGGTGTTGTACCCCAAAATTTGACCTCTCATATTTCTCAAGACATTGCAAGAAAAATCTCAAATGGCTCAAGGTTGCTCAAGAATTGGTTAGACAAGCTCATCTCCTAAGGCAGTCAACCCCAAATTAGGGTTTTGTGTTGCATCAAGATATCTGAGTCCAAATGACCTAAAGTTCTCCATAATGTCCTAATATGTTCTCAAGATCATCCATATCACATTTCAAGCCTTGCAGAGGAAGTTTGCTCAGTCAATTGCTCAAAGGGTCCAAAAATCGACTATGCTAGGGCAAAAGTCAACTGTGACCTATATACAGTCAAACTTCAAGATTTTTTGTCAACATTCTAATTTTGAAGTATATTTAATAATTTGATCAAGGGTTGATCATGATTCATCAAGGATTGCTCTAAATTCATCAAGACTCAAAAGTTGCTAAATTAGGGTTTTTCAGGAAAAGTCAACTCAACTTTGACCAAGCATAACTTTCTCATATTTTATGATAAATGACCCATCCAAACTCATTTTGAAGAGGATTAAATATCCTACAATCCATATTTATATCTCAAGATCAAAAAAATGCACTCACAAGAAGTTATGAATTTGGACATTATAGGTCATTTTTGAAAGTCAACAAAAATACCTTTTTTGCCAAAGCTTATAACTTGAGCATGAAATATCAAAATGATATGAGATCAAAAGTGTTGGTTAGAGGACATCTCAAGCTTTCTAAAAAGCCCAAGAACACTTCCAAAAGTTCAAAATTGAAGAAGTTATGCATTGTTGAAGTTGGGCATTTTTGCAAAATTGCCAAAAGTCAACTATCCCCAAAACTTCAAATTTTGTCAAATGGGTCCATTCTTTTCCACTTGATTTGAGATTGCATCATTTTCCACATGTTCTAGCTTCAGCCATGAGCCTATATTTTATTTTTATTATTTTATTTGATTTTTTATTGAATTTATTCATTTTAAATCAAATTAAATCATATAAAATCCAAAGTTTTGATTACCTAAGATTTTTTTGGCTATTTCAGGTTGTAATTATCACCATTATCATCATCAAACTCGAATCATACAATATCATGTGCAAAAATATTGATTTTTGATAAATTTGGCAAGTGGTAAAGAGTGAATCAAATCAAATCCCAAAGCATTGATGGGAGAAGATTCAAGCCAAGTTTGTTACCCTAGCACATTGTACCATACATAAACAAGCCAGAGGAATCGAAATAAAGGGTTGGAGGCTGCAGAAACAGGCAATACAAAAGTTGAAAAATTCACTAAAAAGTGTGGAATCGAACACATGGCTAGAGGGGTTTTCAGGACTTGGAGGTTGTCTCAATCAACTGCTGATCATCTCCAGAGGCTTTTGAAATCCAGACCACGTGTTTTCAAGCACTCTAAAGCACTGTAAGTACCACGCGGATCCACTTCCTTCTTGAATTCGTAAATCATCATTCTGGCATCATTTGGACAAAGTGATTGCATGTTTGTGATCACAAAGACATTTGCAAACTTTTTGTATTATTGAATTTTGTTTACATAACCTGTACCAAGAATCACCATAGCTAGGGTTCTTGGAGCTTTTTTGGGCGTTTTTGTTTCAGGAAAAATTGACCATCAAGAGAGGTATGGTTGTGACCGGGGGGGGGGGGGGGGGGGGGGAAGGACGAATACAACCATGGCCTTGGAATGAATTTATGAAGCCTGAGATGGATTTTAGGAGTGGCCTACGCTTTTAGCCACAGATTCAAATCCGGAGGTAACATTGTTACAGGTCTGAGGACAGCGACGAGATCGTGTCCTCCTCTGATTGGCCGGTTCGAATAATTCGCGCGCATTTTTGTTTTGCTGGCACATTAACTTGTTTTATTTCATTATATTTTCTTTGTATATTATTAACAAATGAACAAAGTGGCCCAATGGTCAGCGTGTCCAATTCCAAGGCGTTGATGGCTGGAGGTCAGGGGTTCGATCCCTGCCTCCAGCGCTTTGCAGTTTCTCCTTATTTTTCATGTAATCAGGTGTTTGCTCAAGCATGCAGTGTACCACACGTCTTCATACATCCAATAGCCAGATGGACAAAGGCCAGATCTGGTGATCCAGGAGTGAGGGTCTACCACAAGCAAAGTCCATGCATGCCTAATGGATTTCAAAAAGTCAACAAGGCCAGCGTGTTTTGGGCCTCAGCATTGCTATTCATGCCTCCAAAGTCAAGCCCAAACCCCTTTCTTTTCTATTTTATTTATTTAATTTTATTAATTGTTTTTATTGTTTTATTTAATTGACTAACCAATTAAAAAATTCTTTTCTTTATAAAATAAAATCACAAAAATATTTTCTTTATCAAATCAAACTTTAATTTTTTATTTTTATTAATAAACACTAATTAAATTAACTTAGGTTTAATTAGAATAACATTAATATATTTTTGTAAATAATTAAAATTAAATTAGATTTAATTAGGTTTTTACTAATTCAATTAATTTTATTTCTTTCTTAAAATACCAAAAATCCAAAAATAATTTGTTTTTACTAATTAATTTATTTAATTCAATTTAGTAATTAATTTAGGTTAATTTCTTTCTTAAAATAAAAACAAAAAAAATATAATTTATTTTCTTTAATCAAAAGGGTCAAAACCCTAAACTCGCACTCAATTTAATTTCCCGCACGCGATTAATTTACTTTTATCCAATAATGTACTTGCTTCCGGATTATAATAGCTTAATAGGACTTTTATTTATCTTTTATCGCTTTATTTATTTTTAAAGGGTTTGTCTTTGGCGATGTAAATACCCGACGCCTTGTAATTTAAATTCCACATTTTATTTCCGCAAATTATAACTGTTAGATGTTTGATAATAGGATTGCATAACAAGACTGAATGTTTTAACCTAAAATCAACTTAGATCACCTTTAACATGTACAAAGATAAAATAACTAAAAATAACACACCCGCACATGCGCACTCTTAGGGTACACCCCACTTGGTTGCCTTCATAAGTGGTCATTAAGTATAGGTCACTTTAGAGGTCGCCCTCTTGTCTAAAGATCATAGTCGCCTCGAAACGGTTGCCTCAGATATTGTTGCCTCAAAACAAATGATCTAAGACATTAGGGTTACCGCTAAGGCATCCTAACATTGCTTTAGTGACCATAAGTCCCGCATTCGAATTGACCCTCAAACTCCAACGACGATGCTACCTACTCATCAATAGTGGGATAACATTGTCTAAAGGAAGATAGCATAGAACGATTCCTTTTTCGAGTAGGTAGATGGTTCTTAAGTACTTGCTCTTTCAAAAAAACAAATCCTTTTTCACACTTACACTCCTTTTCAAACAAAGTTTTCAAAAACACTTCATTACACTCTTGAGGACAGAAGCAAGAGTTAAATCGAAGTTTTCAAACAAAAACTTTTTCAAACCCACAAGCACAAAGAAAACAATTTTAAAAACAATATGAGAAAGTACCTAAGAGCCCGTGGATAACCACAGATAGAAAGGGTGCTAACACCTTCCCTTTCTATAATCTACCCCCCGTACTCAGAAATATCTTGAAAAAGGAATTTTTTTGTGCTTTTTTTCCTTTCCTTGTTGGATAAAATAAAAGTCGGTGGCGACTCTTGCTTACCGCGACATTTTGCGAAAACAAACGCAAAACATAAACCAGCATTCCAAAAAACAGTCAGTTCTTCCCACCGTATCACAGAACTGGCGACTCTGCTGGGGAGCTTTATAAGTGGAGTGTATCTTAGGAATAGTTCATAATGTTTTCAATTGCTTGACTTGCATGCTTTATCTTTGTGGGTTTGAATCGGAGTTACTATAGATCCTAACTCGGATCTGGGGGATACCCTTTAGGTAAGTAGTAATAAACTGTGAGGGAACTGTACGACGTAGACCGATACAGTTGAAGCAGTAGCTACATTGATGTGGCACCTTAGTATGTACCGATATCCCTTGTGGCGCAACGAGGAGAATATGGGTCTGCTAAGGGGTCATTAAGCACCAACTGACCTTAGAACCTTTAAATTGACCAACTTGGCCATAGAATAAGAGCAGTATGCTACACTTATTGAGATTAAACTCTCGCGATGATTCCGACCACAAGAAAAGGTTGCTAAACTGGAATTATGACCGATCGAGGGTAGTTAGTGATTTGAGATCCTCTAGAACCCAATTACTATTTTAGGACAGGTTTTAAGCCAACTTAACTGAAAGAGGGTAGTACCTAGACTCCTTGCCAGCCTGAAATCTAAGGGCTCTCTGTGTGACTTGTGTGCCTTTACCATGTTTGCTATTTATGGATACTTGTGGTGTGCTCTCTATCATGACATCATGACATCATGACATCATGACATCTTGACATTGCATGCATCTTGCATTAGACTAACCTATTTCAAAGACAGGAGGGATTCATCTTTGTTCTGTTTTGTAGGTCATGGCACCCATGCGTAGAAATACTATCCGGATCAACTTTGTCCAGGTTCCCAGTCTGCTTAAAGAATTGGTTGCAAAGATTCCAGATACTACCTCCTTCATCAGAAGACATGGGCACCTTCTTAGTTTGGTCACCTCTAAATTGGATGAACAGATGATGAGTGTCTTAGTCCAGTTCTTTGATCCACTGTACCATTGCTTTACTTTTCCGGACTACCAGTTGGTCCCTACCTTGGAAGAGTTCTCTGATCTACTGGGTATCTCTATTCTGGAGCAAACCCCATTTACAGGTTGGGAGAAGATCCTTAGGCCGGAAGAGATTGCTTCAGCCCTCCATTTGACAAAGGCTGAGGTAATGTCTAATTGGGAAACTAGAAGTGGAGCAAGGGGTTTCTTGACTAAATTCTTGGTTGGTAAATCTAATCATTTCTGGGACAGTCTAGACTTCCAGGCGTTTGAAGACATTCTGGATCTTCTGATATATGGTTTGGTATTATTTCCTAACTCCGATTCCTTTGTTGACGTGAATGCAGTAAAGATCTTCATGTCCGGTAATCCAGTACCCACTCTCTTGGGTGACATCCTTCATTCTCTTTATGCCCGTACTGCTCAGAGGCGGGGAACCATTATGTGCTGTGCTCCTTTGTTGGCGAGGTGGTTTATTTCTCACCTCCCTAAATCAGTTCTGAAGAACAAGGAAGGCATGGGACGGGCCTATAGGATTATGTCTCTCTCTCATAATGACATCATTTGGACTATCAAGGGTATGGAAGATGTGGCCATTATTGATCGCTGTGGGGAGTACCCCAATGTTCCACTGATAGGAACCAATGGAGGAATCACTTATAATCCACGCTTGGCCTTACGTCAGTTTGGGCGTGCTAGGAGAGAAGGACCTCATGAGTTGTTAATGCCTAGTATTGTCTTTGATTTCCAGGGGGATAACAACGAGCAACGCCGTCGATTCATAAGAGCTTGGGATAGGGTACACAGGTCTGATCCACACGAGCTGGGTGCAAAGACTTCTCTACCAATGGAACCATATCTTCGATGGGTTCGCATACGTGCCCAAAAGCTGGGAATGCCCTACGAAGCCGTCTTGCCTATCATTGTTGAAGTTGCTGATGAAGAGGGGGTTCCTCCTACCATCCTACACCCTTACATGCATACTGACATTGGGGCATTGAAGAGGTCCTGGATGCAGCTAAGGGAAGAGAGGGATACTTACCGAGAAAAGTATCACGAGCAAGAGCAGAAGATTTAGAAGTTGACTAGGCAGCTGGAGAACGAGCAGATCCTCAACGACTATGTCAGCACCAAAGGCAAACGACCATGGGAGCGCTGATTGTCTTTTTGATTATTTCTAGTTTACTTTTCAGTTTTTCTTTCTTGTAACGCCTTAAAGGCATATGTTGAACATTTGATTTTGAAGTTTATCTAATAAAAGTATGTTTCATTTTTTGTTTACAAATTTGAATCCCTAAAAGTCTTTGAAATCATATCATGCGCGTATCATTCTCATGCACCTCATAACAGGTACCCTTACAGGTTTTCTCATCTTCTTCGCTGTTTATTTCAGCGCTCATCATGTCTTCTGAACCATCAACTGAGCAAGCAATCAAGGCTTTACAGGCTCAAAACGCCCAGTTCCAAGAATTGTTCATGAACCTGGCTAAGGGTCAGAAAGATCTGAAGGCCCTTATCTTGAAAGAGAAGAAGAAGAAGAAGAAGACGGTCCTATTTAATATGGGTCGCAGATTCGGAAATGATTTGCGAGAAGAGGTTGATCTGACCCCCTCATCTAGAGGGGGAGATAATCAGGAAGAAAGGAGGGCTCCTAGCCCTGTGGTTTCCGACAACGAGACCGACTTTGACGAAGACCAGTATCCTCTGGATGAGGATAGATACAAACAGCTGGAAGACCGGTTGAGTGAGATGGAAGTTCAGAAAGTGCCTGGTCTGGACTTTGGTGATTTGGGTGTGTCATCTGGGGTGGTAATTCCCCACAAATTTAAAGCACCAGCCTTTGCTAAGTACGACAGGGTTTCTTGCCTAAAACTGCACCTCCGTTCGTATGTTAGGAAGATTCAGCCATACACCGCTGACAAGAATCTCTGGATCCACTTCTTTCAAGACAGTCTCTCAGGGACTCAGCTTGAATGGTTTTACCAGTTAGAAGGAGCTAGCATCCGTAATTGGGAAGACTTGGCTGCGGCTTTCTACAAGAAGTACCAATATAATGCCGACCTCGCTCCCACGCGTACCCAACTTCAGGGTATGTCTATGGTGCGGGCGAAGGTTTCAAAGATTACGCTCAGAAGTGGAGGGACCTCGCTGGAAGAGTACAATCACCCTTGGCTGATAGGGAACTAGTGGATATGTTTCTGGGGACCTTGTCTGGTCCGTATTTCAACCATCTGATTGGGAGTTCTTCGTCCGGGTTTACAGAGTTGATCATGACCGGGGAAAGAATTGAGGCTGGTATCAAATCTGGTAAAATACAGAAGGGTGCTTCATCAGGCACCGAGAAGAAGCCTTTTAAGAAGAAGTCCAATGCTGTTTACAGTTCAAAAAGCCAGAATAGACCTGAACGCCGCCAAGCTGTTAATGTGGTGGTTATACCAAGACCTGCTGGTACTCCTCAGCACAACAATCAGCCAAGGGCCGAGAGGCCGCGAAGACAATTCACTCAGCTCAACATGACTTTATCCCAGATTCTGCCGTAGTTATTGAAGACCAACTTGGTGATTCCAAGGGAGGCCCCAAAGAATCCAAATACAACATCACCGAAGTACGATCCGAATGCCCGCTGTGCTTTTCACTCTGATAGCCCGGGATATGACACGGATAATTGTTGGGTCTTAAAGAACAAAGTACATGGTTTGATTGATGCGAAGGAGATTGAATTCGAAGCACTTGAAAGACCTAATGTTGTGACAACTCCTATGCCCAATCATGGAGTGAATGCTATAGATGAAGACTCGTTTGTGGTTTCTGTGAACAACATTGTTACTCCCTTGATGACTGTGAAGAAGAACCTTTTGTTAGCCGGTTTATTTCCGGGCTGTGACGAAGGTTGCCGTATGTGTTCTGTCCTACCTACCGGATGCCATCTTTTGAAGTCAGGTGTCCAACGCCGGATGAATGATAAAGAAATTCTGTTTGAGAAGACTTTTGTTCCTTTGGTTCCTACTGAAGAAGTTGCTATAATCACCATTTTCGACAATTCTTCCAAGGCTTCCTTGAGAAAGCCGCTTATATTACATCAGTTCCAAGAATCGCTCCTTTAATCATCACTGTTCCTGGGCCTATCCCCTATACATCCAACAAAGCTGTCCCATGGCATTATGGGGCTGGCGTTTATTATCACGGAGTTAAGTAAGACTTGAGTGCTGAAGAGGCTGATACTGGCGTCAGCAATATTATTGGACCTGCCAAAGTCACCCGCAGCGGAAGACTTTTCTCCCCTGAGATCTCTCCGCCAGTTGTTCGAACACCTGTCGTCATTACACCTGCCAGTGTACCTGCTACTATTCCTATTCAAGTTACCATTCTTACCCCTGTTGCCGAGTCATCTGATACTCGGGGCAAAGGGACCACTGATGAGCCTGCCCGGACGGAGGCACCAAAGACAATTACAGTTGAAGCCTCTAGACAAGAGATGGAGGAAATTTTGAAGATCATCAAAAAGAGTGACTACAATGTAGTCGAGCAGCTGGGGCAAACCCCATCCAAAATTTCTATGTTGTCTCTGTTACTTTGCTCAGAAGCCCATGCCAAGGCTCTGATCGCTTTCCTGAAGATTGCATACGTACCGCAAGAAACATCAGCTGATCAGTCTAAAGATTGCGTAGCTAGTCTGACTGCTGATAATGGTTTGGGTTTCTCTAACGTCGACCTGCCTTCTAAGGGGAGGAATCACAATGATGCCCTGCATGTCTCCATTGAATGCAGGGGCACTACTCTTGCTCATGTATTGGTGGATACTGGTTCCTCATTGAATGTTTTACCTAAGAAAGCTCTAGACCGGTTGGACTGCGAAGGTTTAGAGTTGAAGCCAAGTAACATTGTTGTCAGGGCCTTTGATGGGTCAAAGAGAATGGTACACGGAGAAGTGGATATTCTAGTGAAGGTTGGTTCTCAGGTTTTCGCCTCTACATTCTATGTGATGGACATTCGACCATCTTATTCATGTTTGCTGGGTCGTCCATGGATCCACAAAGCTGGGGCAGTGACGTCTAAGCTCTACCAGAAGCTAAAGTACCTAGTGAAAGGGAAAATTGTGACAGTGCAAGGAGAAGAGGAGTATATGGTGAGCCACCTCAACTCTTTCCGATATGTAGAAATGTATGGGGAGTTCATTGAGACCCCATTTCAGCATTTTGAAGAGGTTCCCCAGACGCTGGCATCAACTGAGACTGTTGGTGAAGATCTTCCTATGAAGATGGCTTCCTTCAAGGATGCCCGAGCTGTTGTCGAGAAAGGTGGGTGTGCAAATTGGGGCCAACTCCTTGATTTCGCACATAAGACTAACAAATTTGGTTTGGGTTTCACTGCAGAAGCTCAAAGGGCTGTTCAAAGTGCACGGATCGGAAGAGCTCCCCTATTTATCAGCAATTCAGGAGTGAATGCCATTGAAGACGATGTAGAAGAATCTGAATTCGACAGTTGGATCTATCCTACTACTGATGGTGGACTAAGCAACTGGACAGCGAAGGACTTCATCCCAATTTCTTTTGTTACCCAGTAATGAGACTTTTGTTTTTGTATTTGTAACAGACAATGTTTTAAAATTTATGGCCCGATGTCTCACCCGGGGCACCGTGGCTTCATTTATGAGGGCTTTATGTGTGTCATCTACATATATCATTAATAAAAGCATTGGACGTTTCTTGCATTTAAAATTTTGTGCTCATTGTCTTTCTTTTATTATATATTGCAAAACAGCTATTTTACACACACTCACATATCATGATCTACATACACTCTGGATCCCATTGATAACGACTCTACTACTGCCAGTTATGACTTCGAAAGTCCGATCAACCAAGCTGAGGACGAAGGTGAGGATGATTGAGAAGTGCCCGAGGAGCTTGCTAGACTATTACTTCAGGAAGAGAGGGCCATACAACCTCCAAGAGCCACCAATTCTGATGCCTCCAATTGAAGGAAGACCGTTGATCTCATACTTAAAAGTGCTGGATAATACAAAGAGGTGCGTACTGGGGCAGCATGACGACTCTGTCCGAAAAGAGTGTGCCATTTACTGCTTTAGCAAAAAGTTTACCGACTGTGAGACCCAATACTTACTGCTCGAGAGAACTTGCTGCGCTTTGGCATGGGCTGCTCGCCGACTGAGACAATACATACTGGCTCATACTACTCTGCTGATACCAAAAGATCTGAACGTTTTGACAGCTCCGTGGCCTTTTGCAATGTGGGGCATTGACACGATCGGCGAGATCAGACCTACGGCATCTAACGGGCATCGTTTCATCTTGGTAGCAATCGATTACTTTACGAAGTGGGTTGAAACATCTTCCTTTGCTACTGTAACCAAGAACGTCGTGGCACAGTTCATTCGGCACAATCTGATCTGTCGATACGGTGTACCAGAGAGGATCATTACAGACAATGGTACGAATCTCAACAATAAGATGATCACTGAGCTCTGCAAGCAGTTCAAGATACAACATCACAACTCTTCTCCCTACCGGCGGAAGATGAATGGGGCTGTTGAAGCGGCTAATAAGAACATTAAGAAAATTGTGCAGAAGATGACGGTGACATAGAAAGACTGGCATGAGATGTTACCATTTGCTCTTCATGGGTACCGTACCTCAGCGCGGACGTCAACAGGGGCAACACCCTATTCCTTGGTTTACGGCATGGAGGCCGTCTTGCCCATTGAAGTTCAGATACCCTCTCTCCGGATTATGAAGGATGCAGGTTTGAGAGAAGATGACTGGATTCAGACCCGGCTTGATCAACTGAATTTAATTGACGAGAAGAGACTTACTGCTATTTGTCATGGTCAGACATATCAAAAGCGGATGATCAAGGCATTTAACAAGAAAGTCAAACGACAAGAGTATCAAGTTGGGGACCTGGTTATCAAGCGCATTATCTTACCTCAAGGTGATCCCAGGGGAAAATGGACCCCTACTTACGAAGGGCCATTTGTGGTTAAGAACATTTTCTCAGGAGGAGCTATGATTCTAACCACCATGGATGGTGTTTCCAGTGATTTCTGGTAAACAACCGCTAGTCTTCCAAACTATCGAATAATCTTTCTTACTGTTATTCAATCCCTCTGGTAACTCACAGGATCGACTAGATTGATCCTAGGACTCCTTGGATATTAAAGTTACTCTTACAATCGAACAGATATTCATGGTCAATATTGTATAAGTGTTTGGCTTATTTCGATCTCTCTCTAAAATGTAGTCAAAATGTGTATAAAAACTAAGTTACACGAATAGATGCTAGTTGTAATGCTGAATTGTAAAGACATATAAGACTGCATGAAAATGAAGTAAATGGTTTCGACTTACAAAAACGGTTAACATAAAGGGTTTCTGGAACATAAAAGTTTTAAAAGAAGGAGAAACGTTTAATGCGAGAAATCTATAAATGATTTTAAGTAAAAGTATGCGTTCGAAGAACAAGGCTTAAACGTAAAGGTATGGAAAATGTGATGGTTTTCAGAAATATAAAACGCTCGAAACATAAAGATAACATTAAAGTGCAAGATTTTGAGGAAGAGATTTCGAAGTAAAAAGGGGTGTGAATAAGAAAACTTGTAAATGTTGTTTGTCAAAAGGAATAAAGGAATAAAGGAAGTACTGGAAACGGTAAAAAGGTTTTCACTAAATTAGAAATACATGGTGCTATCATACATACATTTCTCTTGCATTCGTTTCCCTTGCCATGTGGTAGTTTGAATGTTATTGAGTATTTTGTATAATAGATATGACACACGGAAATCCTAACATTAAGACTCCTATTTATACTGTGATACGGTGGGAGAACTGACTAGTGTTTTGCGTTCGTATTCGCACTTGTGCGGTTGAGCAAGAGTCGCCACCGACTTTTTATTTTATCCTAAAGGAAAGGTTAAAAAAGCACAGCAAAAACCTTTTGAGATATTTCGTGGGTTCGGGGGGTAGATTATGAAAAGGGAAGGTATTAGCACCCTTTTCATCCATGGTTATCCATGGGCTCTTAGTTACTTGGTTTTTTAGATCACTTGCCTTGTTTTTCGATTGCTTTGAAAATGGTGTGTGTGTGGGTGCTTTTTGAAAATGTTTTGGAAAAAGATGCCTTGTCTTAGGCAACTAATGTATTTGACTCGTGTTTGAGTGTTTTACAAAAGTGTGAATCTTTTCGAAAAGATGTTTTCAAATGTTTTTGAGAGTTTGTTTGAAAGTGTTGTGGATTGTGGTTTTTGAAAAGAAGGCAAGCGTTTTTGCAAGTTTGATCTCAAGTAACTAAGAGTTTTGTCTACCCTATTGTACTCAAAGGTTTTTGTTATGTTTTAACCCCTTTTAACAATTTTGTTCCACCATTGAAATTGATGGACAATCTTGCGTTTAGGAAGTTTATTCGGGACGGGCGCGGGTCATCGTATGGACCATGAATGCAATGATGCCAAGTGTCTTTGGCAATTTGCTTTGAAGGGACTATGATCATTCCGTTTAGGCAACATTTTGAGGGACTAATGATCATTTGATTTTGTTTTGCCAAAGATACTCGACGTGCAAGCATGGCCCATTTTGGAAGGCAACATGTGGGATTACCCTAGGGGGGTGCAAGTGTGATTGTGTATTGATTACATGTATTTGTCTTTGTATTAGGTTATCTAGCGTTTGATTTTATGTACATACAAACCCTAGGTCTAACCATGGCATAATTGAAAACTGTAAATTGCGGAATGTAAAATCTACGCTATTACAAAATAGTGTCCGGGATTGGGGGTATAAATGTACAAAGGGGATGAGACTTATAGTACCCGAATAAATTACAACCAAATCGAAGTCACAATCAAATGTAAATATCGAATATACAAGTATAAGATAAAGATGTGTATAGGGCAATGTGAATGTATTTGTGTAAGTGTACAAGTGTATATGTATATGAATTGTGTAATTATGTACAAGTGCGAATTTGGATTTGAAACGTATTAGGGCTTTTTTTGACCTAGATAAATGTTTTTTAAATGAATCTTTGATTTTTGTATGTTTAATTATGTGTAAAAGAAAATGTTTTAATTAGAAAATGTATCTTTATTTGCAAAGAGTATTTTGATTAAATGTTGTGAATTTAATATTTAGAAAAAAAATGTATTTAAATCATTATGCACAAATGTGTATGTTAATTAAAAAGTTTTCAATTTAATTATGTATGAAAAAGTATTTTATTTATTTTGATGTACAAAATATGTTAAGAAAATTAAATTATGCAAGAAAATGTGTATTTATTTTAGTATGTGCAAAATATACTTTTATTAAAAAGAGTAAACAAAATAAAAGAAAGTATTTTCAAATTAATATATGACAAAATGCTAAGTTAAAAATGTATGGTTTAGTAAGGAAAGAAAAAGATTAGTGTTAATAAAAATATTTGTAAAAAAAAGGGTTAAGTTAGTTAATAATAAAAAGAAAACAATTTGTTTTATAAAGAGTTTGCTTTGTATAAGTGAGTTTAGAATTTTAATGGGCTTTAGGGAGCTTCAGAACGGGTTAAGCCCATGTTAATCTTGAACGAAATTAGGGTTAGTGATTGTTAGTTCAGTTTGGTAATGAAAGTTTTAGGGTTAGCGAGGCAGCGACGGCGCGTTCGTCTTCTCCGATCATCTTCACTTCCCTGAATGCTTCCTCCGGCCACCAGCGCTACCCTCAGACCTCTCTTCCCTCCAGCTCAGTGGATTCGTGGTTCAAGGTTTGTTTCAATGTTCCTTTTTTCTCTTCTGTGAATGATACGCGTTTTAGATTTGTTTTAAGTTGAGTTTTCATTGTTATGAGGTGAAGGGGAGCAAAAAAAGGAATAACGCTCACTACCTGACCTTAGAGGAGGAGGAGAGAAGAGTGGAGGCGCTGAGGAGGCCGGAGCAAGCGGAGGTTCGGTGATAAAGCTGGAAGCTTGCTTTGCTTTTGAAGCTTTCCTGGTATTTTCGTTCTTACCTCTTGTTATGAAGGGTTTTATGATGATGTATACTGAGAACCTTTAATTCACTTCTTTATCCCTTCTTCTGTGCCACTGTTGCCTTTGCCTATGATGCTTCGAATTGTTGCCTTGATGAACTTTCTCTTCTTCTCTCGTGTTGCCTTGATTTGTTTCTGCTTACGTGCTTGACGCTGTATGACTTGATTTGTTCCCCCCCATGATGAACTTACAGTTCTGAGGGGCTCGTATTTGTTGCCTAGATGCTTGAGAGGTGCCTTTCTGAGATGTTTGTTGGCTTTGAACTTCTGTTGAATTGGATGTTGTGTGTTATCTTGAACTGTGATGCTTTCTGAAATGCCTCTTCTTCTGGAATGCTGTATATTTGTTTGGATGCTATGTATTGCCTATGATGAGGAAAGAAAAACTCTGAGGCTTAGGAGTTGGTTTCATGCTTGACAGTAGGTTGAGGGATTTGGATTTTGTTTATCAGGTTTGCAAGCTAGGCCATGTTTTGATGGTTTGGCTTTTGAGATTAAGGCAGGGTGTTGGTTTTATCTGGTTTTTATGTTAGCTTGGCTTGGTAACTTAGTTTGCAGGTTATGGTGGTTCAGGTTTTGAGGCTTGGGTTTAACACAGTTTTGGTTAGGTTATGCTTCAGTATGTTGTTGGACTTAACAGGGTTTGAGGTGTTTTAGGTTATGGTGGTGCTGGTATGAAGTTTGAGATGTTCAGTGTTTGATGGTTTTTTTTATTTGCTTCAGTTTGGATGATAGGCAGGTTGTGAGTTTTGAAAAGTGTTTGATAACTTGTGAGGTTTCAGTTTTGTAGGTATTGTGTTTGGTTGTTCAGTTTATGTGGTTGGGCAGGGTTGATGAGGTTGGATAGCATGGTGGTTCTGGTTCAAGCTTGTTGATTTATTTGTTTGACAGGGTATCAGTTAAGGCTACTGCAGATTGGTAGTTTTGCTTATGTGTTGACAGTATGGTTGAGCTTGCAATGGGTTTGAAGTATTTCTGAGTTCTTTGTATATCTTTTTTTCTCTCTTGCTATGCTGAACTGTTTTGTATTGGCTGGTGGATTTGTATATCTTTTTTCTGTCTTCTCCTCACTCTCTGAACTGAGTTCTCTATATCTGTGTTACATCTTTTCTGCTGTATACCCTCCTGTCTATGCCTAAGACCTGAACTCTGCCTACTGCTGCTTTATCTCTCTTTTCTTCCATAGTACAACTTTGAATATATTATATGATTTATGTTGTACTTTCTCTGAAGGGGCCCTACTGGTGGGAAATGATGATTTTAGATTTTTGCTACTTGCATGACACATTTTCTGCATCTTTTTTTTTTTGTCTCTTTGGACAACTTTGACAGTTTTGATAGCAACTTGTACTACTTTGATTTCTTTGTGATATCTTTGAGTATATTTTGGCATTTGATAGGAAGTGGGAATTGGATTTGAACTAATACAGTTTGAACTTTGGATTTGAGATTCTATGCAGCTTTGAATTTTGGAACTTATACTTTTGACATTTGCATTTCATGAATAAAAAATCTTCCCTCTCTGTGAACCGGGAGAAATCCCGTGATTTGCAGAGAGGGTCAACTGATCCCAGTCAGTGGCCTCTAATGATGAGCAATTTTAACTGTCTTTTAATTTCAACTGCTTTCTGACTTGTTTCTTCTCTTTTTGCAGATAAAACATGGAGCACCGGAGCGGAGTGAAGAATGAAGAATATTAGAAAATAGGATAGCTTTTTATTTTATGTAATATTTAAATTAATGTAAATTATTGTCTGTAATTTAAATTATAAACAACAATTTGTACAAATAATTCAAATATCAATAAAATCCAAATTATCCAATTAATTCTAATTTTCTTTATTGTTTATTTATTTATTTAAAATTCTTGGAATTAAAACAATTGAAAAATAAATTTCAATCATTCAATTTTAGAATAATAAATAACTTAAATAAAAACAACATTGATCAATTAAACCTGTCTTATTCAAAATCCAAAGCAAAGCAGCAGTCAACCAAATAGACTGATCAAACGCATTCCTTCTTCACTGATTTGCCATAAACACTGTGAATCCAATACTGCACATACTGTATCTGACTGGCTCAATCAAAACGTACTGAATTCAAACCACTATCTCTTTTACTGATTAAATCAAGATAATGCGAATTTAACCCGAATCTCGGAATAAACTGCAAAGTGCTGTAGAATTTTAATCTTTCTGAGAAAATGCCCATAAAACCTTAACTCCCGATTAAATGCCAAATAACGCTCGCCTGATCACAATTGAACCAAAAATCATCCAAACCCTAAGCCCACTGTATGAAACAATCCAAAGCTCTGAAAATAAGAAAAAACCCTAAATTTGCTTGACTGTCAAGAAAAGTCCATTTGTCCGATTCCTGAGCCAGTTTGAAAAGTCAGGAAATGTATGAAGCTGAGATTTCTTGTAGAAAAGCGCGAGGGCAAATTTTGGGGTACAACAGTTGCCCCTGTTCAATCTTCTTGGACTTGAAGAGTTAGATTGGCAAGTTTGCCTTTCGCGACTTGAAGGTAAAAGGAGATTGGACACTAATGTGCCCAGAAAATTTGCGCTCGTCGATGTGACGGTGGAGGTGAATGGGCTTAAAGATGCCATCTGAGAATGGGCTTAAAGATGCCATTCGGCGACCGCTGGTCGGAGGATGGGCTTATAGATGCCACTTGGTGATGGGCTTAAAGATGCCATCTGGTGCGATAGAATTTTGTCGGGGGATGGGCTTAGAGATGCCATCTAGGAATGGGCTTACAGATGCCATTCAGCGACTGCTGGTAGGAGGATGGGCTTACAGATGCCATCTGGACATGTTGAACTGTATGTCAATGGTGAGTGGACGAGTGTCAGAAGGGCGTCCCTGTTTTGGGACATCTCTGAATTGGGGGTCTGAACAAGCAACAGATTGACGTCCATGTCTGGGGAATCTTTAAACTACTTCAGGAGTTGAGATTGGATAAGCGATAGAGCAACATCCGTTGTTGGGAAGCGTCCGTAAACTATTTTCAAAAATTGAGAAGAGTCTGAATCAGTTGGTAGATTGACATCCGTTGTTGGGAAGAATCTGTAAATTGTCTTCAAAGGTTGAGAAGAGTCTGAACAAATCGGTAGATCGACATCCGTTGTAGGGAAGAATCCGTAAACTTGTTTCAGAAATTGAGAAGTTGAAGGGGAACCGGTGTCAGGTTTCTGCTGATGCGTCTGAATGAATCTGGAATAAGTATCAGAATGTCGCCGTGTCCGGGTCACATCTGAACTATTTCTGGATGAATCTCGGGAGATGATCTGTGTCTGTCGACTGATCTTTCCTGAAAAGGCAAAGGGTTAGTTGTATGCAATGTTATGATGCATGATGCAATGCGTGTGACATTAATGTTTATGACATGAATGTAATGAATGCGTATGTAAGCTGATGAGTTAATCCTGCCGAGGATACATGAATCCGAGATGGCTGAAGATAACAACCTCTTGATTGCTGCCGGGGAAAATAAATCCTTGGCTGTTGCTGGAGAAGAGAATTCCTGATGACCTCTACTGGGGATAGGAAGAATCTTCTGATTGCTGTAGGTGTTGGTCTGGGATAAGTTACTGAATGTCGCCATCTCTGGGTCACATCTTGAACTATATCTAGAAGCAACTCTGAATAAGTTATAGAATGTCGCCATGTCTGGGTCACATCTTGAACTATATCTGGAATGAAATTCTGAATGAGTTGCAGAATGTCGCCAAATCTTGGGTCACATCTGAACTATATCTGAAAGTCTGAATGAGTTATAGAATGTCTCCATGTCTGGGTCACATCTTGAACTATATCTGGAATGAAATTTTGAATGAGTTGCAGAATGTCGCCAAATCTTGGGTCACATCTGAACTATATCTGGAATGAAATTCTGAATGAGTTGCAGAATGTCGCCAAATCTTGGGTCACATCTGAACTATATCTGAAAAGTCTGAATGAGTTATAGAATGTCGCCATGTCTGGGTCACATCTTGAACTATATCTGAAAAGTCTGAATGAGTTATAGAATGTCGCCATATCTGGGTCACATCTTGAACTATATCTGAAAAGTCTGAATGAGTTATAGAATGTCGCCATGTCTGGGTCACATCTGGAATGAAATTCTGAATGAGTTGCAGAATGTCGCCAAATCTTGGGTCACATCTGAACTATATCTAGAAAGTCTGAAAGAGTTATAGAATGTCGCCATGTCTGGGTCACATCTTGAACTATATCTGGAATGAAATTCTGAATGAGTTGCAGAATGTCGCCAAATCTTGGGTCACATCTGAACTATATCTGAAAAGTCTGAATGAGTTATAGAATGTCGCCATGTCTGGGTCACATCTTGAACTATATCTGAAAAGTCTGAATGAGTTATAGAATGTCGCCATGTCTGGGTCACATCTGGAACTATATCTGGAATGAAATTCTGAATGAGTTGCAGAATGTCGCCAAATCTTGGGTCACATCTGAACTATATCTTTGAAAGTCTGAATGAGTTATAGAATGTCGCCATGTCTGGGTCACATCTGAACTATATCATGTCTTTTAAGGTAATAAGGAACTTGTTGAACACTTTTGACATTCGAATGCCCCAAGTGGTGATGAAGGAGTCTTGAATCAGATTACTCTGCATATTGAGAGATTTCTTGAAATCTTGACTGGACTGCCCCAGGTTAACTGAATGGTGACATGTCATGCCCCTGGCTGATAGGAGATTTGATGGAAGTGTCATCCTCTTGAAGTAATTTTGACTTACTGAGAGAGTTTTCGTTCCTCCGAACATTCGTCGCGTGAAATTCTTCGTTGTCAAACAAAAAGTCAAACGCAGACAGTGATATTCAAATAATGCAAAGTTTATGTTTGTCTCGAAGTTTTTTTGTTTGTTTTTGGAAAATGCATTTTTAGCAGAAAACTTTTCATAAGACAAGTTAACACAAGATTCAGAGCAAAGCCCTACAGGAGTCAGGATACCTTTTGTAACAGTATGCTTCCGAACTAACCCATGCTTCAATTAGGACTTTTGAAGGGTTGTAACGTGGCCTAGTTCACGGTTTAAGAAACAAAGGATAAAGGCTCAAAGTATATTTGTACCCACCCGCTCTTCGTGATGTTCTTCAACCTAAGCTCAGTTAATTGTGCGTCGCACTCTGTTTTGAGTTTGGAACGACTTTTGGGCGATGGCTCACCAGTTTGAATTTGGGAGACAGTCATCATCTCCTTTTTCTTTTCCAACACTTTTCATGTTGTTGAGGATTTTGTAATGACCTCACTATTTTGATTTTGATTTGTTATCCCTAACTTTTGCCTGACTATTACCGTTTTCGGGATTACTGTCAGCGGGATGCCCCAGCTTTCTTAAGCCTCCTTTATAGGTTCTGGCTCAGTGGGCTTTTCTCTTTTGAGAGATTGACTGTCTATGTGATAGGGAACCACCCTTGTCTTTTGATTCCAGAGGAATGTTTTCGATTTTTTGATGTCTTTCGTTGTATTACGAACTGAGAGTTTGCGACTTCAATGCGCATTTTCTTTTGAATTAACTGAGATACTATCCTGCCCCAGGTTTATATCAAAGGTTTTGATTTGTTTAGAACAAAAAACTCCTACTTCTTTGGATCAAAGGGGTTGACTAGGGATTATCTTCCTTATGACTCCAGTGTTTGGGAATTGAAAGAAATGCCTGTACATCATCAGCACGGTCTGTTCAAAAGCATACTGTATAAGATCACGGTATTGTTTCGTCATCCTCCCTCTAAAGGCTTACAGCTTTTTATCAAGAGTCAAATATCATAAAGAAAAGCATAAGAGTAGTGAAACGAATGGATGAATTCAAGACAAACATATGCAATGCATTAATGAAAACAGAGTTTAACATCAACAGATAATTGTTTGACAACAAAAGAAATTACAACTTTGAAAATTCAGAATGAAACAAACACAATCTCAATGATTTGGCATAGGAGGAGTGATCATGCTGGAGTCTCTGGGGGACCAAACTCAATCTCCTTGGCATCGATCATGTCCTGGATCTTGTTCTTCAGAGGCCAACAGTTGTTGGTATCATGCCCCGGGCTATCAGAGTGGTATTCACATCTTTCATTGGGGTGATAGGTAGGAGCAGAAGTATTTGGGTTCCGGAGAGGAGCCCTCAAAGTAATCATACCCCTCTTTAACAAGTGTTGCAGTGCCTGAGACAGCGACATGTTGATCTTGGTGAACTGCCTCCTAGGTGCGACCTCCTTATGCTGATGCCCCTGTCTTTGTTGAGCAGGTATAGGATTAGGGATCAGGATTGCCCCTATATGTTGGTCATGACGACCCTTTTGACTGTTCGCAGCAATGGACTCTTTCTTCCCGTTGTAGGGAATTATCTGAGTATCGGAGGTTGTGGCTCCCTGGATCTTTCCACTCTTGATGCCAGCCTCGACCCTCTCGCCAGTCAGTATTAGCTCGGTGAACCCAGCTGAGGAGCTTCCAATTAAGTGCTTGAAGAAAGGCCCCGTCAAAGTTCCCATGAAGATGTCGATCAACTCTCTGTCAGTTAAAGGAGGTTGCACCCTACCAGCCAAATCTCTCCACTTTTGGGCATATCCCTTGAAATTCTCGTCGGAACCCATGGTCATGTTTTGCAACTGCACACGAGTTGGTGCAAGATCAGCATTGTACTGGTACTGTTCGTAAAAAGCCCTGGCTAGATCTTCCCAGGTGTGGATGCGAGAACTCTCCAATTGATAGAACCACTCGAGATGAGCCCCTACTAGACTTTCTTGGAAGAAATGGATCCAAAGCCTCTTATCAACTGTGTATGGTTGAATCTTGCGGGCATAAGACTTCAGATGCATCTTAGGGCAAGAGACACCATCGTACAGAGCAAAGGTAGGGACTTTGAATTTTGGGGGGATGACCAATCCAGGAACCAAACCCATGTCTCCTAAATCCAAGCCAGGTATTTGTTGGATCTCCATAGCATTGAGGCGATCCTCCAACTCTTTGTACTTGTCATCAGTAAGAGGATATTGTTCTTCGGAGTAATCAACTTCCTCTTCAACCATCTCCTCATTGTGGTCTTCTTCAAGACTGACTACTGTGTTGGATGGAGTTGCAAGGTCTTGGGTCTTAGGCCTTCTCCTCAAGTTCAGGATGCGGGCTGTCTTCTTGGATTTCTTCTTGTCTTTGAGAAGAAGAGCTGTCAGATCCTCTTGCCCTTTACCCATAGCCAGCAACATTTGCTGGAATTGAGCATTTTGAGCCTGGAGATCTTTCACTGTTTGTTCCATATCCATCTTACTGAAATAAACTGTAGGAAGAATAAGGAGACCTGTAGGGGAGAAACCTGTTATGCAATGATATGTGTGATATATATGCAATGTTTTCAAGGATCTCTTGGGGTAAACACAAGAAAGTGTTAGAGGTTGAACCCTGCTCTTGGATTGGAGAACTTTGTATCGGTGGATGTCTTTCCACGAGAATCAAGCTCACCATGTCGAGTGGGTCATAGCCACTGATTCAAGTTGTTGCACTTGAACTTTGACTGGATAGCTTTGTGTTGGTGGATGTCTTTCCACGAGAATCAAGCTCACCATGTTGAGTGGGTCATAGCCACTGATTCAAGTTGTTGCACTTGAACTTTGATTGGATTGGTTAGAGGAGAAACCTCTTGCCCCTTGATAGGCGTCTGGCTCAACGTAATCCTGTATCAACAGAACCCTCGAGATCCTTGAAATGGTTATAGAAAATGCTAGAATGCTATGGCATGATGTCATGATGTTATGTACATGTATGCACAAGCAAGTGAGTGTACATACAGGCAAACAATATTCACACAAAGCACACAAGGCCTTAGGTTTAGGCTTGCATGAGGTTCAGGTACTACCCTCTTTCAGTTTGTTGGTTAAAACCTGTCCTACCAAAAGTAACCGGGTTCTAGAGGTCCCAACGTCACTGGATTGCTTTCATTGTTCATTGTTTCGATTTAGCCACTGAACTGGCGACCGAAATATTCCAGGAAAGCAACCCTCAATTGAGTGTAGTATCGAGTATCAACCAACCTCGGACTGCACCAAAGTCAGTTATCTCACTACCCTAAAAAGGCTAAGATGGTCAATTAAGGTTCTAAGGTCAGTTGATGCTTCACGACACCACGCGGCGGCCCCGTACTCTCCTTGACTGAACTCAAGGGTTACCGGTACACACCAAAGTGCCACATCAACGTAGCAGACTGCTTCAACCATGTCGGTATACCCCGCACAGTTCCCTCACAGTCTTGTTGCTACCCTAAAAAAGTTTCCCCAGATCCGGGTTAGGATCTATAAAACTCCGATACAAAGCCCATAAATGTAAAGCGAACAAAGCAATCAATTGAAAGTAAAGGTGATCTAAACCCTAAGGTAACCCCACTTTAAAGTCTCCCCAGCAGAGTCGTCAGTTCTGTGATACGGTGGGAGAACTGACTAGTGTTTTGCGTTCGTATTCGCACTTGTGCGGTTGAGCAAGAGTCGCCACCGACTTTTTATTTTATCCTAAAGGAAAGGTTAAAAAAGCACAGCAAAAACCTTTTGAGATATTTCGTGGGTTCGGGGGGTAGATTATGAAAAGGGAAGGTATTAGCACCCTTTTCATCCATGGTTATCCATGGGCTCTTAGTTACTTGGTTTTTTAGATCACTTGCCTTGTTTTTCGATTGCTTTGAAAATGGTGTGTGTGTGGGTGCTTTTTGAAAATGTTTTGGAAAAAGATGCCTTGTCTTAGGCAACTAATGTATTTGACTCGTGTTTGAGTGTTTTACAAAAGTGTGAATCTTTTCGAAAAGATGTTTTCAAATGTTTTTGAGAGTTTGTTTGAAAGTGTTGTGGATTGTGGTTTTTGAAAAGAAGGCAAGCGTTTTTGCAAGTTTGATCTCAAGTAACTAAGAGTTTTGTCTACCCTATTGTACTCAAAGGTTTTTGTTATGTTTTAACCCCTTTTAACAATTTTGTTCCACCATTGAAATTGATGGACAATCTTGCGTTTAGGAAGTTTATTCGGGACGGGCGCGGGTCATCGTATGGACCATGAATGCAATGATGCCAAGTGTCTTTGGCAATTTGCTTTGAAG
This sequence comes from Vicia faba, assembly GCA_948472305.1. Taxonomy (NCBI): domain Eukaryota; kingdom Viridiplantae; phylum Streptophyta; class Magnoliopsida; order Fabales; family Fabaceae; genus Vicia; species Vicia faba. The sequence goes on along the minus strand of OX451740.1, from coordinate 1,202,234,400 downwards.
GGACTATGATCATTCCGTTTAGGCAACATTTTGAGGGACTAATGATCATTTGATTTTGTTTTGCCAAAGATACTCGACGTGCAAGCATGGCCCATTTTGGAAGGCAACATGTGGGATTACCCTAGGGGGGTGCAAGTGTGATTGTGTATTGATTACATGTATTTGTCTTTGTATTAGGTTATCTAGCGTTTGATTTTATGTACATACAAACCCTAGGTCTAACCATGGCATAATTGAAAACTGTAAATTGCGGAATGTAAAATCTACGCTATTACAAAATAGTGTCCGGGATTGGGGGTATAAATGTACAAAGGGGATGAGACTTATAGTACCCGAATAAATTACAACCAAATCGAAGTCACAATCAAATGTAAATATCGAATATACAAGTATAAGATAAAGATGTGTATAGGGCAATGTGAATGTATTTGTGTAAGTGTACAAGTGTATATGTATATGAATTGTGTAATTATGTACAAGTGCGAATTTGGATTTGAAACGTATTAGGGCTTTTTTTGACCTAGATAAGTGTTTTTTAAATGAATCTTTGATTTTTGTATGTTTAATTATGTGTAAAAGAAAATGTTTTAATTAGAAAATGTATCTTTATTTGCAAAGAGTATTTTGATTAAATGTTGTGAATTTAATATTTAGAAAAAAAATGTATTTAAATCATTATGCACAAATGTGTATGTTAATTAAAAAGTTTTCAATTTAATTATGTATGAAAAAGTATTTTATTTATTTTGATGTACAAAATATGTTAAGAAAATTAAATTATGCAAGAAAATGTGTATTTATTTTAGTATGTGCAAAATATACTTTTATTAAAAAGAGTAAACAAAATAAAAGAAAGTATTTTCAAATTAATATATGACAAAATGCTAAGTTAAAAATGTATGGTTTAGTAAGGAAAGAAAAAGATTAGTGTTAATAAAAATATTTGTAAAAAAAAGGGTTAAGTTAGTTAATAATAAAAAGAAAACAATTTGTTTTATAAAGAGTTTGCTTTGTATAAGTGAGTTTAGAATTTTAATGGGCTTTAGGGAGCTTCAGAACGGGTTAAGCCCATGTTAATCTTGAACGAAATTAGGGTTAGTGATTGTTAGTTCAGTTTGGTAATGAAAGTTTTAGGGTTAGCGAGGCAGCGACGGCGCGTTCGTCTTCTCCGATCATCTTCACTTCCCTGAATGCTTCCTCCGGCCACCAGCGCTACCCTCAGACCTCTCTTCCCTCCAGCTCAGTGGATTCGTGGTTCAAGGTTTGTTTCAATGTTCCTTTTTTCTCTTCTGTGAATGATACGCGTTTTAGATTTGTTTTAAGTTGAGTTTTCATTGTTATGAGGTGAAGGGGAGCAAAAAAAGGAATAACGCTCACTACCTGACCTTAGAGGAGGAGGAGAGAAGAGTGGAGGCGCTGAGGAGGCCGGAGCGAGCGGAGGTTCGGTGATGAAGCTGGAAGCTTGCTTTGCTTTTGAAGCTTTCCTGGTATTTTCGTTCTTACCTCTTGTTATGAAGGGTTTTATGATGATGTATACTGAGAACCTTTAATTCACTTCTTTATCCCTTCTTCTGTGCCACTGTTGCCTTTGCCTATGATGCTTCGAATTGTTGCCTTGATGAACTTTCTCTTCTTCTCTCGTGTTGCCTTGATTTGTTTCTGCTTACGTGCTTGACGCTGTATGACTTGATTTGTTCCCCCCCATGATGAACTTACAGTTCTGAGGGGCTCGTATTTGTTGCCTAGATGCTTGAGAGGTGCCTTTCTGAGATGTTTGCTGGCTTTGAACTTCTGTTGAATTGGATGTTGTGTGTTATCTTGAACTGTGATGCTTTCTGAAATGCCTCTTCTTCTGGAATGCTGTATATTTGTTTGGATGCTATGTATTGCCTATGATGAGGAAAGAAAAACTCTGAGGCTTAGGAGTTGGTTTCATGCTTGACAGTAGGTTGAGGGATTTGGATTTTGTTTATCAGTTTTGCAAGCTAGGCCATGTTTTGATGGTTTGGCTTTTGAGATTAAGGCAGGGTGTTGGTTTTATCTGGTTTTTATGTTAGCTTGGCTTGGTAACTTAGTTTGCAGGTTATGGTGGTTCAGGTTTTGAGGCTTGGGTTTAACACAGTTTTGGTTAGGTTATGCTTCAGTATGTTGTTGGACTTAACAGGGTTTGAGGTGTTTTAGGTTATGGTGGTGCTGGTATGAAGTTTGAGATGTTCAGTGTTTGATGTTTTTTTTTATTTGCTTCAGTTTGGATGATAGGCAGGTTGTGAGTTTTGAAAAGTGTTTGATAACTTGTGAGGTTTCAGTTTTGTAGGTATTGTGTTTGGTTGTTCAGTTTATGTGGTTGGGCAGGGTTGATGAGGTTGGATAGCATGGTGGTTCTGGTTCAAGCTTGTTGATTTATTTGTTTGACAGGGTAGCAGTTAAGGCTACTGCAGATTGGTAGTTTTGCTTATGTGTTGACAGTATGGTTGAGCTTGCAATGGGTTTGAAGTATTTCTGAGTTCTTTGTATATCTTTTTTTCTCTCTTGCTATGCTGAACTGTTTTGTATTGGCTGGTGGATTTGTATATCTTTTTTCTGTCTTCTCCTCACTCTCTGAACTGAGTTCTCTATATCTGTGTTACATCTTTTCTGCTGTATACCCTCCTGTCTATGCCTAAGACCTGAACTCTGCCTACTGCTGCTTTATCTCTCTTTTCTTCCATAGTACAACTTTGAATATATTATATGATTTATGTTGTACTTTCTCTGAAGGGGCCCTACTGGTGGGAAATGATGATTTTAGATTTTTGCTACTTGCATGACACATTTTCTGCATCTTTTTTTTTGTCTCTTTGGACAACTTTGACAGTTTTGATAGCAACTTGTACTACTTTGATTTCTTTGTGATATCTTTGAGTATATTTTGGCATTTGATAGGAAGTGGGAATTGGATTTGAACTAATACAGTTTGAACTTTGGATTTGAGATTCTATACAGCTTTGAATTTTGGAACTTATACTTTTGACATTTGCATTTCATGAATAAAAAATCTTCCCTCTCTGTGAACCGGGAGAAATCCCGTGATTTGCAGAGAGGGTCAACTGATCCCAGTCAGTGGCCTCTAATGATGAGCAATTTTAACTGTCTTTTAATTTCAACTGCTTTCTGACTTTTTTCTTCTCTTTTTGCAGATAAAACATGGAGCACCGGAGCGGAGTGAAGAATGAAGAATATTAGAAAATAGGATAGCTTTTTATTTTATGTAATATTTAAATTAATGTAAATTATTGTCTGTAATTTAAATTATAAACAACAATTTGTACAAATAATTCAAATATCAATAAAATCCAAATTATCCAATTAATTCTAATTTTCTTTATTGTTTATTTATTTATTTAAAATTCTTGGAATTAAAACAATTGAAAAATAAATTTCAATCATTCAATTTTAGAATAATAAATAACTTAAATAAAAACAACATTGATCAATTAAACCTGTCTTATTCAAAATCCAAAGCAAAGCAGCAGTCAACCAAATAGACTGATCAAACGCATTCCTTCTTCACTGATTTGCCATAAACACTGTGAATCCAATACTGCACATACTGTATCTGACTGGCTCAATCAAAATGTACTGAATTCAAACCACTATCTCTTTTACTGATTAAATCAAGATAATGCGAATTTAACCCGAATCTCGGAATAAACTGCAAAGTGCTGTAGAATTTTAATCTTTCTGAGAAAATGCCCATAAAACCTTAACTCCCGATTAAATGCCAAATAACGCTCGCCTGATCACAATTGAACCAAAAATCATCCAAACCCTAAGCCCACTGTATGAAACAATCCAAAGCTCTGAAAATCAGAAAAAACCCTAAATTTGCTTGACTGTCAAGAAAAGTCCATTTGTCCGATTCCTGAGCCAGTTTGAAAAGTCAGGAAATGTCTGAAGCTGAGATTTCTTGTAGAAAAGCGCGAGGGCAAATTTTGGGGTACAACATATACTAATTCGACCCTAACGGTCTTGCTATAGGATTATGCCACGTTTCGAACATGCAGGACAATGCTTCTTTCATCTTTCCACGTGTCCCCAAATGCTCCAACACATAACTTTCAAACTTTGAAAGTCCCGCTTCCATTTGAATTTAACATGCTTTGGTGTTTCTCCGTTTCGAACGCTTTTCCCAAACATAGCCTCGCTGTTGTTTCGAGACTCCTCTGGACATGTTCCCATAATTGCCGTTCGAAGCTTCAAGCTTTGACACACTTATTCGAAACACTGCTTCTGCAACTTCGAAATTTGGCATTTAATTCTATTTCGATCAGAACATTTAATTCTTTTGGCTTCTAAATAACATTATCAAAATCTTCAGCCAACAAATTGCCCCTTTAAAATATGTATTTCGATTTCTTTGAGAAATACCTATTTTAAATATTTACACAAGATTTTGATAGGACTTTCGAATCATCGTAACATTTAATGTCTTTGACTCCAGTCACATCAATCATAACACCTTTTGGATTCCTTAACCTCCCGGAGTCACTTCACAGCGTGGTGCAGTTATAAGTAATGATTATCTTTTTTAATCACGCCTATTACCTATGCTAATTTTCACGCCACCTCTTCATCATACCAACCCATGATCTCCACGTATCATACTTCTATTCGGTGGATGCTTAAACTTCCCCATTATAAAACGTCAACTTAATCTTCTTCTTTTCTTTTCACACTCTAAACCTTTCATACTCTGAATTTTTACCCTCCTTCTCTCACAAAACAATCTAAGCTTCCAAAAAATGTCTTCTTCTACTTCATCCCAACTCAAGAAAGTCTCCAAGAAGAAAGGAAAAACTACAGGAGCTACTATGGAGAGTAAAATCATCACCATTTAAGGCCAATCTGCTCTTGCTCCTCACATGATTTCCAAAGAAAAGGAAATGCTGTACGCGTCACAGGTACTCATTCCTACCCACGTTGCTGGTAAGAGGCTAGCCTTAAATGGCCCTCTTACAGTTTTTGAAATATTAAAGGACACCAGGACAATTTTTCCCGTCTGTTATAGCTTCAAACCCTTATTCAACAAAATGGATGCCCCTAGGGTCGTAGAATCTCCTAGTTCAAATGCCGTAGAAACCCCAACCGTTCCTCCCAAGGACCCCTTTGTTTTGGATTATGTAAAAAGCAATTTTAAGCCATTTCGATCTTGCCCTACTTCTGATATCGCTTATCAAAATTGGTTCACAAAGGTAGAAGCCAAGAAATCCCAGCAATAGGAAGAATTAGGCATTTATAACCTGATTAAGCTATCGAAACCTGGATTTACCTACAGCCATCCTCTGCTATTCGCGTCCCTTTATTTCTGGGACAGTACCTACAACACTTTCCATCTCCCAGGTGGAATGATCACCCCCACCTTCTTCGATATAGCAGCCATCACTGGGCTGTCGCCAGTGGGAGAAACTTACGTTCCTGACAACGAAGAGCACTCAAGCATAATTGACTTCGAAGTCAAGTTAGCCAGCTTTTCCAAATTTATCAGCCATTATCATGCTGAAGGGGACAATGTGTCTGACGTAGAGCACATTGCTTTTTTAACCCTGTGGCTGTCTAGATACGTTTTCTGCAGTAGATCCCTGCAGGTAGCTAGCAGGTTCATTCCTCTAGCCAGGGATTTACATGAAAATCGAAAAGTGTGCCTAAGTGAATTACTCTTAGTTGACCTCTATGAGAGCCTGAGGTCAGCTGTTTCGAGCCTCAAATCCCACACCTCCAAAAACATTTTATTGGCTGGCCCATTTTGGTTACTCCAACTATGGCTAAACGCCATGTTTGAACCTTCCTTATCAACCGCCAATACCATTGATGAGCAAGATTCTGAAATAAGTGATAGGATAGTCGAAGGCACTAGGCTTCGAAGACTAACTCCTAATGATGACAAAGATGACTTCAAGGTTCAATTCTCGAAGTACATCATGATATTCTCCAAAAGGCACAAGTTCGAAGAGAGCATGGCGCCTTTTTCTTCGAGGGCTCATGGACCTTCTTGGTTCACCATGGCTCTCTCAGAAGCCATCAAGAGTAAGGAGATTCAGGATGTATGGAGAGCTTTCTTGCTGCCTAGACTCATCTCTTCAAGGATAACCCCAGCCAAGAACCAAATTATTCTCTTTGCCTACCAACCAAACTTCGTTTCGAGGCAGTTTGGCTTATGCCAACTGATTCCTGAACCTTTGTTCCAAACTGAGAGCGCCATCACTTCTGGCCGAACTTTCAAGGCAAGGGAAGCCAAGATCCAGCAAGAACAATATCAAGGCTTTGCCCAATTTGAACTGATAGCCTTCGAACCTACCCATCTCGCAGCCAAAGGATTTCTGGAGTGGTGGATTAAGTTTTATCAAACTTGCATGTTCGATACTCTTACGATTCGACAGAAACTAATTGATGCCTTCGATGTGCAGGTACCAGCAAAGAAAGGTATGTTTACTCATGCCAAAGAGATTAAAGCTTTTCAAAATTATTTTGAAACCACTTACGACCCCACGCGCTTGGACTCCACTGTGCATCAAGCAGCTGAGACCTTGAAGGAAAAATTTAAACAAAAAGTTTCTAAGCTAAAACTTCCTTCAGGGCTGTCACCTGAGGATAGGTATAGGTTGGCATTCGAAATGCATCCACCTAAATTTCCCAGATTACCTACCTCAGAACTGGCTCTGGCTTGGTTTCCCCCATATCCATGGTGGTTTACTTGCAAAGAGATGTTCAAATATCTTCAGAGGAAACCAAAGCCATCTGAGACTGTGACATGGGCTCGATACTGGCTTCATGATTTCCCAGGACACCTTCAATACGACCTTTCTTCCATGTCAATTAAATCTGATCAAGGCACAGGTGCGAATGCTTGGGAAAAATCCCAAATGTCTTTTATTTTCCATATCTTTAACCTTTGCTTTAATTGTTTTGATTTTCAGCTATCAGGATAAAGACAGCTGCCTCGAAATCGAAGGAAGGGAGTGCCTCTCAAGCCTCCATCGAAACTACCGAAAAAGCTAATCCACCCGAAACAACTACTACTGCTGCAACTACAACAACCACAATAACGCCAACAACAACAAGTGCTCCAATTCCAACGGTAATCACTTAGCCTTGACATTTCGAATTCGCTCAAGCTTTGTGGTTTATATCTAACTTTTCGTTAAAATTCTTTCAGACCAACAAGCTTCCTCCTACTACTCTCAAGAAGCGGAAATTAAGCACTACTGGGGAAGACCCCAAGGCTGGAGGAAACTCAAATACTGCTTCGAAGAAGAAGCTAAAGAAAGATACTCCTAAAAGCACTGTTCCGACTAGTGTCTCTGGACTCGATTCCAGGGATGCTGCTCCCTTACCTAAATCCAAAAATCCACCTTCGACCTCCAACCCACCGTTGGAACGTATAGCTAGTAACCTCTCCTCTGAGGGTCCACAGGTAAATCGAACTTCTAAAAATTGTTTCCAACACTAACTTCTTATTACCTTGGTGAATGTTTTTTCTTTAACATTTTGTTGTTCCTTGCAGAACATTTTGAATCCCACTTCCACCATTTCGACCTCACCATCCGGAGCTGCCGCTCCGCTCAACTCCTCTCCTCAAGGGGATTCCAGCAACTTGGTCCAAAACAAAGGTTCTTCCAATGTGGCGGTTGTGGCTGGAACTTCTGATCAGCAGGAGGATCAAGGTACCTCCATTCCTCCGAAAGAGGTGAACGAAACAATACTTCAAACGTCTACAGAGGATTTACAAAGGGCTTCTCTTCAAAAGTCCCCTCTTGAAACTCTTCAAGAGGACCCAAAGGACACTCAGACTGAAGAAGAGAAAGCTGACTCTAGGCAAGGTGCCGAAGAATCTGCAGACGAAGAATCTGAGGGGGAAAGTGCCAATGACGAGGAAAATGTCAATGACGGTTTAACTGCTGGGACGGAATCTAACGCAAATAGCGGCGAAAGGGATGGTATCGAAGTGGTAGATTTGGACGAGGATGAAGAAGACCAAGAGCACGAAGCAAATGAAGGGGATGGTGGTGCAATCAACGAAACCCTAGAGGTTGAAACAAACGTGGTTCCCCTACGCGTGGAATTCCCCCAATCCTCTCCGTCTCGAATGACTGACGAGGAACTGGCACTTCTGAGGCGAAATGACCCCATTGGGTACATGAAGGCAAAGTTGGCTCAGAGGGACGTCCCACTCGCTAGGGCTGGCACAAGTTCAACCAGTTATCCTCTTCCCACAGATGAAAGAGTTGTTCTTCTTAACAAAATTAGGAGAACTATTCTCAATGTGGATATATTCGAAGTGCTAAAGCAAGATAGTACTGCTTGCTATACTATGAAGGAGCTGCTCACAAAGGTCAATCTTTCCACCTGCTCCTTGCCAATTAGTACTCTCTTGTTTGATCTTCAGAATTTGTTGGACAACGTAACTGGCTACCTTCTCCAAGACGAATCTGCTGCCAAGAAGGTTCACGAGAAACGCATTGCCATGGATGCCGCTTATGAACAAGCTTCGAAACTTTCTCAGGAAGCTGAGGATCAAGCTATGCATCTGAAGCAGGCGAAAACTGAATATGAGGCTCGAGCTGAGTCCATTCTTATTTGGGAAAGGCAGATTCTGGAGCTTCAGCAGAAAGTTAAGGAGGCTAAGGAACAACAACTAGCCTTCGAAACTAATCCTGCAGGTAACCAATTCGAAGAGCTTCTCAACCAGGGGCTTGCAGAAATGGAGACTGCAGAACAACTTAAAGGAGAAGTGGCGACCTTGGAAGGTGCCAGGCGGTTTGCTCAGCAGAAACTTGAAACATTTCGAAGCACCTTTAATCGATTGAAAAACAATGCTTATTTCTAGATTTTGATGTTTATCTGACTATAACTTTGGTTTCTTACATGTAATATTCGAACAACGCCATTTTGGCATTCTATCTTGCCATCTTGGCTTTTTATAATATTTTGTTTACGTTGTTACTATTCGAATCTCCCGCAGGCTTGGCTTATATTTCTTTAGATATTTCCCATTAACCTTTAGGACACGTTTATCATCCAAGAGTTCTTCGACTTCGTATGCATTGTTTGAGAACACTTTTAATATTCGAAAAGGTCCTTCCCAATGAGGTGACCATTTACCTAACGCTTTATTCTTCTTATCCATAGGCAATATGACTTTCCAAACCAAGTCATTAATAATGAATACTTTTTTCTTCACCCTTTTATTGTATGTTCTGGCCACTCTTTCTTTTTGCCTCATCAAAATTTCCAACGCATGTAATCTAATTTCGTCCAACTCAACTAATTCATTCATCATCATTTCCCAATATAATGCAGCTGGGATTTCGTTTTGTCTCTGAATTCGAACTGATTGCAGATGAATTTCTACTGGTAACACTGCATCATGCCCAAATGTAAGTTGGAAAGGCGTAGTGTTAGTAGCTTCCTTAGGAGATGTTCTACAAGCCCATAACACTTGGTCCAGAGTTTTGTGCCAATTTCTTGGCCTCTTGCCAATATGCTTCTTGATTAATCCTATTATTATTTTATTTGCTGCTTCGAATTGTCCATTTGCTTGAGCATAATATGGTGTTGATGTTAGCAATCTAAACCCCATTTCTTGGGCAAATCCTTGCATCTTTCTACCAGTAAATACGGAGCCTTGGTCTGTAGTTATGCTTTCTGGCAATCCAAACCTATAGATAATGTGCTTTTGTATAAATTCGATAATTGCCTCTTGATCAGCAACTACCAGAGGTATAGCTTCGATCCATTTGGTAAAATAATCTACTTCCACCAAGATATATTTCTGTCCTTTGGACGAAGCAGGATTTATTTCTCCTATCAAATCCAATGCCCATCCTCTAAATGGCCATGGTTTGATGATCGAATGCAACTCGCTTGCAGGGGCATGTTGAATTCCTGCATGTTTCTGACACTCCTCACATCCTTTAGCAAAGTCTATGCAATCTTTGAGCATGCTAGGCCAATACAAACCGTATCGAAATAGCAACCATTTCATTTTATGGCCTGCTTGGTGTGCCCCACATGCCCCATTATGGACTTCAGACAATGCTAAATATGCCTCACTCTCTCCTAGGCATTTCAATAATACACCCTCTTGGGTCTTTTTGAATAATTCGTTCCCCATGAGGAGATATGACAATGCTCTATATTTTGTTTTTCTATCCACCTTTAGAGTTGGGTTTGCTAAATAACTCTTCAATGGACTTCGCCAGTCTGCATCTGACAAAGTATCTATGGCTAGTATTTCGAATCCCTGTTTCTCAGCATATCCCAATCTCATACTCTCCAGATCTGATGGTGTGAATCTAGTAGCCATAACTCTTCCCCTTAATTCGACCAAATCCTTAAAATTCTTGGTAGATACTTTATAACCTGAAGCCAACTGCGCTAGGTCATTTGCTTCTTGGTTCTCTATTCTTGGTATGTGTTGAATATCCATGTATTCAAATTTCCTTAATAGCCTATTGACTATGACGAAGTATACCATTAAATTTTCCTTTATGCACTTGTATTCCTTCGTGATTTGTTTGACCACCAATTCAGAGTCTCCTTTAATTTCGACTCTGGTTGCCCCCAATTCCAACAAAGCTTCAAGTCCAACAATGAGCGCTTCATATTCAGCTTCGTTGTTCGAACAACGAGGACCATCTAATTTATACTTGAATTTTGTTGGAATTCCTTCAGGAGAAATTAGAAGGATTCCAACACCACTTCCATTCCTGTGGGTTGAACCATCGAAGTACAATTTCCATGGTTGCATTTCGATGTAGCTCATGCTTGTCTGCTCAACCAACGAATGATCCACAATGAAATCAGAAATCACTTGACCTTTCATAGCTTTTAAAGGCATGAAAGTCAATGAATATTCTGTTAAGGCTAAAGCCCACTTGCCAACTCTACTATGCATTATTGGTTTTGAAAGCATATGTTTAATGACATCGAAGTGAGATGAAACATAAACATCAACAGGTTTTATATAATACTTGAGTTTCATACAAGAGAAATACAAACAGAGACATAGCTTTTCTAAATTGCTATATCTGGTCTCTGCATCATTTAGCACTCTACTTAAATAGTATACGGCTCTTTCGACGCCATTGTTATCCTCTTGTGCTAGCATACTACCTATACTAACTTCAGAGGCAGATATGTACAATCTCATGGGCTTCCCCCATGATGGTGGAGACAAAAGAGGAGGCTGGGAAAGATATTCTTTTATTTTGTCAAACGCCTCCTGGTGAGCTTCGTTCCATTCGAAGGCTTGACCTTGCTTCAGACGAAGTAATGGAGAGAAAGCTTGGGTTCTTCCACTCAGGTTCGAGATGAATCTTCTGAGGAAGTTAATTTTCCCTAGCAAAGATTGCAACTCCCTTTTTGACGCAGGTGCTTTCGTCTCCATTATTGCTTTGGTCTTGTTCTGGTTGATTTCGATTCCTTTCTTGTGGACCACAAAACCAAGAAAGTCTCCAGCCTGCACAAAAAATGCACATTTAAGGGGATTCATCTTTAAGCCATGCTTTCTCATTCGTTCGAATGATTGGCTTAAATGATGCAAATGTGCTTCTGCAGATATAGATTTGATGACTATATCGTCAATATACACCTTGTGATCGGTGGATCTGGAACTGACTGTTTAAAGTTGGTTCGCGAAATGTCGCGGAAGCAAGAGTCGCCATCGTCTTTTATTTTCTCCAAATGGAAAGGACAAAAGCACAGAAAAATTCCTTAAAGAGATTGCTCTCGGTTCGGGAGGTAGGTTATAGAAAGGGAAGGTGTTAGCACCCTTTCTATCCATGGTTATCCATGGGCTCTTAGATAATTGCTCATTTGTGTTTTCAAAAATGGTTTGTTTGCTTTTACACGAAATATTGACCTTAAAACATGTATAAAAAGATTGGTTTGGTTAATTTAAACATTTTTCATATATTTAATTGATTTAATTGAATTAATATAAATAAAAATCCAAATAAATAAATAAAAAATGAGAAAATACTTCCCTTTGGGCCAAGTGGTCGTGCATATGCTTGGAATGATGAATCATGGAAGAGAAATGGGCCCATTAGCATTTTTAGGTCATTTGGATCAAAGTTGACTTTTCAAAATATCCAAAAATTTCCCAACTTCCACAAGGCATAACTTGCTCAATTTTTAAGCTTTTCTCATGTTCTTGGACATTTTGGAAAGGTCTTTGAGTCCTCTAACCAATGCCTTTGGTCCCATGGCATTTTGATTTTCCAATCTCAAGTTATGGCCTTTGACTTAAAGTCCCTTTTTGTTGACTTTTGAAAATGACCTATAATGTTGAAATTGATAACTTTTTGTGAGAGCATTTCTTGGACTTGAAGTATGAAGATGAGTTGTAGGAAATGTCTTTCTCTTCAAAATGAGCTTTGGATGGAATTTTTCTGATAATCCATGTGAAAGTTATGCCCTGGTCAATTTCAGTTGACTTTTTCAACTGTCCAAATAAGGAAACTTTTGCATCTTGATGATTTTCTGAGCCAAATTTTGAGAATCATGATCAAGCATTGATCAAATGATGTTTGTGGCTTCAAAATGATATATTGACCAAAAATTTGAACTTTTGACTGTCAAATGACCATTTTGCCCCTACAGTTGACTGTAGTGCAATTTAGGGTTTTGACTGTGCAATTTTGAGCTGAATGCCTTGAAACTTGATATGAGGATGCTTGACCATATTTGTAGGCATATGAGACTTGATTGGGCCTTTTAAAACTTCATTTTCTTGATCAGAACTCAAACCCTAGTTTTGACTGTATAGGAGACCTTTGCACTGCAACCCTTGGGGAATTTTGCAGCTTGACTTGGCAATTTCTTGAAGAATATGGGAGGGCAAATTTTGGGGTACAACAGTTTCCCCTGTTCAATCTTCTTAGACCTGAGGATGCAGATTGGCTGACGTGCCTTTCGTAATCCGAAGGTGGAAGATGATTGAACACTAAAGTGCCCAGAAATTTGCGCTCACGTGTTAGCAGTGTGGTAGGAATGGGCTTATAGATGCCATTTAGAGATTGCTGGATATGATGATGGGCTTATAGATGCCATCTGGATGTTGATCGCGTAGGAGATTCCTTAGCGAGAACCTGCATACCTGCAAAACAGAAAATGATTACCTAACATGTTGCAGGAGCTGATTTTCAGATGCTTGGTATAGATGTGTCCTGACTGGTTACAAGAGCTGGATCTGGAGCTTCAAACGGTGATGAATGAACCAGGGATGGTTACTACCTTAGCATGAATGGTAAGAGAACCTTGGGTGACTTTAACTTCAACAACGCTCGTTGAGAAAATCTTGGTGGGAATTACCATCTTCGCAGTATCGGGAAGAGAACCAAAGGAAATTATAATCTGAAAGGGAATTACATCTCACGCACCGTCGGGGAGAGAACCAAAGGAAATTATAATCTGAAAGGGAATTACATCTCACGCACCGTCGGGGAGAGGACCATAGGAAATTATAACCTAAAAGGGAATTACATCTCACGCACCGTCGGGGAGAGGACAATAGGAAATTATAACCTAAAAGGGAATTACATCTCACGCACCGTCGGGGAGAGGACCATAGAAAATTATAACCTAAAAGGGAATTACATCTCACGCACCGTCGGGGAGAGGACCATAGGAAATTATAACCTAAAAGGGAATTACATCTCACGCACCGTCGGGGAGAGGACCATAGGAAATTATAACCTAAAAGGGAATTACATCTCACGCACCGTCGGGGAGAGGACCATAGGAAATTATAACCTAAAAGGGAATTACATCTCACGCACCGTCGGGGAGAGGACCATAGGAAATTATAACCTAAAAGGGAATTACATCTCACGCACCGTCGGGGAGAGGACCATAGGAAATTATAACCTAAAAGGGAATTACATCTCACGCACCGTCGGGGAGAGGACCATAGGAAATTATAACCTAAAAGGGAATTACATCTCACGCACCGTCGGGGAGAGGACCATAGGAAATTATAATCTCAAATAAAGACCTAATAACTTCTACTGAGTCTTCATCAGAAAAATCTGTTGGGAGTCAATTTAGCTGGACTAGAGAAGGCCTTGGACTGGATAAGAAATCTTTGGAGTTGATTAACTGAACCGGTCTAGGTCTTGAAAGATGATTGAGAATTTAACTGAATCTTTCCTGAAAGGTAAAAGTCAGTCATATGCAATGCATGATATGGATCAAGCAATGACGTTCTCAACATAAATGAGATTTGTATGATGCGTCTATGCATGCTGTAATGATGTATGTGATGTTTTAGGAATGTATATTTCGTTAGGAAAGTAAATCCTTGACGGGTACCGGGAAGTCACTCCTGGGCTGATGTTGAAGAATAAGCTTTTACTTCCGCTGGGGATGATAGTTGCAAGAATACCGGTAGGAGAAGATAACTCCGTTGGGGACTAAACTTGGCGAATGGGAGATTCTGCGGGGGGGAAAATACTCTAGTGACCATGCTGGGGAGTGATACTCTGTGGGGAGAGAGAGGTTTTTGCTGAATGTTGATGATACCTTGCTGGGGATATCCTTGCTGTGTTGGAAGTATTGATAGACTTCGCTGGGGATAAGAAGGCTTCGTTGAGGACGATCTTTCCGTGGCTTTTGGCTGAGGATAACCCAGTTATATCCTGGTAGGGAAATAACTCTTTGAATAAAGCCGGACGACGCATTCGTGCTTTGCGAGGATAAGCTTCCAGAATCTGCTGGGGATAAGCTTGCTGCTTGAGGAGATGGACTCCAACTTTCCTGGGGGACTGGATTGGACTCTTCTGGGGAGATTTTGGACTGTAATTTTGTAAGTTGAAAGAGGGAACCTACGTAGGGTTTCCTGCTGATGAGCTCATGTAAAACCGCATCTGAAATGGAGAAGGAACCTGTGTAGGGTTACTTTGATGATGAGTTCGTGCAAAACTTCGTTCTTGGAAAGGGAGAACCTGTGTAGGGTTTCTGGGTGACGAGTCCATGTAAAACTGCATCTTGAAGAGAGGGAACCGGTGTAGGGTTGCTTGATGTCGAGTTCGTGTAAAACTTCGTTCTTGGAAAGGGAGAACCTGTGTAGGGTTTCTGGGTGACGAGTCCATGTAAAACTGCATCTTGAAGAGAGGGAACCGGTGTAGGGTTGCTTGGTGAGGTAAGTTCATGTAAAACTTCTTGATGAACCGGGGTGAGGTTATCTTGAGCTAAATCCATGTAAGACTTCTGGGGGGAACCGGGGTTAGGTTGCCGCAGGATAAGTTCATGTAAAACTTCTTGACGAACCGAGGTAAGGTCATCTTGAGATAGGTCCATGTAAGACTTCTGGAGGAACCAGGGTTAGGTTACGGCAGGATAAGTTTGTGTAAAACTTCTTGATGAACCGGGGTTAGGTCATCTTGAGATAGGTCCATGTAAGACTTCTGGAGGAACCGGGGTTAGGTTACAGCAGGATAAGTTTGTGTAAAACTTCTTGATGAACCGGGGTTAGGTCATCTTGAGATAGGTCCATGTAAGACTTCTGGAGGAACCGGGGTTAGGTTACGGCAGGATAAGTTTGTGTAAAACTTCTTGATGAACCGGGGTTAGGTCATCTTGAGATAGGTCCATGTAAGACTTCTGGAGGAACCGGGGTTAGGTTACAGCAGGATAAGTTTGTGTAAAACTTGAGATAAATCCGTGTAAGACTTCTGGAGGAACCGGGGTAAGGCTACCTGATTTTTAATGTTGATCTGGGATTTGTAAAGGTAAATGGTAATCATCTTTATATTGACCTTAGTGTTTTGGTTGACAGAGCAACTGGATCGTCTGGACGACTCATTATTGCCCCTGTTTCTGAGGTGAAGGGAGAAGATACCTGTGAGGTGCTGATAGCTTGTTGATAGACCAAGCTTCTTCTGGTAGGCAGGTGACAAGATGACAGGACATAGTCGTACGCTTTTGATCCCTAACTTTGCCTGGACCGCCCTTTCGGGTTTTCAGTCCATCGGGATACCCATTTTTGCCCAAGCCGCCTTTTCAGGTTTTCGACTTGCCGGGTGTACAGATTTTTTCATTTCATCCCTTCATTTTGCCCGAACCCTTTTGGTTCGCCGGGAAGCCCTTATTTTTGCCTAGGTGTGTCAACCTAGCGGGTCTTTGATTATGCGTAGTATTTTTCCGACTATGTCTGTTCTCAGAAAGTAGGGAGTTGCCCCTGTTAGAAGTGTTTTGTCATGCCCCAGATAGTGGGCAATGCTCCTACTGTGCCCCTTGATTGGAGGTACTTCTGTTCACAAGGTGTTCATCGTGCGAATTTCCCTGCTGTTCAAACAAATAGTCATATGCAAACAAGGTTATTTTAAGAATGCAAAAGCCTATGTCTGTCTTGAATTTTGAAAATGCATTTTTTGTAATATAGTGCGGTGTCAACTCAAGATTTTACAGCAAACCTTCAGGAGTCAGGATACCTTCATAACAGTATGCTTTCGAACCAACCCATGCTTCAACTAGGACTTTTAAGGGTTATATCGTGGCCTGGTTCATGGTTTAAGAAACAAGGGATAAAGGCTCAAATTATTTGTACCCACCCACTCTTCGTGATGTTCTCCAAACCTAAACTCAGTTGATCGTACGTTAGACCTTGTTTGAGTCTTTGCTCTGATTTTCCAATGATGGTTCGGATATTGGACGTTTATTTGAATATGCAGTCATTTTTGCTTTGGTTGTGAGACCTCTTGCTTTTTGTTATCCCTTTCTTTTTTTGCCTGAACTGTTTCCTTTTTGGAATTACAGTCAGCGGGATGCCCCAGTTTGGTAAGTCTTCCTTATTGGTTTTGACTTTTTGGGCTTTTCATTTATGATTTTTTTTTGATAATGACTGCCTGTCCTTATGATTGTTCGGAACCATCACTGTCTTTTGTTTTTGAAAAACTTTTGGTGCCATTCATTGTGCACTTGGATCAACTGAGAGAACTACCCTGCCCCAGGTTATGATTAAGGGTTTTGATTTTCGAAAATAAAAACTCCTACTTCTTCGGCTCTGATGGGTTGATGAGGGATTATCATCCTTATAACTCCAGTGTCTAGGGATTGAAACAATGCCTGTACCTCATCAGCGGGGTTTGTTCAAAAGCATACTGTAGATTGTGGTATCGTTTTCGTCATCCTCCCTCAAGAGGTTTAGAATTATCAATTAAGAGTTGACCATTGCAAGAATATGAAAGCAGTTTTAAGCATAGTAAACATAATTAAATCAAGACAGACATGTGTAATGCATTCATGAAATAAAAGAGTTTAACATGATAATTGTTTATCTGAACAAGAAAAGAAAAATACAACTTGAATTCAAATGAACAAAAATCTCTCGATCCTAGCCATGTTTTGGCAATGGAGCAGTGATCACGTTGGGAGTCTCGGCAGGCTCGAACTCGATCTCTTTGGCATCGATCATATTCTGAATTTTGTACTTCAGTGCCCAACAGTCCTCAGTATCGTGCCCCGGGCTATCGGAATGATAAGCACACCTTGCTTCTAAATTGTAGCTAGGAGAGGAGGTCTTAGGATTGGCAGGAGGGTTGATCACTGCAATCAGGTTCATCTTCAACATGTGTTGCAATGCTTGTGACCATGGCATGTTAATGTTGGTGAATTGCCTTTTAGGCCCGTCCGGCCTTTGCTGGTTTCCCTTTTGTGGTTGACGGCGTGGTGCAGAACCAGAGATCATGACTGCCCCTGCATGTTGATCACGGCGACTCTTTTGACTGTATGCAGCATTAGATTCCTTCTTTCCCGTGTAAGGCTTTTTATGAATGTCAGAAGGTGTGGCCTCTTGAATTTTCCCACTCTTGATACCAGCTTCAATTCTTTCGCCAGTCAGGATGAGGTCGGTAAATCCAGCAGATGAGTTACCAATGAGGTGATTGAAGAACGGCCCAGATAGGGTCCCCAAGAACATATCAACGAGTTCCCGGTCAGTTAATGGAGGCTGCACCCTTCCAGCAAGGTCTCTCCATTTCTGTGCATACTCTTTGAAACCTTCGCCTGCACCCATAGACATTCCCTGAAGCTGAGTGCGTGTGGGAGCGAGGTCGGCATTGTACTGGTAATGCTTGTAGAAAGCAGTGGCTAAGTCTTCCCAGGTACGAACATTGGCTCCATTCAATTGATAAAACCACTCGAGCTGAGTCCCTGAAAGACTCTCTTGGAAAAAATGGATCCATAAGTTTTTGTCAGCTGTATAGGGTTGGATCTTCCTTGTGTAAGCCCTGAGATGCAATTTAGGACAGGATGCCCCATCGTATTTAGCAAAGGCAGGTGCCTTAAACTTGTGCGGGATCACTACCCCAGAAGATAGACCTAGATCCTCGAAGTCCAGGCCGGGCACTTTTTGTATCTCCATAGCACTGAGCCGGTCTTCCAACTGTTTGTACTTATCCTCAGCCGGAGGGTACTGCTCGTTGTTGAAATCTGTCTCGTTGTCGGAGACCACCGGACTAGGCACCTCTCTCTCATGGCGACTGCTTTCCCTCACAGACGGAGTAGTCCTCTCAGTTTCAGTCTGCGGTGTGTTCCCAGATCCGCGTCTAGGGTTGAACAAAACAGTCCTCTTCTTCTTCTTGTCCTTCTTCAAGAGCAGAGCCTTCAGATCTTGTTGCCCCTGGGTCAAATTCATGATCAGCCCTTGGAACTGGGCGTTCTGAGCCTGGAGGGCCTTGATAGACTGCTCAGCTGATGATTCAGGATTCATGACGATCGGCTGAAATAAACAGCGAAGGAGGGTAAGCAACCTGTCAAAGGGATACCTGCAATGCAATGAGATGTATGATATGCATGCAATGATTTCAAGGATCTCGCGGGGTAAACAGAGAAACTTGTTAGAGTTGAAAATCGGTAACTTGATTGAAGGTGCTTCATGTTGTGGAAAGTCCTTCTTCAAGGGTCAAAGGCTCACCATATCCAGTGGGTCATAGCCCCTTACACCCTTGGCTAGAGGAAAATAAATCCCCTTTGCCCCTTGCTAGGTGTTTGATTCATCATGACCTGCATCACAAGCCCTTGAGATCCTTGAAATGGGTTAGGATGTATGCAATGGCATGATGTCATGATGCATGGGGTGATATGAATAAACCCTGTTATGAGTCCTTATTAAGGACTGTAACAAAAACCTGCGAGAAATTCGAGTGTCAGATAACGAGTATGCAAATAGGCAAGTATGAAGGCACACAAGTCACACAAGACAAGCCCTTAAGTTTTAAGGCCAGCATGGGGTCTGGGTGGTACCCTCTTGAAGTTGGTGGGTTCAACCTGTCCTAATCAAAGTAACCGGGTTCTAAGGTTCCCAATATCCCGGGATTGCTTTCATTGTTCATCGTTTCGATTTAGCCACTGAACTGGCGACCGAAATATTCCAGGAAAGCAACCCTCAATTGAGTGTAGTATCGAGTATCAACCAACCTCGGACTGCACCAAAGTCAGTTATCTCACTACCCTAAAGAGGCCAAGATAGTTCAATTAAGGTTCCTAAGGTCTGTTGATGCTTCACGACACCACGCGGAGGCCCCGTACTCTCCTTGACTGAACTCAAGGGTTACCGGTACACACCAAAGTGCCACATCAACGTAGCAGACTGTTTCAACCATGTCGGTATACCCCGCACAGTTCCCTCACAGCCTTGTTGCTACTTTCTAAGAAGGTATCCCTCAGATCCGGGTTAGGATCTATAGAACTCCCAAGCAACCCACAATAATAAAGCAAGCAAAGAAGACAATTGAAAACATAGTTATGAACTAGCCCTAAGGTACACCTTACTTTATAAGAATCCCCAGCAGAGTCGCCAGTTCTGTGATCGGTGGATCTGGAACTGACTGTTTAAAGCTGGTTCGCGAAATGTCGCGGAAGCAAGAGTCGCCACCGTCTTTTATTTTCTCCAAATGGAAAGGACAAAAGCACAGAAAAATTCCTTAAAGAGATTGCTCTCGGTTCGGGAGGTAGGTTATAGAAAGGGAAGGTGTTAGCACCCTTTCTATCCATGGTTATCCATGGGCTCTTAGATACTTGCTCATTTGTGTTTTCAAAAATGGTTTGTTTGCTTTTACACGAAATATTGACCTTAAAACATGTATAAAAAGATTGGTTTGGTTAATTTAAACATTTTTCATATATTTAATTGATTTAATTGAATTAATATAAATAAAAATCCAAATAAATAAATAAAAAATGAGAAAATACTTCCCTTTGGGCCAAGTGGTCGTGCATATGCTTGGAATGATGAATCATGGAAGAGAAATGGGCCCATTAGCATTTTTAGGTCATTTGGATCAAAGTTGACTTTTCAAAATATCCAAAAATTTCCCAACTTCCACAAGGCATAACTTGCTCAATTTATAAGATTTTCTCATGTTCTTGGACATTTTGGAAAGGTCTTTGAGTCCTATAACCAATGCCTTTGGTCCCATGTCATTTTGATTTTCCAATCTCAAGTTATGGCCTTTGACTTAAAGTCCCTTTTTGTTGACTTTTGAAAATGACCTATAATGTTGAAATTGATAACTTTTTGTGAGAGCATTTCTTGGACTTGAAGTATGAAGATGAGTTGTAGGAAATGTCTTTCTCTTCAAAATGAGATTTGGATGGAATTTTTCTGATAATCCATGTGAAAGTTATGCCTTGGTCAATTTCAGTTGACTTTTTCAACTGTCCAAATAAGGAAACTTTTGCATCTTGATGATTTTCTGAGCCAAATTTTGAGAATCATGATCAAGCATTCATCAAATGATGTTTGTGGCTTCAAAATGATATATTGACCAAAAATTTGAACTTTTGACTGTCAAATGACCATTTTGCCCCTACAGTTGACTGTAGTGCAATTTAGGGTTTTGACTGTGCAATTTTGAGCTGAATGCCTTGAAACTTGATATGAGGATGCTTGACCATATTTGTAGGCATATGAGACTTGATTGGGCCTTTGAAAACTTCATTTTCTTGATCAGAACTCAAACCCTAGTTTTGACTGTATAGGAGACCTTTGCACTGTGCAACCCTTGGGGAATTTTGCAGCTTGACTTGGCAATTTCTTGAAGAATATGGGAGGGCAAATTTTGGGGTACAACACACCTGCATGAAGGTTTCGATGAAATCATGAAAAATTGAATTCATCGCCCTTTGATAAGTTGCCCCAGCATTTTTTAAACCAAAAGGCATCACCACCCATTCGTAGGTGCCTAAGGCTCCTGGGCAACGAAATGCTGTTTTTGCAACATCTTCTTCAGCAATGAAAATATGGTTATACCCAGAGTATCCATCTAACATACTCAAGTATTCGAACCCTGCAGCAGAATCTACTAGCATTTCTGCCACGGGCATGGAATATTCATCCTTAGGGGTTGCAGTGTTTAAATCCCTAAAATCTATGCAAATTATTAAAGAACCATTTTTCTTAATAACGGGTACTATGTTTGCTAACCATTCAACGTACCTTGTTGTTCTGATGAATTTGCAGCGCAACAACCTTTCGATCTCAGCTTTAATTTTTGTGAGGACCGCTGGTGCGAATCTCCTGGGAGTTTGTTTGATGGGCCTCTTGCCATCTTTGATTGGCAGTCTGTGTTCGACCAACTCCCTCTTTAAACCAGGCATCTCATCATAATCCCATGCGAAACAATCTTTGTTTTCCTTAAGGACTTCGATCACTTTCTTCTTGAGGCCTGGGCTAAGTTTAGCACTTATGTAAGTTACTCTTTTCATTTTTTCGTCCCCTAAGTTGACTTCTTCGAGCTGATCCTGTGCCAACATTTTGACACCTGAGTTTATGGGGTCCCTTTCGAAGCCTAAGGGTTCTTTATCATAGATGGCATCCAACCTTTGATCCATCTCAGACTCTTTGAAAGGTGGGCATTTCGGACCCTCCCTACTGACTTCATTCGTCTTTATAGTTAATTTGTTTATTTCAGCCTCTAAGGCTGCTTTTGATTTGTTCTCAGCCATATAGGCCGAAATCCTTTCGAAAAAGGTAGACTCAGTCATGGCTAAGGTTGTCGAAGTCCCAGCCTGTTGGCCGTTTTTGTATAGTGCTTTCGACTTCCTCTTCTTCACTGATTATTGTTCTATCCCAGTAAAGGCCGTCATGACGAAGTGTCATGTAGTAGTGGGCGTTTCTAGTTTCGTTCATCTCATCGTTTGGAACACATGGAGCAATCTTTGCCAAATTTTTATCATAGTCCCTTTTGTCAACCAAATTGACAGTTGACATAAAGTAACTCTGGTCTGCTTCGATGTTTTCCACGATTCCATCATCTCTCCACAGAACTAGTCGCTGATGCATTGACGAAGGAACTGCCCCCACGCCATGGATCCACTCTCTTCCCAGCAGCAGGTTATAGTTGGCCTTGGCTTCGATCACCATAAACATGGTGGGCCTGCAACTTGAGCCTATTGTCAATTCCAACTGGACCACTCCCAGTGTTTTGCCCACTTTTCCCTCATAATTGGACAAAACCATATTATGGGGTTTGATATCTCCTTCACGGATCTCTAATCTTTTTAGCATGAAATGGGGTATCAAATTGACTGCAGCACCCCCATCCACTAGAACTTTGTTCACACCATGGACACCCACTTTCGCCCGAATGAAAAGTGGCTTGAGATGATTCTTCATTGCAGGTTCTGGACGTTCGAAGAACGCATTTTGTTCCTCAACAACCCCATTGTCCATCACGTAGTAGCACACGGGCCTATGTTTCATTAAATCTGTGGTGTCTTCCTCCTCATATTCATTGATTTCGGTTTCCTGCCCAAATTCGCAGGGAAGCACAGACACCACGTTACAGTTCAAGTTGAATGAAGACTCCCCCTCTGATTCGAAGTTATCTGTTATCATATCTTCGTCCTCTTCCGGGCCTGGAGTGTATTCCTCTGGTTCATTGCATTGTTCTTTAGAGAAGAGCCTCCTATTGACTGGAGGTTTATCTTCAGTTTGATTTTTTGGTTTGTTGGTGCTAGATTCACCTTGTATTTTCGTTGAAGTATCCCCTTTGTTTGCCACAGCTTCTCTCTCAGCCTTTCGAATCCTTTGCTGTCTGTGCCACTGGGATCTTGACATGGGGTTCCTTCCTTTATAATTCTCTAATCTCACTTCCTCCCTTTTTTGTGTGTTGAATTGCCTCCTGTATGTCACAGCATGGCGTGCATTTCGTTCAGCACTCCTCCATCTATCTTTGCCTTTGTCGTTTCTGACTTGTAGCCATCTATCGGTTGGCACTTCAGCAGGGAGTTTGAAAGTCACTCTTCGAGCGGATTTGGGGTGAGGGCTATCAGGCCTTCGCTGTTTGTATCTGCTGTCGAAACGTGGGCCCATCTGGGCAGTTTCTTGGTGGTTCCAGCAAGGGGCGAAGGGAATCGTTTCGAAGGCCCTGGCCATGCTTTGGTCATACACAGCAGAACACCTTGGGCAAATCAAGCACTTGGTTGCCCCTTTGTAGCAGCGAAAAACAAACTCCAGCAGACTCTCTCCAGCCTTGGGATAACACCTAAAAAGCTGGTTATCCTGGCGCCAATTGTTGCCAGTTCGAGCCCTCTGTACCCTTTCGAAATTCGCAGCCATTCTTTGGTTGCAGAGGATGCTGCACCTTGGGCACAATATCATGCCTGAATCTCCTTTGTGGCATGTCATGAGATAATCTTTGAGACTAGCATCTCCAGTGTGATTATCCCCCATTCTGTACTTTTCTTTTTCTAAGTATTTTTCCACTTCCTCCATCTCAGAGCGAGGCCTTTCCATGTCTACCATATTTATTTCCACATCCCCCTCTTTAGCTTCATCATCACCCCATCCTGTGGGCTTTATATCTTCAATCTGGACCTTCGAACTCTCTGGGGCAGAATATTTGACCAGATAGTCAAATTTTCCACTGGGTTCCCCTAGAGTGTCCCATATTTCCTTCTGAGGGGGAATTGGCTGCGTGATTTGGACTTTCTCCAATTCCAGCCTCAAGCCTTCAGTGACTTGCGTTAATCCTTCGTTTTTATTCCCTTGGCCTTCAGTAGCCTAGGTTTCTCCTGCAACAGCTACAGGTGCAGCAATCGGAGTCTCTGGCGTATTCTGGATGTCTTCAGTGACCTCCTCGCTGACTTCGACCATCACCCATTTCTCAACTTCAGTATCCTTTTCTTCTGTTAGGGCGTCGCTTCGATCAGTCTCCACCATGTTGACTTCTCCAATGCATGCAGGCTCGGAGTAGTTGGTGTCTGCGACGTCCAAAGGATCTTCGTCCACTTTCATCTTCACCTTATCAGCAAATTTTAGTCTGCCCTCTTTGATCGCGTTTTGAATCAAGTCCCTGAAAAGAAAACATTGTGAGGTCTTGTGGCCCAGGAAACTATGATATTTGCAAAATCCCCTCTTCTTTCTCTGATCCAAAGGAGGTATTTTGACATTTGATGGCACAATTAGTTGGCCATCCTTGACAAGCAAGTCGAAAATTTCGTCGCATTTGGTGACGTCGAAGGTATAAACCTTCTTTGGAAATTTGTCACTTTTCTCATTTTCAACAATATCTTTCCCTTTTGTGGGGACTAACATTTTGCAGGAGTAAGGCGGGGCCTGTTTTAACTCAGCGAGGTCGATTTTGACCTCTTCGAATTCGAATTCAGGATATTCTTCTACTTCCTTAGTCCCAACATAGGAAATCCTTTCTTTCTTGCTATTCTTAAAGACTCTGGCTTTTTCGGCCTTTAGTCTTTCGACCTGTCGAACCCTATCGGCTAACTGAGCCATATCCCTCAAATACTGAGTGTCTAGTTTCTTTCGAATAGAATAATCCAAACCGCCAGCGGCCATTTCGACTAACTCATGTTCAGGCACTACTGTGTAACATCTGGATTTCAACAGCCTAAATCTATTCAAATAATCATCTATGGGTTCGGTGAATTTTCTCTTAACACTCGCCAATTCCTTCAAACTTATTTTCGATTGTCCCATGTAAAATTGTTCATGGAATAATCTCTCTAAGAGAGTCCAAGTGTCAATGGACCCAGGGGGTAAAGTGGTAAACCATGTGAAGGCGTTTTTTGTCAAAGAACTTGGGAAGTATTTGATCCTGAGATCTTCATTATTGGCTATATCTCCCGCTTCGGTTAGATATCTCGCTATGTGTTCGACTGTTGACTCATTGGTATCCCCAGCGAACTTTGTAAATTTAGGGACTTTATATCCCCTTGGTAAATCAGTATGCATTATACAATCCAATATAGGAGAAGCGTAATTTGGCCTCCTCATTCCTGTGTTGAGGCCATTCTGGGCCATGATCCTCTCTATCATGGTGGTTAGGTTGTTTTCTGCCAGGATGTTATCGTTTCGAATCCTATGAACGACGGCATTGGCATCTTGATTTCGACCAACCAAAACAACTCCCCTAGGTTGTTCTTCTCGAAATTCTGGGGCTTCTGGCCTTTCGATCCTTGCCCCTGGTTCCATAACTTCCCTTTGTGGACCCGGGATTATTGGGGCTTCTAATCTTGGTGCCCTGGCCCCTAAGTTAACTTCTTCTCTGGGTGGTCTATAAATTGGGTCGTTAGCAATTTGTTCTATAACAGGCATGTTTGTTCGAAATCCCGCCTGATTCTGCCTACGCCTTTCTGTAGGAGCAAAAAAATCTGCTATTCGACTCATATTATCAGCGTTTTCCCTGTTCGTCACAGTCACATTCTGCACTATTGGGGAAAATATTTCCTGCATGGTTTGCGCTAATACCCCTATCATATTATGGTTACTGTCATCCATCAATTGCCTAAAAGCCAACTGGTTATCTGTGGTTAGGATAGGAAATGTGCTATAACCCACTGACCCTTGGTTATTTGTCATAAACTGATTCGCACCAGACCCAGACCCTAGTTGGGGAGATGAATTCGATGTGGAATTCTGTAAACATGCCATAAAAGATGTTGGCATTCCATAAGCGGAATTTCTGATCTTATTTCCATCGAAACCGGGTGGTCTAGTTAATGGGGTGGCGAAGTGGGATTGTGTCTCTGGTGGTGGAACGAATCCCCCAGGGTAGCCCGTAGTTCCAGTATTTCCTAAGATCGAACTATTAGTTGATATGCCACTTATTCCATTGGTGGCTATGTTACTGGTTGAAGATGCAACAGACTGTGCATTCGAAGGGATTGCATTAGATGTTCCGCTCGAAATGGATGCGTTAGTGCCTGTTGCATGTGGGCCACCTTGATCCCCTTGTTGATTGTCTGAATTAGACATTTTGTCCAAACGTTTTCTTCTGGATAAAGGTTGGTTGCTGTTGGTTATCTTACCACTTCTCAGGTTCATAAAACAGCAAACTTCTTAGGTTCCAACGTTTTTGTAATGGTTACGTCTCGACAATCCTTAATTCTGATATCCAATTATTCGTCCCACCGGGTGTGCCAATTTGTTTCCAGTGATTTCTGGTAAACAACCGCTAGTCTTCCAAACTATCGAATAATCTTTCTTACTGTTATTCAATCCCTCTGGTAACTCACAGGATCGACTAGATTGATCCTAGGACTCCTTGGATATTAAAGTTACTCTTACAATCGAACAGATATTCATGGTCAATATTGTATAAGTGTTTGGCTTATTTCGATCTCTCTCTAAAATGTAGTCAAAATGTGTATAAAAACTAAGTTACACGAATAGATGCTAGTTGTAATGCTGAATTGTAAAGACATATAAGACTGCATGAAAATGAAGTAAATGGTTTCGACTTACAAAAACGGTTAACATAAAGGGTTTCTGGAACATAAAAGTTTTAAAAGAAGGAGAAACGTTTAATGCGAGAAATCTATAAATGATTTTAAGTAAAAGTATGCGTTCGAAGAACAAGGCTTAAACGTAAAGGTATGGAAAATGTGATGGTTTTCAGAAATATAAAACGCTCGAAACATAAAGATAACATTAAAGTGCAAGATTTTGAGGAAGAGATTTCGAAGTAAAAAGGGGTGTGAATAAGAAAACTTGTAAATGTTGTTTGTCAAAAGGAATAAAGGAATAAAGGAAGTACTGGAAACGGTAAAAAGGTTTTCACTAAATTAGAAATACATGGTGCTATCATACATACATTTCTCTTGCATTCGTTTCCCTTGCCATGTGGTAGTTTGAATGTTATTGAGTATTTTGTATAATAGATATGACACACGGAAATCCTAACATTAAGACTCCTATTTATACTAATTCGACCCTAACGGTCTTGCTATAGGATTATGCCACGTTTCGAACATGTAGGAAAATGCTTCTTTCATCTTTCCACGTGTCCCCAAATGCTCCAACACATAACTTTCAAACTTTGAAAGTCCCGCTTCCATTTGAATTTAACATGCTTTGGTGTTTCTCCGTTTCGAACGCTTTTCCCAAACATAGCCTCGCTGTTGTTTCGAGACTCCTCTGGACATGTTCCCATAATTGCCGTTCGAAGCTTCAAGCTTTGACACACTTATTCGAAACACTGCTTCTGCAACTTCGAAATTTGGCGTTTAATTCTATTTCGATCAGAACATTTAATTCTTTTGGCTTCTAAATAACATTATCAAAATCTTCAGCCAACAGATGGTGACGACCTTCCTCACCCCGTCAATGCAGACATAGTGAAAAGATACTACGCATGATCAAAGACCCTCTAGGTTGACTGGCCTAGGCAAAAATAAGGGCTTCTCGGCGAACCAAAAGGGTTCGGGTAAAAATAAGGGATGAAAATGAAAAATCTGTACACCCGGTAAGTCGGAAACTTGAAAAGGCGGCTTGGGCAAAAAAGGGTATCCCGGTGGACTAAAAACCCGAAAGGGCGGTCCAGGAAAAAATTAGGGATCAAAGCATAACACTATGTCTCATTGGATCACCTTGCAACCAGACTTCGTTATCGACTATCAAGCTCGAACGACACTAATCAATCTGATCTACCTTTAACCAAGTAGCAAAGTGATGAGATGCTCGAGGACATAAAGGCAATAGCAGAGTTGGAACCCAGTGGGATTATTCACATAACTGTTTTGTTTAGTTTTTCACAAATTGTATAAACTATATTTGTTCGGCGGTGTTCTCTTACTAGGACGTCAGCCTCTTGTACAAAAACGCCTATTTACAGGCCAAACTTCAAAGTCAATACAATTCATTTTCAAAGAAATTTCAAACTGTTTTTCCTTTTTCTATTTTGTTTTGCAAAGAACGTCTAATGTTCATTTTTGATATATGCATTTGACATTAATTGCTGCTCGTGAACATTTACATGCGAAACAAAAGACGATTACTGGTAATATCAGAAACAGGGGAAAATGAGAATTTGTCCAAGCTTTGCAGTTGCTTTATCCACCAGATACAAAGGTAGATTCAGCTGAAGAACATCGCCAAGGTACTTTCACTCCCCGCAGAGTAAGATAGTAATGATGGCTCTCCCAAGATGAGACTTGCAACCGTGAATGAATCGATAATATTCTCCCTAAGTAGAGTTTATTCACCATCATACTGAAAAGGTTTAATATCCTCGACAGTCTTAATATTCCCCAGCGGAGTATAAGAATATTCCCCGGCAGAATACAAAATATCCCCAGTGGAGTTTGAAATTTTTCCAGCGCAGTCTGAAAAAGCTTCCCCAGTGGAGTTTGGAGAAACATCCCCAGTAGACTTTGGAAGATTATCCCCAGCAAAGCTCAAAGGATTATCCCCATAAGAGTCTAAAAGGTTATCCCCAGTGAAGCCGCAACTGAAAGATCATCCCCAACAAAGTTCTTTCCTTTCACAACTAAGAAATTCAATTCCCAACAGGATTCAGTATCACCAACAACGGTAATTCATCCCCAGCGGAAATTTATTAGTGGAATCCTCAACATAACGTCTCTTCCCCACAGAGTAATCTCCTCATCAGTTTATTCCTCAACGGAGTTATCCTCTCTTGTAAGTTTATTCTCGCAATCATCTTCGTTCGCCATCACCAGCAGAATTGAAGAATTCAACTCTTTTCTTCAACAACTATCCGAGATTTATTTTCCCCAGCTAAAACATTACATTTTGATACATCATGATACATGCATATACGCATCATATAACACAATCTCATTTATTTTGAGAACATCATTGCTTGATATATATCATGCATTGCATACGACTGACCTTTACCTTTCAGGAAAGATGCAGTTAAGTTCTCAGCTATGTCGAAGACCTGACCGGTTCTTAAATCTCAACTGAATTATCCTCGGTTGAATTACAAATAAGGTTCTCAATCTCGACAATTTTCCTCTATCGAAGTATGGACGAGTTCTTAAATCTCAACAGAATTATTCTCCGTTGAAGTAAACAGACAGTCCTAGATCTTGATGAAGATGTTTCCCTCAGTCGAAGACCTGACCGGTTCTTAAATCTCAACTGAATTATTCTCGGTTGAATTACAGATAAGGTTCTAAATCTCGACAATTTTCCTCAGTCGAAGACCTGACCAGTTCTTAAATCTCAACTGAATTATCCTCGGTTGAATTACAGATAAGGTTCTCAATCTCGATAATTTTCCCCAGTCGAAGACCTGACCGGTTCTTAAATATCAATTGAATTATTCTCGGTTGAATTACAGATAAGTTTCTTAATCTCGACAATTTCCCCCCGTCGTAGTGTGGACGAGTTCTTAAATCTCAACAGAATTATTCTCCGTTGAAGTAAACAAACAGTTCCTAGATCTTGATGAAGATGTTTCCCTCATTCGAAGACCTGACCGGTTCTTAAGTCTCAACTGAATTATTCTCGGTTGAATTACAGATAAGGTTCTCAATCTCGACAATTTTCCTCCGTCGTAGTGTGGACGAGTTCTTAAATCTCAATAGAATTATACTCCGTTGAAATAAAGACAGTCCTAGATCTTGATGAAGATGTTTTCCTCAGTCGAAGAACTGACCGGTTCTTAAATCTCAACTGAATTATTCTCGGTTGAATTACAAAAGGGGTTCTAAATCTCGATAATTTTACTCCGTCGAAGTGTGGACGAGTTCTTAAATCTCAACAGAATTATTCTCCGTTGAAATAAATAGACAGTCCTAGATCTTGATGAAGATGTTTCCCTCAGTCGAAGACCTGACCGGTTCTTAAATCTCAACTGAATTATTCTCGGTTGAATTACAGATAAGGTTCTCAATCTCGACAATTTTCCTCCGTCGAAGTGTGGACGAGTTCTTAAATATCAACAGAATTATTCTCCGTTGAAGTAAACAAACATTTCTAGATCTTGATGAAGATATTTCCCTCAGTCGAAGACCTGGCCGGTTCTTAAATCTCAACTGAATTAGTCCATGTTGAATTACAGATAAGGTTCTAAATCTCGGCAATCCTCCTCAGTCAAAGTACTGACCGGTTCTTAAATCTCAACTGAATTATCCTCGGTTGAATTACAGATAAGGTTCTAAATCTCAACAGATTTCCCCCAGTTGAATTACGGACAAGTTCTTAAAACTCAGCAGAGATGTTCTCTCAGTTGAAGTATAGGCAAGTTCCTAAATCTCAACAAAGATCAGATTTCCCTAGCGGAATCTTCCACAACAACAGGTATGCAAGTTCTCGCTAAGGAATCTCTTATGCGATCGACACTCCTGCAGATGGCATCTCTAAGCCTATCCTCCTGCCAACAATCTCCAAATGGCATCTGTAAGCCCATTCCCGACATCACAAGGCTGATACCACTTCATGCGAGTGCAAATTTCTGGGCACTCTAGTGTTCAATCATCTTCCACCTTTGGATCACGAAAGGCATGAAATCCAATCTACATCCTCAGGTTTAAGAAGATTGAACAGGGGTAGCTGTTGTACCCCAAAATTTTCCCTCTCATATTTCTCAAGACATTGCAAGAAAAATCTCCAAATGGCTCAAGGTTGCTCAAGAATTGGTCAGACAAGCTCATACCCTAAGGCAATCAACCCCAAATTAGGGTTTTGTGTTGCATCAAGATCTCTGAGTCCAAATGACCTCAAGTTCTCCCTAATGTCCTAATATGTTCTCAAGATCATCCATGTCAAATTTCAAGCCTTGCAGAGGAAGTTTGCTCAGTCAATTGCTCAAAGGGTCCAAAAATCGATTGTGCTAGGGCAAAAGTCAACTGTGACCTATATACAATCAAACTTCAAGATTTTTTTGTCAACATTCTCATTTTGAAGGATATTTAATCATTTTATCAAGGGTTGATCATGATTCATCAAGGATTGCTCAAAATTCATCAAGACTCAAAAGTTGCTAAATTAGGTTTTTTTTTAGGAAAAGTCAACTCAACTTTGACCAAGCATAACTTTCTCATACTTTATGAGAAATGACCCATCCAAAGCTCATTTTGAAGAGGATGCAATTTCCTACAATCCATATTTATACCTCAAGATTAAAAAAAATGCACTCACAAGAAGTTATGAATTTGGACATTATAGGTCATTTTGAAAGTCAACAAAAATAACTTTTTTGCCAAAGATTATAACTTGAGCATGGAATATCAAAATGCGATGAGACCAAAAGGGTTGGTTAGAGGACATATCAAGCTTTCTAAAAAGTCCAAGAACACTTCCAAAAGTTCAAGATTGAAGAAGTTATGCATTGTTGAAGTTGGGCATTTTTGCAAAATTGCCAAAAGTCAACTATCCTCAAAACTTCAAATTTTGTCAAATGGGTCCATTCTTTTCCACTTGATTTGAGCTTGCATCATCGTCCACGTGTCCTAGCTTCAGCCATGAGCCCATATTTTATTTTTATTATTTTATTTGATTTTTTATTGAATTTATTCATTTTAAATCAAATTAAATCATATAAAATCCAAAGCTTTGATTACCTAAGATTTTTTGGCTATTTCAGGTTGTAATTATCACCATTATCATCATCAAACTCGAATCATACAATATCATGTGCAAAAAGATTGATTTTTTGATAAATTTGGCAAGTGGTAAAGAGTGAATCAAATCAAATCCCAAAGCATTGATGGGAGAAGATTCAAGCCAAGTTTGTTACCCTAACACATTGTACCATACATAAACAAGCCGGAGGAATCAAAATAAAGGGTTGGAGGTTGCAGAAAGAGGCAATACAAAAGTTGAAAAATTCACTAAAAAGTGTGTAATCGAATCCATAGCTAGAGGGGTTTTCAGGACTTGGAGGTTGCCTCAATCAACTGCTGATCATCTCCAGAGGCTTTTGCAATCCAGACCATGTGTTTTCAAGCACTCTAAAGCACTGTAAGTACCACGCGGATCCACTTCCTTCTTGAATTCGTAAATCATCATTCTGGCATCAGTTGGACAAAGTGATTGCATGTTTGTGATCACAAAGACATTTGTAAACTTTTTGTATTATTAAATTTCGTTTATATGACCTATACCAAGAATCACCATAGCTAGGGTTCTTGGAGCTTTTTTGGGCGTTTTTGTTTCAGGAAAAATTGACCATCAAGAGAGGTATGGTTGTGACCGGGAGGGAAGGGCGAATACAACCATGGCCTTGGAATGAATTTATGTAGCCTGAGATGGATTTTAGGAGTGGCCTACGCTTTTAGCCGCAGATTCAAATCCGCAGGTAACATTGTTATAGGTTTGAGGACAGGGACGAGATCGTGTCCTCCTCTGATTGGCCGGTTCAAATAATTCGCGCGCATTTTTGTTTTGTTGGCACATTAACTTGTTTTATTTCATTACATTTTCTTTGTATATTATTAACAAATGAACAAAGTGGCCCAGTGGTTAGCGTGTCCAATTCCAAGGCGTTGATGGCTGGAGGTCAGGGGTTCGATCCCTGCCTCCAGCGCTTTGCATTTTCTCCTTATTTTTCATGTAATCAGGTGTTTGCTCAAGCATGCAGTGTACCACGCGTCTTCATACATCCAATAGCCAGATGGCCAAAGGCCAGATCTGGTGATCCAGGACTGAGGGTCTACCACAAGCAAAGTCCATGCACGCCTACTGGATTTCAAAAAGTCAACAAGGCCAGCGTGTTTTGGGCCTCAACATTGCTATTCATGCCTCCAAAATCAGGCCCAAACCCCTTTCTTTTCTATTTTATTTATTTAGTTTTATTAATTGTTTTTATTGTTTTATTTAATTGAGTAACCAATTAAAAAATTCTTTTCTTTATAAAATAAAATCACAAAAATATTTTCTTTATCAAATCAAACTTTAATTTTTTATTTATATTAATAAACACTAATTAAATTAACTTAGGTTTAATTAGAATAACATTAATATATTTTTGTAAATAATTAAAATTAAATTAGATTTAATTAGGTTTTTACTAATTCAATTAGTTTTATTTCTTTCTTAAAATACCAAAAATCCAAAAATAATTTATTTTTACTAATTAATTAATTAATTCAATTTAGTAATTAATTTAGGTTAATTTCTTTCTTAAAATAAAAACAACAAAAAATAATTTATTTTCTTTAATCAAAAGGGTCAAAACCCTAAACACGCACTCGATTTAATTTCCCG
This sequence comes from Vicia faba, assembly GCA_948472305.1. Classification (NCBI taxonomy): domain Eukaryota; kingdom Viridiplantae; phylum Streptophyta; class Magnoliopsida; order Fabales; family Fabaceae; genus Vicia; species Vicia faba. The sequence goes on along the minus strand of OX451740.1, from coordinate 1,202,200,940 downwards.
CACGCGATTTATTTACTTTTATCCAATAATGTACTTGCTTCCGGATTGTAATAGCTTAATAGGACTTTTATTTATCATTTATCGCTTTATTTATTTTTAAAGGGTTTGTCTTTGGCGATGTAAATACCCGACGCCTTGTAATTTAAATTTCGCATTTTATTTCCGCAAATTATAACTGTTAGATATTTGATAATAGGATTGCATGACAAGACTGAATGTTTTAACCTAAAATCAAATTAGATCACCTTTAACATGTACAAAGATAAAATAACTGAAAATAACACACTCTCACATGCGCACTCTTAGGGTACACCCCACTTGGTTGCCTTCATACGCGGTCATTAAGTATAGGTCACTTTAGAGGTCGCCCTCTTGTCTAAAGATCATAGTCGCCTCGAAACGGTTGCCTCGGATATTGTTGCCTCAAAACAAATGATCTAAGACATTAGGGTTACCGCTAAGGCGTCCTAACATTGCTTTAGTGACAATAAGTCCCGCATTCGAATTGACCCTCAAACTCCAACGACGATGCTACCTACTCATCAATAGTGGGATAACATTGTCTAAAGGAAGATAGCATAGAACGATTCCTTTTTCGAGTAGGTAAATGGTTCTTAAGTACTTGCTCTTTCAAAAAAACAAAGCCTTTTTCACACTTACACTCCTTTTCAAACAAAGTTTTCAAAAACACTTCATTACACTCTTGAGGACAGAAGCAAGAGTTAAATCGAAGTTTTCAAACAAAAACTTTTTCAAACCCACAAGCACAAAGAAAACAATTTTGAAAACAATATGAGCAAGTACCTAAGAGCCCGTGGATAACCATAGATAGAAAGGGTGCTAACACATTCCCTTTCTATAATCTACCCCCCGTACTCAGAAATATCTCGAAAAAGGAATTTTTCTGTGCTTTTTTTCCTTTCCTTGTTGGATAAAATAAAAGTCGGTGGCGACTCTTGCTTACCGCGACATTTTGCAAAAACAAACTCAAAACGCAAACCAGCATTCCAAAAAACAGTCAGTTCTTCCCACCGTATCACACTTGGGATAATGATAGTGAAGCCTCAAGAAAAAGTGACTCTAGTGACGAAGAAGAAACGGCCAACCTTTGCCTCATGGCTCACCAAAAGAAGAAAAGCAATGTAAGTCACTCTAAACATAATCACATTGATAAAATGTCTCACGTAGAATTACAAAAAGCTTTTGATACTCTACAAAATCAGACTAAGGAAGCTTTTAAACGATTAGCCTCAAATAATAATAAAAAATCGTACCTTGAGCATAAAGTGTCCAAATCCCAAAAAGAATTGGAAGCTCTTAAGGCATCCATGGTAGAGAAAATCGAAACTAATTGCAAAGATGATAAGCTTTGTTGGCATGATTGGGATGGATGTGGAACTTGCTACATTTGGCAAAAAGAAGTAAAAACTCTTAAAGCCAAACTTGACAAGGCTTTACAACCCAAAATTACTTTTAGCATTGATAGATCTAATTTCAGAAGTAGTATGATAAATCCATATAAAAAATACACTTATGAAATAAAAGATCCTCCAAGCAAAAGTAACTTGGCCAAAACTCTAACATGTTTATATTGTTACAAAAGGGGACACACCAGGACCCAATAAAAATTAGGTACCTGCTTCCCTTGTTTAAAATTGTAGGTGAAATGTCTTGAGACTACGGAGAAAAGATGGTTTCTCGATAGTGGGTGTTCAAGACATATGACAGGCGACATCTCCCTATTTTTTTGACTTTGTGGCGAAAAAGAAAGGATTTGTTACCTATGGCGACAATAACAAGGGAGAAAAACTCGGTAAAGGTAGTGTAGGTAATCCCTCTTCTACTACTATCTCAGATGTCCTATTAGTTGATGGTCTTAAACATAATCTTATTAGCATTAGTCAATTATGAAAAAAAGAATATAATGTATCGTTTTCAAAAGACTGTTGCATAATTGAACACAATGATAAGAAATATGATGTGTTCAAAGGCTTGAGGGTAAACACTGTATACATGCTTGACTTGAATAATGTATCTCTAACTGGAACTAAATGTCTAGTCACTTTAAATGAGGATTCATGGTTGTGGCATAGACGTCTAGCTCATTTCAATTTTGATTTGTTAAATAAAGTTATCTCAAAAGATTTAGTAGTCGGTTTACCAAAACTAAAATTTTCCAAGGATCATTTATGTGATGCTTTCCAAATGGGGAAGTAAACTAGAATCTCGTTTAAATCTAAAAACATTGTTTCCACAACGAGACCTCTCAAACTTCTTCATATGGATCTTTTTTGACCATCTAGAATTAAAAGTCTAGGTGGTAATACTATGGATTCGTATTGTAGATGACTACTCAAAATTTTGTTGGACAATTTTCTTGGCAAATATAAGTGACACCTTTCTGGCTTTTGAAAAATTTGCCAAGCTTTCTCAAAACAAATTGAACACTAGCATAGTTACTATTCGAAGCGATTACGGTGGTGCATTTGAGAATGATCTCTTTGATAAATTTGGTGAAAAATACGGTATTTATCATAATTTTTCTGCTCCACGTACTTCTCAACAAAGTGGAGTGATAGAACGTAAAAACCGTATTTTAGAAGAACTCGGAAGAACTATGATCAATGAACACCGTCTTTCAAAATACTTTTGGGCTGATGCCATCAACACGGCATGTCATATTTTGAATAGGGTTATAATACGTCCTATTCTAAACAAAACTCCCTGTGAAATTTTGAAAGGAAGAAAACCAAATATTTCTCATCTTCACGTCTTCGGATGTAAATGCTTTGTGTTAAATAATGGTAAAGAAAATTTAGGTAAATTTTATTCAAAAGCTGACGAAGGTATCTTTCTCGGATACTCTTAATCAAGCAAATACTATAAAGTATTTAATAAAAGATTACATTTAGTTGAAGAGTCTGTACATATTTACTTTGATGAATCCGATCCGAAATTAGTCGGAAAGGGTAGTGTTTATGATGGTGTAGGTGTATCTTCGGAAAGCATAGTATAAGATCCCAAAGAAAAAGACTCGGAATCTACTAAAATTGAAGAAGAGTTGGATCAAGTATCCGAAGAAAGAGAGGAAGATCATCCAAGCAATAAAAATGATCTTACTTTAGAATGGAAAACCTCTAAGGATCATCCCATCGACAACATCCTAGGAGATATATCAAAGGGAGTAACAACTCACTCTAAGTTAAATAACTTTTGTTATCATTTTGCTTTCGTCTCTCAAATTGAACCCAAAAACTCTAAAGACGACTTACTCGATGAACATTGGTTTTTAGCCATGCAAGAGGAACTAAATCAGTTTAAAAGAAATGAGGTTTGGGACCTTGTCCCCCCTCCGCGAGATCATCGAGTTATTAGAACTAAATGGGTTTTTAGGAACAAATTAGACGAAAACGTAATTATAACTCGCAACAAAGCTCGACTTGTTGCCCAAGGGTATATCCAATAGGAAGGCATAGATTATGAGGAAACTTATGCTCCAGTGGCCCGACTTGAGGCTATATGCCATTTGCTTTCATATGCATGCTAGCAAAACTTCAAATTATTCCAAATGGATGTAAAAAGTGCCTTCTTAAATGGATACATTAATGAAGAGATTTATATGTCTCAACCTCCCGGTTTTGAGAATCCTAACTATATTTACAAACTTAAGTGTGTGCTATATGGTCTTAAACAAGCCCCTAGGGCTTGGTACAAACGTCTTAGCAAATTCTTATTAGATCAAGGATTCTCAAGAGGAAAGGTTGACATAACCCTTTTTATTAAGCATGAAGGAAAGCATTTTATTTTAGTTCAAGTTTATGTAGATGACATTAATTTTGGTTCTTCTAACGCATCTTTGGTCAAGAAATTCTCTAAGATGATGCAGGGAGAATTTGAGATGAGCATGATGGGAGAGTTAAACTACTTTCTTGGAATTCAAATCAAACAATTAAATGATGGAAATTTCGTGAGTCAAACCAAATATTGTATTGACCTACTCAAGCAATTTGACATGGCAAACTCTAAAGCTATCGATACTCCTATGCCTACCGCCGTGAACTTGGACCATAATGATAATGGTAAGCCCGTCGATATAAGAAGGTATAGAGGTATGATTGGTTCCCTTCTGTATCTTACGGCCTCTTGTCCATATATTATGTTTAGTGTTTGCATATGTGCTCGGTTTCAATCATGTCCTAAGGAGTCACACTTAAAAGTCGTAAAGCGCATACTTAGGTACCTTAGTGGTACTACTAAGTATGGACTTTGGTACTCCAAGAGTAGTGATTGTTCTTTCGTTGGCTATTCCTATTCTGACTTTTTCGATTGCAAATCAGATAGGAAAAGCACTAGTGATACTTGTAATTTCTTTTCAAATTCTTTGTTAAGTTGGCATAGTAAAAAGCAAGTTTCAATTGCATTGTCAACCGCCAAAGCAGAATACATTGCAGCCGGTAATTGTTGTGCCCAAATCTTGTGGCTCAAACAACAATTACTCGAATTCAATGTCCAACTTGATCATATCCTATTTTCTGTGACAATACAAGTGCCATCAACCTAACCAAAAATCCGATTTTGCACTCTCGCACAAAACATATTGAAATAAGGCATCATTTTCTAAGGGATCATGTTGAAAAGGGTGATGTTATTTCGAGCATGTTGATAGCAAAAATCAACTTTCTGACATTTTTACTAAACCACTCGCTATAGATCCCTTTCATCACATCCATAGGGAACTTGGTGTTCTCGATATCTCGGATAGGTTATAACTTAAGTAAGTTGCATACCTTTTATTTTATTGAACATATTCTCTTAATGCTTGATGCTCTTATGAATAGCCTTGGTTAAAGCTCTTATCAACTTTCATAAAGGTAATATCGTTCTCATCTATTCTCCACTCTTAACCATGTGTGAAGGGTGTGATCGGTGGAAATAGAACTGACTGTTTTGGAATGCTGGTTCGTGTTTTGCGTTTGTTTTTGCAAAATGTCGCGGTAAGCAAGAGTCGCCACCGTCTTTTATTTTCTCCAATAAGGAAAGGACAAAAGCACAGAAAACTTCCTTTTTGAGATGTTTCTCGGTTCGGGAGGTAGATTATAGAAAGGGAAGGTGTTAGCACCCTTTATATCTGTTGTTATCCACAGGCTCTTAGGTACTCGCTCACTATGTTTTCAAAATGTTTTGCTTTTCTTGTGTTTGTGGGTTTTGAAAAAAGTTTGTTTGAAAACTTCGATTTAACTCTTGTGTCTGTCCTCAAGAGTGTATGAAGTGTTGTTTGAAAACTTTTGTCATAAAAGTGTAGGTGCGAAAAGTATTTTTGTTTTGAAAGAGCAAGTACCTGAGAACCTCTACCTACTCAAAAGAAATTAAGCTGTGTAATTGTCCTTTGGATAGTACTATCCCACTATTGAGAAGTAGGTAGCACCGTCGTTGGAGTTTTTCGGGTCAATTCGATTATAGGGACGTGTGGTCACTAAAGCAATGGTAGGACGCCTTAGCGGTAACCCTAATGTCCTAGATCATTTTTTATCGAGGCAACCGTTTCGAGGCAACTTTGATCTTTAGACAGGAGGGCGACCTCTAAAACACCCTATACTCAATGACCACGTCGAGGCAACCAAGTGAGGCGTACCCTAGGAGTGGCATGTGCGAGTGTGTCAGGTTTCAATTAATGTTATCTTTGTACATGTTATGGTGAGCTACAATTGATTTTATTTTAAGGATAGTCTTGTCATGCATAGCCTAGTTAGCATACATCTATCAGTTAAAAGTTGCGGAAAATAATGCTAAGCTATTACAAGGCGTCGGGTATTTACATCGCCAAAAACAAACCCTTGAAAAGTAAATTACGGAAAATAAATGGAAGCGATAAAAAGGTCCTAATTAAAGCTATTACATCCTCGGAGCAATTACATAAATATGGATCAAAAATTAATAAAACAAACATACGCGCGAGAGAAAATTGAATCGGAGAGTTTTTAGGGTTTTGACCCTTTTTTGAGAAAGAAAGAGGTTTTTATTATTTATGTATTAAATTAAATTAAACCTAAAACTAATTAATTAATAAAAATAAATATTTTTGGTTTTTAATGTCTCAAGGAAATAAATAAAAAAATAAAATGATTAAAAGTTGTCAAGAACCCTAATTCTATGTTGATTTTAAATTATTGCAAAAAAGTTAGAATTATCCTAATTAAACTAAATTGGTTAATTATATTTATTTACAAAAATAATAAAAGGGTGAAATTAATTTTAATAACTAATAAAAATAATATTATTTTTATTTTTCTGGTTTTATTATGAAAAAATTATTTTGGTTAATTAAATAATAATAATAATAATTAATAATTAATAATAAAAACAATTAAATTAAAAAATATAAAAGAAAAAAGAATGAACCCAGGGGGTGATGGGCCCAAAGAGGAGGTGTTTCTTGAATTCTGAAGCCCAATAATGCTCAAGCCTGTTTGACTTTCTGGGACGTCTACACGCTTGTTGACTAAGGACTATGGTGGTCCTTCAATTTTGGCCATTGGATCCAGGCTTAGAGACACCTGGCGCCTGGAAATTGGAGGTGTATGATGGACCTCACTTTGAAGCTTGCACATGAATGCTTGAAAAATAAAAGCAACAATGTTTTGGGGGACCTGGGATTCGAACCCAGGTCCCACTGGACTTTGCACGCTTTCCCCAACCACTCAGCCAACGTGTTCAATTCATTAGTGGTACAAGAGGCAATTATTATATGCGCTAATGAATCAATATGCTGTAAAACAATAAAACACGCGCTTTTTTTCAAACTGTCCAACCATGTGATAACACATCATCATCTTCTTCATTCGTTCTGCATAAAGAATATTAGATAGCGGGGGGTTTTTAACCCCCACTAATTCCTGCAAGAGAAAATAGCGAATAGCACCACAGTATATATAAATATTTCGCAAGGTATTGGGCTTGTTCGTCTTGGTCACACGAGTTCAGTCATATGTCTTATGAGTCCTAATTTTTCCTAGTTCAGAAAGCCCTAATTGAAAGCTCAAGAACCCTAGAATTTTGATCATGGCATCTTTTGATTCAGGGCGTTATAATTCAATTAAATTATGCCATTAGCTTCGTATGGTTCCTAGCAATGCAAAACAATCAATAAAACATGTTAAATGCGCATGAATCAAGCAATACGATTTTGAATAGGAATTGCAAACCGTGGTTCTGTAGATGACGATTCTTGGAGTTTTGAAGCTGGAATTTGATTGTAAATCGTTCCTGGAACCTCCTACAATGTATTAGAATCAACAAAGATCCTTAAATCGCCCTAGAATGCAAAAGTCAGTTTTCAATTTTCTTGGAATTTCTTCAATATGCTATGGTTGTTTCTGCAGTTTTTTTCACGTCTATTTGATCAGGGTTTGCTTGCTTATGTATATGGGAAACAAATTAGGTCAAGAAGCTGGGCCAATATCCATTGCATTGATGATTGAATCCTTGATTGAAACATCAAATATCCTTGATTTTCATGATTGAACAAAGTTTCCAATTTTGGATTTTTTGTATCTTTGACTTTGTGCACGAATTTTTCAGCATGTTTAGGTCATATTTGCTTCACAAAAAGATTTAAAAATCAAATCTTGTATTTTCTTATGATTTAAATTGATTAAATGAATTAATATTAATTAAAAATCCAATTAATCAATAAAAATAATAAAATAAATCCAATTAATCTTAATGGGTCGTGCATAGGTCATGGGTGAAGTTTCAAGAAGAGATTTGAGGCCCATTAGCAAAAAGAAGGTGTTTTGAGCAAAGTTGACTTTTGCAAATTCATAAAAATTTCCTAACTTCTCCAATGCACAACTTGCTCAATTTTAATCATATGACCATGTTCTTGGACATTTTGGAAAGCTCTTGAAGTCCTCTAACCAATGCCTTTGGTCCCATGTCATTTGGATTTACCAATCTCAAGTTATGGCCTTTGACTCAAAGTGCACTTTTGTTGACTTTTGAAATTGACCTATAATGTAAAAATTGGTAACTTCTTGTGAGAGCATTTCTTGGACTTGGAGTGTGAAGATGGATGAAATTACATCTCCTTCAAAATGAGCATTGGATGGGATTTTTTTGATGAACCATGAAAAAGTTATGCCCTAGTCAAGATACAGTTGACTTTTCTGCTGTCCAAAAATAGTAACTTTTGCACTTTGATGATTTTTGAGCTATTCTTGTGGAATCATGATCAAGACTTGATCAAATGATGATTGTGGACTCAAAATAAGATGTTGACCAAAAATTCTGACTTTTGACTACAAAATGACCATTTTGCCCTTGCAGTTGACTGTGGATCAAATGGAGCTTTTGACTGTGCAAATTGGTACTGTGAGTCTTGAAACTTGGCATGTAGGTGCTTAAGAATGTATATAGGCCCATGAGACTTGATTGAACCATTGAAAACCCCAAATTCCTTGAAAGTACCAAAACCCTAGTTTCAGCTAGCTTAGGAAGTGATTTGACTGTACATCCCTTGAGCAATCTTGAACCATTTGAAGATGATCCTTGACAAATCTTGAGGAATATGGGAGGGAAAATTTTGGGGTACAACAGTTGCCCCTGTTCAATCTTCTTAGACTTGAGGATGTAGATTGGCTTGCGTGCCTTTCGTGATCCGAAGGTGGAAGATGATTGAACACTAAAGTGCCCAGAAATTTGCACTCGCATGGTGTAGTATCAGCAATGTGATGTCGGGAATGGGCTTACAGATGCCATTTGGAGAGATGATGGATAGGAGGATGGGCTTATAGATGCCACCGGGAGATTATTGGTTGGTATTTTTTTGTCTTCGTTGACGGGTTGTCTTCATTGACGGGTTGTCTTCATTGACGGGTTGTCTCCATTGACAGGTTTCAAAAAAATCTTTAGGAATCGATTTAACTGGTTTTGTCTCCATTGACTGGCTCTGCCTCAAAAAGATCTTTAGGAATCGATTTAACTGGTTTTGTCTCCATTGACTGGCTTTGCCTCAGAAAAATCATTAGGAATCGATTTAACTGGTTTTGTCTCCATTGACTGGCTCTGCCTCAGAAAAATCTTTAGGAATCGATTTAACTGGTTTTGTCTCCATTGACTGGCTCTGCCTCAGAAAACTCTTTAGGAATCGATTTAACTGATTTTGTCTCCATTGAGTGGCTTCGCCTCAGAAAAATCTTTAGGAATCGATTTAACTGATTTTGTCTCCCTTGACTGGTTCCGCCTCAGAAAAATCTTTAAGAATCGATTTAACTGGTTTTGTCTCCTTTGACTGGATTTGTCTCTTTTGACTGTATTTGTCTCCTTTGACATAGCTAAGAATTTAACTGCATCTTTCCTGAAAGGTAAAGGTCAGTCGTATGCAATGCATGATATGGATTGAGCAATGATGTTCTCAACATAAATGAGATTGTATGATATGATGCGTATGTGTATGTACCATGATGTATGAAAATGTGATGTTCTAGCTGGGGAAAGTAAATCCCGGAGCTGCTGGAGAATGATGTTGAATTCTTCGTTTCCGCTGGGGATGATGAACGAAGATGATTGCGTGAATAAACCTGCAGGAGGAAAGAACTCCGTTGGGGAATAAACTGTTGAAGGGATTACTCTGCGGGGAATTACTCTGTGGGGAAGAGATGTTCTGCTGAGAATTTAACGACAACTCTGCTGGGGATTCCGTTGATAAGCTCTGTTAGGGATTTTGATGATGAACTCCGCTGGGGATAGAAAGAACTTCGTTGGGGACGATCTTTCCGTTGCAACATGCTGAGGATAACCCAGTTAGACTCTCATGGGGATAACCTATGAATACGGCTGGGGAGAGATATCTGCACTCTGCAGGGGACCAGCTTCCAGAATCTATTGGGGAAGATGATTCAACTCTGACGGGGAAGCTTTTTAGACTGCGCTGGGAAATGGCTCCACTGAGGGTATCTTGTATTCCGCCGGGGAACATTCTTATATTTCGTTTTGAGGAATATCAAGCCTTCCGGGGATGCTTGCTGAGGAATATCTGTATACTCCGTTGGGGAATATTAAGATCTACTGGGGATACCCAACCTTTCGGGCTGACGGTAGACCAACTCTGCTTGGGAGAGAGAGTATTGCTGATTCGTTCATGATTGTAAGTCTCAGTGGGGAGGGATATCATTACTGTCTTACCCTTGGGGAGTGGAGGTATCTTGGTCATATTCTTCAGCCGAACCTACCTTGGTACATTGGTGGACAGAGCAACTAGATCGCTTAGACAATTCTTATTGCCCCTATTTCCGATGTCACCCGTAATTAGTCCTTTGTTTCGCATGCAAATATTTGTGATCAACAATTAATGTCAAATGCATATATCAAAAATGAACATTGGACGTTCTTTGCAAAACAAAACAGATAAAGGAAAAACAATTTGCGATTTGTCTGGAAAATGGACTTGTATTGATTTTGAAATTTGCCTGTAAATAGGCGTTTTTGTACAAGAGGCTGACGTCCTAGTAAGAGAACGCCGCCGAACAAAATAAAGTTTATACAATTTGTGAAAAGGAAACAAAATAGCTATGTGAAAAATCCCACTGGGTTCTAACTCTGCTATCGCCTTTATGTCTTCAAGCGTCTCATCACTTTGCTGCTTAGTTGAAGAGGAATCTGATTGATTGGTGCCGTCCGAGCTTGATGGTCGATACCGAATTCTGGATGCAGGGTGATCCAATGAGACATAGTATTACGCTTATCCCTAACTTTTGCCTGGACCGCCCTTTCGGGTTTTCAGTCCACCGGGATACCCATTTTTGCCCAAGCAGCCTTTTCAGGTTTTCGACTTGCCGGGTGTACAGATTTTTTTATATTTTCATCCCTTATTTTTGCCCGAACCCTTTTGGTTCGCCGGGAAGCCCTTATTTTTTCCTAGGCCAGTCGACCTAACGGGTCTTTAATTATGCATATCATCTTTTTACTATGTCTGCATTGGCGGGGTGAGGGAGGTCGTCACCATCCATGGTGGTTAGAATCATTGCTCCTCCTGAGAAGATATTCTTAACCACAAATGGCCCTTCGTATGTAGGGGTCCATTTTCCCTTGCGATCACCTTGAGGTAGAATGATGCGCTTGATTACCAGGTCCCCAACTTGATATTCTTGTCGTCGGACTTTCTTGTTAAATGCCTTGTTCATCCGTTTTTGGTACGTATGACCATGACCAATAACAGTGAGTCTCTTTTCGTCGATTAGGTTTAGTTGATCAAGCCGGGTCTGGATCCAGTCGTCTTCGCTTAAACCCGCATCCTTCATGATTCGGAGAGAGGGTATCTGAACTTCAATGGGCAAGACTGCCTCCATGCCGTATACCAAGGAGTAGGGTGTTGCCCCTGTTGACGTCCGTGCTGAAGTACGGTACCCATGGAGAGCAAATGGTAACATCTCGTGCCAATCTTTGTAGGTCACCGTCATCTTCTGCACAATCTTCTTAATGTTTTTATTAGCTGCTTCTACAGCCCCATTCATCTTCGGCCGGTAGGGAGAAGAGTTGTGGTGCTGTATCTTGAATTGCTCGCAGAGCTCAGTGATCATCTTGTTGTTAAGATTGGTACCATTATCCGTAATGATCCTCTCTGGTACACCGTATCGATAGATCAGGTTATGCCGAATGAACTGTGCCACGACGTTCTTGGTTACGGTGGCGAAGGAAGCTGCTTCAACCCACTTCGTAAAGTAATCAATCGCTACCAGGATGAAGCGATGCCCGTTGGATGCTGTAGGTCTGATCTCGCCGATCATATCAATGCCCCACATTGCAAAAGGCCAAGGTGCTGTCAAGACGTTCAAAGGAATTGGAGGAATGTGCACCTTATCAGCATAGACCTGGCATTTGTGACATGTTCGAGAATGTTGATAACAATCGGCTTCCATTGTGGACCAGTAATATCCTGCCCGAAGGATTTTCTTTGCCATGGTATGCCCACTGGAATGCGTTCAGAAGGTACCTTCATGCAGCTCTTTCATGATCCTTTCTGCTTCAGTCTTATCCACACAACGCAGTAAGGTTGAGTCATGGTTACGTTTGTAAAGAATGTCATTGCTGAGGAAGAACTTTGCCGCGAACCTTCTCAGGAACTTCTTGTCATTAACAGATGCACCCTCGGGGTATTCTTGAGCTTCAAGGTGCCTCTTTACTTCATGGTACCAAGGCTTTTCTGTTACCTCTTCGGTCTCGAGATCACAACAATATGCAGGTTCATCCAATTTCCAAATAATGATCCGGGGAGCCTCGTTGTCCCATTTGACTTTGAACATAGAAGACATCGTAGCTAACGCGTCCGCCAACTGATTCTCCTCTCTAGGGAAGTGCTCAAAGGTTATCTCCTCGAAATGGGGAAGCAACGTCAGTACATACCCCTTGTAAGGAATAAGATTTGGGTGTTTTGTATCCCACTCGCCTTTGATCTGACTGATCACGAGAGCGGAATCTCCGAAGACACTCAGAAACTTGATCCTTAGGTCAATTGCAGCTCGAAGACCCATGATGCATGCTTCATACTCCGCCATGTTGTTGGTGCAGTTGAAACATAGTCGGGCAGTCAGTGGAGTATGAGTGCCTTTAGGAGATATGATCACAGCGCCAATGCCGTTACCCAAAGCGTTTGAAGCTCCGTCAAAGTGCATAGACCATCTGGATCCTTCCTCAGGTCCTTCATCCGGTCCAGGTACTTCACAATCAGTTACTACCATGATATTCTCGTATGGAAATTCAAAGTTCATAGACTGGTAGTCATCCACTGCCTGATGTGCCAAATGGTCTGCCAACACACTTCCCTTGATTGCTTTTTGAGTCGTGTACTGGATGTCATATTCAGTCAAGATCATCTGCCATCTTGCTATTCTTCCGGACAAGGCAGGCTTTTCAAAGATATACTTGATTGGATCCATTTTTGAAATCAACAGAGTAGTGTGAGTCAACATATACTGCCTTAGCCGGCGAGCAGCCCATACCAAAGCGCAGCAAGTTTTCTCAAGCAGTGAGTATCGGGTCTCAAAGTCGGTAAACTTAGTGCTAAGGTAATAAATAGCGTGCTCTTTTCGGCCAGACTCGTCATGCTGACCTAGCACACACCCCATTGAGTTGTCAAGTACTGTAAAGTATAAGATTAGAGGTCTCCCTTCAACCGGTGGCATAAGAATAGGTGGCTCTTGGAGATACTCTTTGATTCTTTCGAAAGCGGTCTGACATTCATCGTTTCAACGTACTACTTGATCTTTCTTCAGTAGCTTGAAGATTGGTTCACAAGTAGTAGTTAGGTGCGAGATGAATCGGGCAATGTAGTTCAGCCGTCCTAGAAAGCCTCTGACCTCTTTCTCTGTCTTGGGAACTGGCATCTCTTGTATGGCTTTCACTTTGGCAAGATCCACTTGAATACCTTTGTCGCTTACGACGAAGCCTAGTAGTTTTCCAGATCTCACCCCGAAGGTGCACTTGTTCGGGTTTAACCTCAACTTGTACAACTTTAACCGGTCAAACAGCTTCTGTAGATGGTCAAGGTGTTCCTCCTCAGTTTGGGACCTTGCAATCATATCGTCGACGTATACCTCAATCTCATGGTGGATCATATCATGAAACAAAGCAACCATGGCACGCTGATACGTTGCCCCAGCATTTTTCAACCCGAAAGGCATGACCTTGTAGCAAAAGGTGCCCCACTGAGTAACAAAGGTGGTCTTCTCCATGTCTTCAGGAGCCATCTTGATTTGATTATAACCGGAGAAACCATCCATGAAGGAGAATACCTTATGCTGAGCAGTGTTGTCAACCAGAACGTCCATGTGAGGCAGAGGGAAGTCATCCTTAGGGCTTGCCCTGTTCAAATCCCTGTAGTCAACACACATTCTGACCTTACCATCTTTCTTTGGCACTGGCACCACATTGGCAACCCACTGGGGGTAAGAAGTCACTGCTAGAAACCCGACATCAAATTGTTTCATAACCTCGGCTTTGATTTTCTCGGACATCTCTGGGCGCATACGGCGGACCGTCTGTTTTACGGGAGGGCATTCTTCCTTGGTAGGCAGGTGATGAACCATAATGTCGGTATCCAACCCAGGCATGTCTTCGTAAGACCAGACAAAGATTTCCACGTAGTCATGCAGCATCTGAATCAACCGTTGTTTCACACTAGACTCCAGATTGGCACCAATCTTGACTTCCTTTCTGTCTGTCTCAGTACCCAGATTTACCGTTTCCACTGGCTCTTCATGTGGCTGGATGGCCCTCTCTTCCTGGAGTAGCAGTCTTGCAAGCTCACCAGGCACTTCGCAATCATCCTCACCTTCGTCTTCGGCTAAGTTGATCTGATTTTCAAAGTCATAACTGGTAGTAGCAGAGTCGTTACCAGTGAGATCCAGAGGGGATTAGGACCTGTATATGTGAGTGTGTGTAAATAGCTATTTTGCAATATATAATAAAGAAAGACAGGGAGCGCAAGATTTGAAATGCAAAAAACGTCCAATGCTTTTATTAATGATATATGAAAATGACACACAAAAGCCCTCACAAATGAAGCCACGGTGCCCCGGGTAAGACACCGGGCTATAAAGTTCCATAATATTGTCTGTTACAAATTCAAAACAAAAGAGTTTATTACTGGGTGACAAAAGTAATAGGGATGAAGTCTTTCGCTGTCCAGTTGTTTGGTCCACCATTGGTCGTAGGGTAGATCCAGCTGTCGAATTCAGATTCCTCCACGTCATCTTCATCCCTAATAGCATTTACTCCGTGCTTGGGCATGGGAGCAGCAACAATATTAGGCCTCTCGGGCGCCTCGAACTCAACCTCCTTTGCATCGATCAAGTCTTGGACCTTATTCTTCAAAGTCCAGCAATCATCCGTATTATGCCCCGGGCTGTCAGAGTGATAAGCGCAGCGGGCGTTAGGATTGTACTTTGGAGAAGTAGTATTGGGATTCTTTGGGGCTTCCCTAAGAGTTACCAAATTGGTTGACAGTAACTGTGGCAATATCTGGGACAAGGTCATACTGAGTCGAGTGAACTGCCTTCTAGGTCTCTCACCCCTTTGTTGGTTGTGATGCTGAGGAGAAGCAACAGGCTTTGAAATGACCACCGCGTTGACAACTTGGCAGTGTTCAGATCTATTTGGTCTCCTTGAACCATAGACAACACTAGATTCCTTCTTGAACGGTTTCTTTTCAGTACTCGAGGAGGCACCTTTCTGTATCTTCCCAGACTTGATACCAGCTTCAATTCTCTCACCAGTCAAGATAAGGTCTGTAAACCCGGCTGAGGAATTTCCAATCAAATGGTTGTAGAACGGACCGGACAGGGTCCCCAGAAACATATCAACAAGTTCACAGTCAGTTAAAGGTGGCTGCACCCTTCCAGCCAGGTCTCTCCATTTCTGGGCATATTCTTTAAATCCTTCACCCGTCCCTAGTGACATACCCTGGAGTTGGGTACGCGTAGGAGCAAGGTCGGAATTATATTGATACTGCTTATAAAACGCAGTAGCCAAATCCTGCCAGTTACGGATACTGGCTCCATCCAGCTGATAGAACCACTAGAGTCGAGTCCCTGAAAGACTATCCTGAAAGAAATGGATCCACAAATTCTTGTCAGCAGTGTAAGGTTGGATCTTCCTTACATACGACCGGAGGTGCAGCTTTGGGCAGGAAGCTTCGTCATATTTGGCAAAGGCAGGTGCCTTGAACTTATGGGGAATCACCACCCCAGAGGATAAGCCTAGGTCTCCAAAGTCCAACCCGGGCACATTCTGTATCTCCATAGCACTTAAGCGGTCCTCCAACTGTTTGTACCTATCCTCAGCAGGAGGGTACTGCTCTTCATCATAATCCGTCTCGTTGTCGGAGACCACGGGACTAGGAACCCTTCTCTCTTGGGGGCTGTCTTTTCCTACAGATGAGGTAGTCAGTTCAACCTCATTCTACAATCCATTCCCAAATCTGCGTCCAGTGTTGAACAAGACAGTCCTCTTCTTCTTCTTCTTCTTCTTCTTCTTCAGAATCAGAGTCTTCAACTCCTGTTGACCCTTGGCTAGGCTCATAACCAACTCTTGGAACTGGGCGTTTTGGGCCTGGAGGGCCTTGATAGCTTGTTCAGTGGATGGTTCAGTGGACATGATGATTGCTGAAATAAACAGCGAAGAAGATAAGTGACCTGTAAAAAGGGTACCTGTTATGCATATGATGAATGGTATGCTATTTATGTAATGCATTCAAGGGTTCGAAAATTCAAATTCATTTCAGACAAAAAAGGAACACACGTCATATTAAGAAGTAATTCGTTTAGTACATCAGTGCCTCATGGGCGAAATGTTACAAAATACTTAATGTAAAAAGACATTGCGCATCCTCTTTGGAGCGATGTAAGTGTTGAGGGTCTCTTCCTCGTGAAGTCGGCGGGTGAGCTCCAAGACCTTCTTCTCACTGGCATATAAGCTGGCTTCAAAAGCATTATGTTCTTCCTTGAGTTGGATCCATCTCTTTTGCATTTCCTCCCATGATATTGGCATGTCAGGATGTAGGATAGTGTACGGAACCTCTCCTTCCATAACAGGCTCTTTGATCACGGGGAGAATGTGAGGATATGGCATCATAAGATTCTGGGAGCGGGTTCGTACCCACTTGAGGTAAGGCTCAAGGGGGATGGAATTCTTGTGCCCCAGTGTCTTACTTTCTACCTTGTTAGGAATCCTCCAAGCTCTGATGAACCTTTGTCGAAGTCCTTGTGCATCATTGTCGAAGTCAAAAACTATGTCAGGAATCAGCATGTCATGAGCGCCATCCCTCCGAGCATATCCAAATTGTCTCAAAGCCAGACAGGGGTTGTAGGTAATGCCTCCTCTAATTCCAAGTAAAGGAACATTAGGAAATTCTCCGTAACGATCAATGATAGTGACATTTTCTCTGGACCGAGAACAACAATGTATATCAGAATGTGTGAGGGTCATCAATCGTTGTGACCACCTTAAACCTTGCTCGTTCTTCAAAACTGATTGTGGAAGGTGAGAAATAAACCACCTTGCCAGGAGAGGAGTACAACACATGAGAACACCTCTTTTTCTCATTGTTCGTGTGTAAAATGAGTGGAGGATGTCCCCAAGCAATGTAGGTATGGGATTCCTGGACATGAAAATCTTGACAGCATTCACATCTATAAGTTGATCAGGATTTGAGAACAACACCAACCCATAGACAAGGAGTGCCACAATCTCTTCAAAGGCTTGTAGATCAAGAAAATTCCAACATTCTTGTGCCTTCTCAAACAGGAACTTTGCCAAGAATCCCTTGATACCACTTCTGATTTCCCAATGCCCCTTGATGTCAGATGGTTGCAGACGTAATGCTTGAGCAACATCTTCAAGTTTTAGTTCCTTTTCTGTACCGTTGTAGGGTAGTTGACTAAGAATAGGAATTCTCAGAAGTTGAGAAAATTCTTCCAAAGTAGGCACCAATTGATAATCAGGGAATGTAAAACAGTGGTGTAGGGGGTCAAAGAACTGGAAGAGAACTTTTATCATATCTTCTTCAATGTTGGTGTTGACCAAGCTGAGGAGTCTACCATGCCTTTCACTGAAAAGAGAGTTCTCTGGAATCCTGCATGAAAGCTCCTTGAGTTGAGGAGGGATCCTTACAAGGTTGACCTGAATTGTTTTCCTGCGGAGAGACTCCATGTCCTACAAAACAAGAACAAAGATGAAGATCCGAACCCTTGAAATGGTTAGCAGATGCACATGATGCTTTATGATGTTATGTTCGTGGATGGAAAAGTAAGCAAGTGTATATACAGGCAGTCATATTCACACAAAGCAAACAAGTCCTTAGGTTTAGGCTTGCATGGGGTTTGTATGTAAGTACCCTCTTGAAGTTAGTTGGCTCAAAACCTGTCCTATAAATAGTAACCGGGTTCTAAGGAGCTCAATATCATTGGATTGTTTTCTATGTTCATTGTTTTGATTTAGCCACTTAACTGGCGACCAAAATATTCCAAGAAAACAACCCTCAATGAGTGTAGTATCGAGTATCTACCAACTTCGGACTGCACCAAAGTCGGTCATCTCACTACCCCTAAAAAGGCCAAGATGGTCAAGTAAGGTTCTAAGGTCAGTTGATGCTTCACGACACCACGCGGCGGCCCCGTACTCTCCTTGACTTGACTCAAGGGTTACCGGTACACACCAAAGTGCCACATCAACGTAGCTACTGCTTCAACCGTGTTGGTATACCCCGCACAGTTCCCTCACAGTTTGTTGCTACTTCTAAAGGGTATCCCCAGATCCGGGTTAGGATCTATAAAACTCCAATACAAGCCCACAAAGTTTAAAGTATACAAAGCATACAATTGAAAACACAAGTGATCTAATCCTAAGGTACACCTCACTTATTTAAAATCCCCAGCAGAGTCGCCAGTTCTGTGATCGGTGGAAATAGAACTGACTGATTTGGAATGCTGGTTCGCGTTTTGCGTTTGTTTTTGCAAAATGTCGCGGTAAGCAAGAGTCGCCACCGTCTTTTATTTTCTCCAACAAGGAAAGGACAAAAGCACAACAAAATTCCTTTTCGAGATGTTTCTCGGTTCAGGAGGTAGATTATAGAAAGGGAAGGTGTTAGCACCCTTTCTATCCGTGGTTATCCACGGGCTCTTAGGTACTTGCTCACTATGTTTTCAAAATGTTTTGATTTTCTTGTGTTTGTGGGTTTTGAAAAAAGTTTGTTTGAAAACTTCGATTTAACTCTTGTGTCTGTCCTCAAGAGTGTATGAAGTGTTGTTTGAAAACTTTTGTCATAAAAGTGTAGGTGTGAAAAGTATTTTTGTTTTGAAAGAGCAAGTACCTTAGAACCTCTACCTACTCAAAAGAAATTAAGCTGTGTAAATGTCCTTTGGACAGTACTATCCCACTATTGAGAAGTAGGTAGCACCGTCGTTGGAGTTTTTCGGGTCAATTCGATTATAGGGACGTGTGGTCACTAAAGCAATGGTAGGACGCCTTAGCGGTAACCCTAATGTCCTAGATCATTTTTTATCGAGGCAACCGTTTCGAGGCAACTTTGATCTTTAGACAGGAAGGCGACCTCTAAAACACCCTATACTCAATGACCACGTCGAGGCAACCAAGTGAGGCGTACCCTAGGAGTGGCATGTGCGAGTGTGTCAGGTTTCAATTAATGTTATCTTTGTACATGTTATGGTGAGCTACGATTGATTTTATTTTAAGGATAGTCTTGTCATGCATAGCCTAGTTAGCATACATCTAGCAGTTAAAATTTGCGGAAAATAAAGCTAAGCTATTACAAGGCGTCGGGTATTTACATCGCCAAAAATAAACCCTTGAAAAGTAAATTGCGGAAAATAAATGGAAGCGATAAAAAGGTCCTAATTAAAGCTATTACATCCTCGGAGCAATTACATAAATATGGATCAAAAATTAATAAAACAAACATACGCGCGAGAGAAAATTGAATCGGAGAGTTTTTAGGGTTTTGACCTTTTTTTTGAGAAAGAAAGAGGTTTTTATTATTTATGAATTAAATTAAATTAAACCTAAAACTAATTAATTAATAAAAAGAAATATTTTTGGTTTTTTAATGTCTCAAGGAAATAAATAAAAAAATAAAATGATTAAAAGTTGTCAAGAACCCTAATTCTATGTTGATTTTAAATTATTGCAAAAAAGTTAGAATTATCCTAATTAAACTAAATTGGTTAATTATATTTATTTACAAAAATAATAAAAGGGTGAAATTAATTTTAATAACTAATAAAAATAATATTATTTTTAGTTTTCTGGTTTTATTATGAAAAAAATTAATTTGGTTAATTAAATAATAATAATAATAATAATTAATAATTAATAAGAAAAACAATTAAATGAAAAAATATAAAAGAAAAAAGAATGAACCCAGGGGGTGATGGGCCCAAAGAGGAGGTGTTTCTGGAATTCTGAAGCCCAATAATGCTCAAGCCTGTTTGACTTTCTGGGACGTCTACACACTTGTTGACTAAGGACTATGGTGGTCCTTCAATTTTGGCCATTGGATCCAGGCTTAGAGACACCTGGCGCCTGGAAATTAGAGGTGTATGATGGACCTCACTTTGAAGCTTGCACATGAATGCTTGAAAAATAAAAGCAACAATGTTTTGGGGGACCTGGGATTCGAACCCAGGTCCCAATGGACTTTGCACACTTTCCCTAACCACTCAGCCAACGTGTTCAATTCATTAGTGGAACAAGAGGCAATTATTATATGCGCTAATGAATCAATATGCTGTAAAACAATAAAACGCGCGTTTTTTTTCAAACTGTCCAACCATGTGATAACACATCATCATCTTCTTCATTCGTTCTGCATAAAGAATATTAGATAGCGGGGATTTTTAACCCCCACTAATTCCTGCAAGAGAAAATAGCGAATAGCACCACAGTATATATAAATATTTCGCGAGGTATTGGGCTTGTTCGTCTTGGTCACACGAGTTCAGTCATATGTCTTATGAGTCCTAATTTTGCCTGGTTCAGAAAGCCCTAATTGAAAGCTCAAGAATCCTAGAATTTTGATCATGGCATCTTTTGATTCAGGGCGTTATAATTAAATTAAATAATGCCATTAGCTTCGTATGGTTCCTAGCAATGCAAAACAATCAATAAAACATGTTAAATGCGCATGAATCAAGCAATACGATTTTGAATAGGAATTGCAAACCGTGGTTCTGTAGATGACGATTCTTGGAGTTTTGAAGCTGGAATTTGATTGTAAATCGTTCCTGGAACCTCCTACAATGTATTAGAATCAACAAAGATCCTTAAATCGCCCTAGAATGCAAAAGTCAGTTTTCAATTTTCTTGGAATTTCTTCAATATGCTATGGTTGTTTCTGCAGTTTTTTTCACGTCTATTTGATCAGGGTTTGCTTGCTTATGTATATGGGAAACAAATTAGGTCAAGAAGCTGGGCCAATATCCATTGCATTGATGATTGAATCCTTGATTGAAACATCAAATATCCTTGATTTTCATGATTGAACAAAGTTGCCAATTTTGGATTTTTTGTATCTTTGACTTTGTGCACGAATTTGCCAGCATGTTTAGGTCATATTTGCTTCACAAAAAGATTTAAAAATCAAATCTTGTATTTTCTTATGATTTAAATTGATTAAATGAATTAATATTAATTAAAATCCAATTAATCAATAAAAATAAGAAAATAAATCCAATTAATCTTAATGGGTCGTGCATAGGTCATGGGTGAAGTTTCAAGAAGAGATTTGAGGCCCATTAGCAAAAATAAGGTGTTTTGAGCAAAGTTGACTTTTGCAAATTCATAAAAATTTCCCAACTTCTCCAATTCACAACTTGCTCAATTTTAATCATATGACCATGTTCTTGGACATTTTGGAAAGCTCTTGAAGTCCTCTAACCAATGCCTTTGGTCCCATGGCATTTGGATTTACCAATCTCAAGTTATGGCCTTTGACTCAAAGTGCACTTTTGTTGACTTTTGAAATTGACCTATAATGTAAAAATTGGTAACTTCTTGTGAGAGCATTTCTTGGACTTGGAGTGTGAAGATGGATTGTAGGAAATTACATCCCCTTAAAAATGAGCATTGGATGGGATTTTTCTGATGAACCATGAAAAAGTTATGCCCTGGTCAAGATACAATTGACTTTTCTACTGTCCAAAAATAGTAACTTTTGCACTTTGATGATTTTTGAGCTATTCTTGTGGAATCATGATCAAGACTTGATCAAATGATGATTGTGGCCTCAAAATAAGATGTTGACCAAAAATTCTGACTTTTGACTGCAAAATGACCATTTTGCCCTTGCAGTTGACTGTGGATCAAATGGAGCTTTTGACTATGCAAATTGGCACTGTGAGTCTTGAAACTTGGCATGTAGGTGCTTGAGAATGTATATAGGCCCATGAGACTTGATTGAACCATTGAAAACCCCAAATTCCTTTAAAGTACCAAAACCCTAGTTTCAGCTAGCTTAGGAAGTGATTTGACTGTACATCCCTTGAGCAATCTTGAACCATTTGAAGATGATCCTTGACAAATCTTGAGGAATATGGGAGGGCAAATTTTGGGGTACAACAAAGGGTAAACTTCTTCTTCTTTATCGTTATTATTAAAGTACATAGGGATTCTAAAAGTTACATAAATTGCATGAAATCAATTGAAAAAGATGCATAAAAACAAAATTCTTTACTTTTGAGTCGACTCATAGCTTACATGCGTTGACGCATACTTTGTACCTCTCAGCATAAATTAAAACAACTCTTGCATTGACACAACACTCTATGAGCGGTCGATGCATTGCGAATCATGTCTGATTTATATTTCTTTATCATTTTGTTCTATCATTTTCTATATTTCCTCTCTTCTCTCAAAACCCTAAAACCTCTCAAAACCCATCTCTCCCAAAATTTCTCTAAAAAACAAACATACTTCACATACCCATTTTTATTAAGGAATTTCCCTAATGGATTCAAGGATAGCTAAGAAGAGAACCTTCAGAGGCAGCTCCTCCAATGTTCCGTTGGATAATCCGAAAACCGCTCTTTCACTTCTCTCTGATGACATTGCTGGCACTTTTGCAGACACCTTTGGTAAGATAAACATAGTTAGACAATCGACTTTATATATGAAAACCTTGGGTCATATGCATCTTCCTGAAATTATTGAATTGTTAAGATTTCAGAACTTCCATTTATTTCTTGAATGTGATACAGTGTATAATGAGGATTTAGTCAAAATGTTCTATGCTGGCATGCAAGGAAAGTTTGAGGGTTTTGAATTTAAATATAGAATGAACAACTAATATTATATGAATATCTCACATGTATCGAAAGACTTATTTGGTATGTGGCCAGTTGATTCTGATGTTATTAAAATCTCTGATAATGTTCGGGCTCCCAACTATGAATTCAAATCGGCCTTAAACTCCATGCTAAAGAAAGCCTACAGTGACAGAATAGTAAACAGTGATTTATTTCCAAGATCCTTAACAACTAGTGCCCTAGCCCCATTTGACCGAATTCTCTTTTGGATTGTTTTCCATATCATTCGACCCAAGAAGGGTGGTCTTTCTCGTGTGGATAAACCTGAAGTTCAACTGCTTTATGTTTTAAAACATAAAATAAAGGTTCATTGGCCACACTATTTTGCTAGCTGAATGTTTGATCTGCATAACTCTGGAAGAGGCACAACACTATGCTATCCCTCTTTCATTCAAATATTTCTCAATCTAGAAAAGATTAAAATTGTAGGAATTATTTATGTTGGTATGACCTCTGATCTTGAGTTCATAAAGAAATCACTTACCTTGATTGGCTTCCAATGGGATCACAAGGAACAAAAATACCTTTATGTTGTGAGAAGTACATCCGTTTTGTTCCAAAATAGTGATGGTGAAGAGGATGATAATGAAGAAGAACAAGAGTCTAAGGAAGAAGAAAATGAAGCAAATATGGACGAGGACGTTCCGGCTCCTCAAGAAAACAATGCCAATGTGATAGCTCTTTTGGAGAGAATGCAGGTCCAACAAAAGGAAGACGCATTCCTTTAAAATGAGAGGATTTTGAACATCTACAACCTTGTCAAAGTCCAAAGCGAAATGTTATCAAACTATTCAAATATTCAAAATCAGCGGTACTCCATGTTGGAAGGCATGCTTCATTCACAAGCTGAGAACCTTGCTTCCCTTCATTCCACCTTCCTTCAGCATTTTCCAAACCTTCCACCTGATGCTCCAGAAAACAATAATACTGAAAACCTAGAGAATTGATTCATGTTTATATATATGTAATTCTATTTAAGTTCTTATGTTACATTTCTTTTGATTACCTCATGCACTTATCCTTATGAACTGGTTTGTAATATTCTACATACTTTTGTCTAATTATTGCATTTTATGTTCCGCACTAATTTCATTTTGTGTGAATGATTGTTGGTGTTTTTAGTTGCAAATGGAAAATGATGTTGCAATTGTTATATTTTGTTACTTTTGACCTTGTGCTATTTCTCTTTTTGATGTTGTCAAAGGGGGAGAAGTGAACATAGAAGACTATACATAGCTTGCAAACAGAACACACAAATTCAGGGGGAGCATATTTGAGCATTGTTTTGACATCATCAAAAAGGGGGAGTATGTGAGAGAAAATTCCCTCTATAAGTATTTTAATGATGTCAAAACGATTATTAATCTCTCTCCATTTTTGTTGGATCTATGAACAATCTTTCAATGGAAGTATTAAAATAAAGATTTCCAGAAACAAGTATTTTTGAGAAAATTCAATTTGTGTGTCGACTCAAAGATAGGTGCGGTCGACTCATCATCTTTAATCAAGCCCTAGATGTGTCAGGTCGACCCTTCCGATCGACTCAAACTGGAAATCAAAACACTCAAAGTTTGCATCGACGCAAGCCCTGGAGCGGTCGACGCACTGCTCTTCAAAATGGGAATCTCTCTGACAGCTGGATGTATCACGTCGACCCTTCCGGTCGACTCAACATGGGAATCAGAATATTTAAAGTTTGCATCGATGCAAGTTCTGAAACGGTCGATGCGTTACACTTCAAAACAGTTTTCTCTCTGGGTGCGAGTTATGTCGCGCCGACCCCTACTTCTGGCTGAGTCGACCGCTCGCTGACCTCAACTGATTTTATACTATGTTAGTGAATCTTGGGTATTAGGTAACATATATATATATATATATATTTATATATATATATATATATATATATATATATATATATATATATATATATATATATATATATATATATATATATATATATATATATATATATATATATATTCATTATGCATTATTATTTGAAGTTAACAAGAACTAGTGAAAGATACACATAGTGCTCACCATCTTCATCCTCTCTTCTCAAAAATCAAAATCTACACATAATCATGGTTGTTGATTCAAGAAAAGTGTTATGGTGATAAATTTCAAATTAAGGATTCAATTCATATTTGGGTTGAGCAATTGTGGGATGTTCTTGAATAAAATCATTGGGATTTTTTTCTCCAAGATTCCTATTGGTACGAGGGTTTTTGCACAAGTCTTTGCTTCATTGAATTCAACCAAGTGAAAGGATTAAGAAACAGTGGGTTTGCTTAATCAAGTAGCAGTAACCGGAGGATTGTGAAGATAGATTTGGGGTGAAATTTCTTGCGATCGAAACCAGCCGAGTGAAAGAATTAAGAAATAGTGGGTTTGCTTAATCAAGTAGCGATAACCGGAGGTTTGTTCGAAAAATTTGGCACTTGGTTTTGCTCAAACTAAGGAAAGGGAAGAAGACTATTACATCAGCAACATTGGTTTGTTTGTATTGTGAACTATCTCTTCTCATGTATCATTTGCAACTTAATATCAAATATATCAATTCTAGATTCTAGAATTGGGGGTAGACGTACCCTACGCAAGGATAACAAGGGGAACTGCCTTAACAAATCATGTGTTCTTCTGCTTTTTCTTCATCTCTATACTTGATTACTAAACTGTGCGAAAATTAATTTTTCAAATCTGCACTTACTAAAATTGTAGTGTGTTGAGTTCATTTAAAAACATTGGTAACAATCCTTTTGATTGATACCTAAGAAAACTTACCACTACAATTTTGTAAAACCAAACCTAAGGTGCTTTGCTCACATGGTATTTGACAAATTGACTAATCCACAAAATTATTGATTGTGCTTATCCTTATATCATTCAAATCATTGGTAGTAATTAGTAATCATTGAGAGTGTATAAGTAATTGATTAATTGAGTAAAACATATTGATTCTTATTTTGTCATTATATCCCATACAATTTTCGCATATCCAATCTTTTTAATAGAGGATCGTTTAGACGATTGGAGATTCTAGGAAGCATTCACATATTTTTCTGAAAACAAATTTAAAAAGCATAAATTATTTTAAATGATCTATTCAACCCCCCCTTCTAGATCGGTCACATTGTCTAACACTTTTCATTTTAATGATTTATGCACTAATATGTTAAAATTGATATTAATTATTTATCTTTACAGGAATGTTGGCTACTAAAGTGCGTGAACCACGCACAAAAGACATACGAGTTGTATCACACTGATAAGGATTGGTTCAGAGAGGCCCTTTTTCCTCCGAACTTAGTAACCTTTGTTGTTCCGGTTACATCACCATCGGCCACGACACGCACGAGGCATTTGTGGAGAGGTGGCAAAAGGAGACGTCCTATTTCCACTTTCATGTTAGGGAGATGACAATCACACTTGATGGTATCTCCTGCTTGCTACACCTTTCTATCAGAGGGAGGTTACTTAGGCACTCCCAGATCGATCATAATGATGCGATTGAATGGATAGTCGACAGTTGTACCCCAAAATTTGCCCTCCCATAATCTTCAAAATTCATCAGGAATCATTTTCAAATGGTTCAAGATTTCTCAAGGGCTGCACAGTCCAAATGCCTCCTAAGCCAGTCAAAATTAGGGTTTTGTTTCTTCCAAGGAATTTGAGTTTCTCAATGGCTCAATCAAGTCTCATAGGCCTATACATATTCCCAAGCATCTACATGCCAAGCTCCAAGACTTACAATGTCAAATTGCACAGTCAAAAGCTCCATTTGCTTCACAGTCAACTGCAGGGGTAAAATGGTCATTTTGCAGTCAAAAGTCATATTTTTTGGTCAACATCTTATTTTGAGCACACAATCATCATTTGATCAAGTCTTGATCATGATTCCACAAGAATGGCTCAAAAATCATCAAGATGCAAAAATTTACTATTTTTGGACAGTAGAAAAGTCAACTGTATCTTGACCAGGGCATAACTTTTTCATGGTTCATCAGAAAAATCCCATCCAATGCTCATTTTGAAGGGGATGACATTTCCTACAATTCATCTTCACATTCCAAGTCCAAGAAATGCTCTCATAAAAAGTTATCAATTTCTACATTATAGGTCAATTTCAAAAGTCAACAAAAAGGCATTTTAAGTCAAAGACCATAACTTGAGATTGGTAAATCCAAATGACATGGGACCAAAGGCATTGGTTAGAGGACTTCAAGACCTTTCCAAAATGTCCAAGAACATGTTCATATGATCAATATTGAGCAAGATATGCATTGGAGAAGTTGGGAAATTTTTATGAATTTGCAAAAGTCAACTTTGCTCAAAACACCTTGTTTTTGCTAATGGGCCTCAAATTCCTTCTTGAAACTTTATTCAAAGCTTATGCACGACCCATTGAGATTATTTGAATTTATTTTCTTATTTTTTATTAATTAATTAGATTTTTAATTGATTTTAATTGATTTAATTAATTTAAAATGTAGGAAATACAAAGATTTGATTTTTTCAATCTTTTTGTGAAGCAAACAAGCTCAAGATATGCTGGCAATGTAACACCCTGTTTTTGATTAAATGTTAATTCGGTTATTTGAAATAAAAATATTCATAATGATAAAATACTATTTTGAGTAATATTATTTTGGTGTGTATTTGGCTTCGTTTGATTTATCGGTATAATTTAGTTTTTATGGAATAAATATTAATTAAATGTAATATGGTTTTAATAGAATTATATGATATAATTTGAATTAAATAATTGTTGGGGCCAAATTATAATTTTAGAAAGATAGAGGGAGGAAAGTTAGTAGTAGAAGGATAGTTTTATAAAATAGAAAAGGAGAGTTAGTAAGAGTAGTTGGTAAGAAATAGAAAGAAGAAAGAAAAGAAGAGAGAAAGAGGAGAAGAGAAGAAAGGAAGCTAGGTTTGGAGTTGCAACATCATCATCATCTTGTTTCAAGAAAACCCACACCAAGGTAAGGGGTTTGATTTTCCAATGCTCATAGTTAGGGTTTGATTTGGTATATTTTGGATTTGGGGAAAAATTGATGTTAGGGTTCTTGAGTTTTGTTGAGATAGAAATTAGAAGAGTTAATTAGGTGTTGTTGTTGTTGTTGAATTAGTGTTTAGTAATTGAAATGAAGTTTAGAAACAAGAACTAGCATTATATTAAGTACTAGTAGCATATGCATTTAAATGGAGTTTAGAAGCTAAGCTAGCAGGACATTCACGTTTACTGTGTTAGCAATATAGAAATTATTTTTTTAATTTATAAACCAAAGCATGTGTGATTGAAATAGTATAGTTTAGAAAAAAATAATTAAAAGCTTAGCAGACTAAAATTCTAGTAGTATATTCATTAAAGTGGAGTTAGAAAACTAAGCTAAGTATATTGAATTAATGAAGTTAAGGATAAAATAGAAGTAGCTTAGAAATAAGAAACTTGCAATATAGTTTAGAAATTGAGAAGTGGCAGTATGTTGAATTCACTTAGAACTATGGTATGCAATGGAAATTGTGATACACTATCAGTAGCTTAGAAATAAGGAACTTACAGTAGAAATGGAAAGTAAGTTAATTAATTAATTAATTAATTTATATTTTGTTTTTCTTTTCTTAATTTAATATATTAAATATTTATATTAATTAAATACAAATATGACATAAGTTAGCCGATTTAGTTTGGAACCCGATTATGTTTCGATTTCCCGATTTCGGCAATTTCGGTGACGGAGTAAGTTGCTCTGAATTTACCGAAAATTGACGTGCTAGCATAATTCGACGTGTAGATTAACGTAGTGAAGTTCGTTTTGCTAAATTTCGACTTTTTAAGAATCGACCCGATTTTAGTACGAAATGAAATAAATTGAGTTTAATCCCGAATTTAAGCGTTCGAGTTACATTCCGGTGACTCGATCGCGATGAGTAACATTGAGAGTAATGCCGGTTCATTGATGATGACTTTATGTTGAAATATACTTTCCGATTTGGAATTGTTTGATAGTTGATGGTTTATGTTTTGGTTGAGTAAGTAACTTGTTTGTATATATTTTACTTGACGTTGTGATTGTTAAATTATATGTATGCATGCATGTACAATGGTTTGATGTTCCATTGGTTGGATTTGATGGTATGTGTATGTTAAGATTATTGTGAATCTTAATTGCATGCATTGGTTATATTGTACATTGCATGGCATGGTTGGTCTTGAAACAGAGACGGTGAAACTGTGGGTTCACATGATTTTATAGACGGTGACCCTAGTGTGGGAATAGACGTAGTGACCTTGATCCGGAAGGGAAACATAGGTGGTGGAACATTGGGTCCACAATATCTAGACGGTGACCCTATTGTGGGAAAATACGTAGTGACCTTGATCCGGAAGGGAAACATAGGTGGTGGAACCTTGGGTCCACGAGTCGGTACCGCATTCGCATACGTTGAGTCGTGTTGTGAGTCACATGTATATTTGTGCATGTTATGTATGTGTGTTAATGTGTTTGATTATGTGCCAATATTGTTGTTGTTTGAATTATGGTTATGTGCCAAGGATGTGAGTATTCGGATAATCGGTTTACATGGTTAATGTGTTGGAAATGGATTCCTTGAGTAAGGATACTACAGGTGATAAAATGAACATGATCATTATGTATTGCTTTATTTATTGCCATTTCATTTACTTAAAATTACATGTTATATGATTATTGGAATTCTTACCCTTTTGTTGGCCAATGCTTTTGATGGCATTGTGCAGGTACCGAGGACGGTAGCGCGAGGCGCTAGCTAACGGATGCATTGGATTGCAATCTGTTTTATTTTGATTAGAGTCGAGTCGATGCTCTGGTAGTAACACATGGGGGGGATTTATTTAGTGTCGAACTCGATTATTTTGTATTTGGATTATGATGTATATAATCCTTATTCGTGTATATGATGTTTTGTATATGTGAGACTTGATAACATATGCTTATGTGAATTATGATGGCTTGATGCCTTGAATTATGTTTTGATTCCTCCATAAATGGAGATGATGTGAAATTATGAAACTCCGTTGCGTTTGCACGAGAGAATGAAGTAAATATTTATTGTATGTTTGTTTTGTGTTGGAATGCTTATACTTTCAAACATACCCTGTCCGTTTTTCCTTAAAAACTTTGGAATGTGATGTGTGTTGTGGTATCCCTTCCGTACAATTTTATTTCTCTGATTTTAATTTTTACCTTTAATTGGGTTATTTAGAAGGGGTGTTACAATAGTGGTATCAGAGCAGGTCGGTCTATCGGCCAGGTTGTTTATGTGTTTAATCCCTTTTGGTACGCGACATGTGTGTGAAACACTGTCGGTACTTGATTGTTTCCTTTTCATTGTCTGCAGAGGTACGTGTGAAATAAGTGGGGGAGAAGTTTCTTCTCTGAAGTTTTGTGCAAGAGGTTGGTTCAGTATACCGCCGATTGTAAGATGTAAGTATTGCCGAGCAGTTGATGCTTCAAGCATGGTTATGTTTAAGTAGCTTGAGGGGTAAGATTGAAGATGCTGTTGTGGTTTGGTAACGATGGTTGATGCCACCTCATGATTGTCGACTGTCTATTGACAAATTGAGGGACTGATCATCCTTAATCTCTTGTTGATAGTAGTCGGGAATTGTGTTGTTTGGGATAGACTTGTCTTGCCAACTTAATAGTGTGTGAAGCAGATGAGTTGGCACAAGGTAGTGCATGGTTACTTGAGTTGTGGGCGAATTTGGATTTTGGTGAGAAATAAGATTTTTGGCAAGCGAGCTTCTTGTTGTGATTCTTCCGAAACCTTTTGTGGAAATGTGAGTGAATTACCGCTGTAGTGCGAGGTGAAGTTTTGATGGATTTAGTTTCTGGAACTAGTTGGGATTCGAAGTATCCTTAAGGGATGTTTGTTTCTGAATTAGAGTTGAAGAGTCAACTTGAATATTGGTTTTAGTAGAGTTTGTTTGTTTGAGTGGTTCGCCGTGGAGTGCGCCGATTGTGTTGTTCGAGAAGAGCAAAGGTTACCCAAGTTGGTGTGTCGTTTGTAGTCAAGGAACAAAGCGG
Organism: Vicia faba; assembly: GCA_948472305.1. Classification (NCBI taxonomy): domain Eukaryota; kingdom Viridiplantae; phylum Streptophyta; class Magnoliopsida; order Fabales; family Fabaceae; genus Vicia; species Vicia faba. Next base: position 1,202,170,000 of record OX451740.1, on the reverse strand, counting down.
ATGTTGAGGACGAGTGTCTGCTTCGGAGGATTGATATTTAAGTGAAGCAGTTATTTGGAGTTTATGTGTTTAGTGAGATCGTTTTGAAGTCTGGCTTCCTATGGGTTAGTGTGAGGGTTGAAGATGTTCAGGCAATGCTTTTCAAGATAGTGTATGGTCCGGGCGAGTATAAGCTGATGTCATTAGTGTGACTAATGCGTCAGGTAAGATTTTGGAATGTTCCAACAGTACTCTCATGAGTAGCTGAAGAGTTGTTTCGTGTTCATGAATATTATTTGGTTTACATCAAGTTAAGGGATTGTGGCAAGCATCCGAGTGTTGCGTTATCAGTAGTGGAGTTAGATTGGTGCATGTTGAGTCCTCTAAAGAAGGAGTTTTGGAACTGTTGGACGTGAGTGTCTTAAGTAAGCAACTTAGACGGCAATATTTTGGACAGTTCCGCGAAGATATATTTTGTGTCTTGTCGAATACTTTAAGGGGCTAATTCATAGTTTAGAAGTTCTTTTGTTTTGGATGGTTAACTTTGTGAGTTTGATGGAAGATATTTTTATGAGTTGGTATTGATCGTGAGTATTTTGACCCGAAATGGTTGAGTCACTAATTGGACTTCGCAATGGGAAGCGAATTTGTTTTAGTCGGTGAAAAGTTTAACGAATGCCTTGATTTTGGTTTTGTTTTGTACTGAAGAACCTGGTGCGACGTGTTGTGATATTTTGTTTTGGACGTAAGATGTATTTCGACATAGAGTTGGAAAAGTGTATTACTACCTTGGAACGATTTGATTTTTCTTATGGAAAATTATCGGATGCGGGAGTTAGAGTTTGATGCAGTTATGCTCATTGGAACCTTATAAGTATAGATGTTAACGACAAGGAGATTGGAATTGTTGAAGACAATTCAAGTTGAGTATGATCTATAAAGAGACTTCGTCTGTTGTTGAGTTTATTAAGTTGATATTGAGGATAACCCAAGAATACCTTATTTGAGATTTATTATTTTGAAAGAATGTTGCATGTTTGTTTTGAGACGCTTGTTGAGATTAAACTCAGAAGGTTATTAAGGATTCGTTCACTACTACCATATGGATTTCGCCGGATACTAATGGTCGCGGTGGATTATTAGATTACGACTAAAATAAGTCTTGACGGTAAGGAATTTGGTGATGGTTTGGTAACCACAGGTACTTAAAGATGATTGATGTTTTATAGAGGAAGATGTTCTATTTGTGACTGAAGTCGATCGCGACGGTGTTCATGTTGGATTCCATAGAAATTGATGTTATGGTTCTAAGTCCAAACTATGTTGTAATTTCAGGAGTATGAGACGAAATTGATGAGTAGAGTTCTTGAGAGAGTGTTTTGGTTTGGATTACCACTTTAGAAGATTGAAAGATATGAGAGATGTTTCGAATAAGAAACCAGTGTAATAATCGTTGCGACAATGCGAGGATGGTGATTACTTAATTAAACTTTGGGAATTGAATTGTTATAAGGGAAGACTTCGTGGAAGTCAAGTTTATACATCGAAGTTTCACAAGTGAAATATTTGGACAGTATTTGAAGAGGTCAAACTATGTCGTGTATTTCAGAGGATCAATGGACGTTGATCAATCGAGAATGAAAGAGTGATTCTTCGAGTTGATGAAGCTGATGTTGTGAGGTGTCTTGATGGGTGTACGCTTTGAACGTATCCATTTTGGGTGATTGTGAAGTTGAGGATTAACCAAGTTGTTTTACGGTTGACATCTTATGCATAAAAGTGACACAACATGGTTTAGATATCGAGCATTGAGTTTTAGCGAGTATGTGGGATTGTTGGATTAGTCGCAAGTCGTCAGTATACGTCCTAGGATGAGTGGTGTGTCGCAGTTCAGTTATGTTTGGGTAACTTGTTATTGTTCAAGGGTGGTACGTTGGTAATCTACAAGGACGATGTGACCTTGTGATTTTTCTGGAATGAGAGCGATAACTGCAAGTGTAATTCTTGATTTCGTACTTATGCGTGTATGATGGCATCTTTTCGTGTTTGCGTAGCACGCGTGGTTTTATCCTTTCTGCTTGTTTCAGTTTTGGTTTGTATAACCATTTTGTTGTTTTTGTTTTAGCGATGGTGTCGGTGTTGTGTCGTAGGACTTTATGTTCCTACCTTTGGTGACTCGTTTCCGAGGCGTCGGTTCGAGTGTATGACTAATTCTATGGTTGATACGTTAGGATGGTATCGATCTTGTTTGTTTAGTTCTCGAGCGAACCGGTGTGTCTGCGACTTGTTTAGTTGTTGGGTGTTAGTTGATTGTCGAGTGCATTGTATGGGCTTCACATCTCGGCATGGTTGTTCTTGTCTAAACGTTATGGCTAGGGAGATGCCCTTGTGTTAGGTGTATTTTGTATGTTGTTTAATTAGCGCAAGGATTGAGTGGACGAATGCGTAGGCATGTCCCGATTTGTTCGTTTTGGTCAAAATTTTCGAGGCCGAAAATCTTTTAAGTGGGGGAGAGTTGTAACACCCTGTTTTTGATTAAATGTTAATTCGGTTATTTGAAATAAAAATATTCATAATGATAAAATACTATTTTGAGTAATATTATTTTGGTGTGTATTTGGCTTCGTTTGATTTATCGGTATAATTTAGTTTTTATGGAATAAATATTAATTAAATGTAATATGGTTTTAATAGAATTATATGATATAATTTGAATTAAATAATTGTTGGGGCCAAATTATAATTTTAGAAAGATAGAGGGAGGAAAGTTAGTAGTAGAAGGATAGTTTTATAAAATAGAAAAGGAGAGTTAGTAAGAGTAGTTGGTAAGAAATAGAAAGAAGAAAGAAAAGAAGAGAGAAAGAGGAGAAGAGAAGAAAGGAAGCTAGGTTTGGAGTTGCAACATCATCATCATCTTGTTTCAAGAAAACCCACACCAAGGTAAGGGGTTTGATTTTCCAATGCTCATAGTTAGGGTTTGATTTGGTATATTTTGGATTTGGGGAAAAATTGATGTTAGGGTTCTTGAGTTTTGTTGAGATAGAAATTAGAAGAGTTAATTAGGTGTTGTTGTTGTTGTTGAATTAGTGTTTAGTAATTGAAATGAAGTTTAGAAACAAGAACTAGCATTATATTAAGTACTAGTAGCATATGCATTTAAATGGAGTTTAGAAGCTAAGCTAGCAGGACATTCACGTTTACTGTGTTAGCAATATAGAAATTATTTTTTTAATTTATAAACCAAAGCATGTGTGATTGAAATAGTATAGTTTAGAAAAAAATAATTAAAAGCTTAGCAGACTAAAATTCTAGTAGTATATTCATTAAAGTGGAGTTAGAAAACTAAGCTAAGTATATTGAATTAATGAAGTTAAGGATAAAATAGAAGTAGCTTAGAAATAAGAAACTTGCAATATAGTTTAGAAATTGAGAAGTGGCAGTATGTTGAATTCACTTAGAACTATGGTATGCAATGGAAATTGTGATACACTATCAGTAGCTTAGAAATAAGGAACTTACAGTAGAAATGGAAAGTAAGTTAATTAATTAATTAATTAATTTATATTTTGTTTTTCTTTTCTTAATTTAATATATTAAATATTTATATTAATTAAATACAAATATGACATAAGTTAGCCGATTTAGTTTGGAACCCGATTATGTTTCGATTTCCCGATTTCGGCAATTTCGGTGACGGAGTAAGTTGCTCTGAATTTACCGAAAATTGACGTGCTAGCATAATTCGACGTGTAGATTAACGTAGTGAAGTTCGTTTTGCGAAATTTCGACTTTTTAAGAATCGACCCGATTTTAGTACGAAATGAAATAAATTGAGTTTAATCCCGAATTTAAGCGTTCGAGTTACATTCCGGTGACTCGATCGCGATGAGTAACATTGAGAGTAATGCCGGTTCATTGATGATGACTTTATGTTGAAATATACTTTCCGATTTGGAATTGTTTGATAGTTGATGGTTTATGTTTTGGTTGAGTAAGTAACTTGTTTGTATATATTTTACTTGACGTTGTGATTGTTAAATTATATGTATGCATGCATGTACAATGGTTTGATGTTCCATTGGTTGGATTTGATGGTATGTGTATGTTAAGATTATTGTGAATCTTAATTGCATGCATTGGTTATATTGTACATTGCATGGCATGGTTGGTCTTGAAACAGAGACGGTGAAACTGTGGGTTCACATGATTTTATAGACGGTGACCCTAGTGTGGGAATAGACGTAGTGACCTTGATCCGGAAGGGAAACATAGGTGGTGGAACATTGGGTCCACAATATCTAGACGGTGACCCTATTGTGGGAAAATACGTAGTGACCTTGATCCGGAAGGGAAACATAGGTGGTGGAACCTTGGGTCCACGAGTCGGTACCGCATTCGCATACGTTGAGTCGTGTTGTGAGTCACATGTATATTTGTGCATGTTATGTATGTGTGTTAATGTGTTTGATTATGTGCCAATATTGTTGTTGTTTGAATTATGGTTATGTGCCAAGGATGTGAGTATTCGGATAATCGGTTTACATGGTTAATGTGTTGGAAATGGATTCCTTGAGTAAGGATACTACAGGTGATAAAATGAACATGATCATTATGTATTGCTTTATTTATTGCCATTTCATTTACTTAAAATTACATGTTATATGATTATTGGAATTCTTACCCTTTTGTTGGCCAATGCTTTTGATGGCATTGTGCAGGTACCGAGGACGGTAGCGCGAGGCGCTAGCTAACGGATGCATTGGATTGCAATCTGTTTTATTTTGATTAGAGTCGAGTCGATGCTCTGGTAGTAACACATGGGGGGGATTTATTTAGTGTCGAACTCGATTATTTTGTATTTGGATTATGATGTATATAATCCTTATTCGTGTATATGATGTTTTGTATATGTGAGACTTGATAACATATGCTTATGTGAATTATGATGGCTTGATGCCTTGAATTATGTTTTGATTCCTCCATAAATGGAGATGATGTGAAATTATGAAACTCCGTTGCGTTTGCACGAGAGAATGAAGTAAATATTTATTGTATGTTTGTTTTGTGTTGGAATGCTTATACTTTCAAACATACCCTGTCCGTTTTTCCTTAAAAACTTTGGAATGTGATGTGTGTTGTGGTATCCCTTCCGTGCAATTTTATTTCTCTGATTTTAATTTTTACCTTTAATTGGGTTATTTAGAAGGGGTGTTACAGGCAATTCGTGTGCAAATCAAAGGGACAAAAATCTCCAAGTTTGGCAAGTTTCTTCAATCAAAAAGATTCAAAAGGATGTGATTGCAAATCAAATATTCAAACCATCATGCAATGGATTTTTTGTGCAAGATTTAACCTAATTCTCTTCTTCTATAAATACACAAGCAAAACCTAATGCCATGGACGAGAATTTGCTGCAAGAAAGCCATAATCACATTGAAAAAATTCAAGAAAAAACTCAAAACTATTTTCCCTGTTCCAGGCCAATTCAAAGCTTTTAATTGTTTCTAACACCTTGCAGGGGTTCCCAGGAACGCGTAGCCATTAAATTCACACGCTAAAGCTCAAGGAATCCAAGGAAACAGTTTCACAGTTTGAACATCTTTTCCAGAATTGCAACTCATTATTCATGTGCATTTGACATATTTTATTGGTTGTTTTGTGTTAATAGGGACCATACGAAGCTTTTGGCATAGGTTAATTGGATTAAAACATCCTAAATCCAAAGATGCCATGAACAAATTTTAGGGTTCATAAGCTCCCAAATTAGGGCTTTACAATCCAGGAATAATTAGGGTTCATAATGCATATGGTTGAATTCAAGAGACTCAGACGATTGCAACGCCACCCTCGCGAAATTTTTATATTCGACACAGAGCTATTCACTATTTTTTGTGGTTGCAGTTTGTGGGGGTTAAAACCCCCCGCTATCTAACATATATTTTGCAGGTTTAGGGAAGACGATGATGACGTGGTGATATGTGGTTGGAGTATTCAAATGGGGCGCGCGTGTTTTCGTTTTGGCAGCATGTGAATTAATTATTATATATTATCTTTGCTTCTTATTATATTAACAAACGCATGCAAGTGGTTCAGTGGATGGTGCGCTGGCTGATATCCATTGGGACCTGGGTTCGATTCCTAGGTCCACCCAAAACGTTTATTTCTTTTCTTGACATGATTATGTGCAGGATTCCCAACGTGTTCCACCATGAACCTCACGCCTCAGCATGCCATGTGTCTTCACATTCCAATCCAGTGGCCAAAAGATGATGAACACCATGTTCCCTAGTCAACCATGCGCTGGACAACCAGAAAGTCAAAGCAGGCTTGTGGCTTAATGGGCTTGGAAGTTACAAACAAGCCTCCTCTTTGGGCCAGCACCCCCCTGGTTAATTATTTTTCTTTTATATTTTTCATTTAATCTTTTTAGTAATTATTATTATTATTATTTAATTAACTCAAATTAATTATTTTTATAATAAATTCAGACAACTAAAAAATGTAAATACTTTATTATTATTATTTATTAATTTCACTTTATTATTTTGTAAATAAATACTAATAAATTAATTTAGTTTAATTAGGTTTAATTTTGACTTTTTCATAATAAATAAATAAATTAGAATTAGGTTTTACTAACTTTTGACTTTATTTTATTTTATTTTTATTTTCATTAAAACATAAAAAACACAAAAATACTTTTTTCTTGTAATTATTTAATTAATTAGTAAATTAGGTTTAATATTAATTAATTGCAAAAAGGACCAAAATTCCATTCTTTTCTCAAAAAGGGTCAAAACCCTAAGGACGTCCCCGATTTAATTTCTTTTCGCGCATTATTATTTTTGATCATATTTATGTATCTGCTCCGGGAATGTAATAGATAATTAGGACCTTTTATCGCTTTCTTTTATTTTCTCGCATTATCTTTTCAAGGGTTATGTTTTTGGCGATGTAAATACTCGACGCCTTGTAATAGCGTAAATTTACTTTCCGCAATTTATTTTCCGCACAATTATTAACTGTTAACTATGCATGACAAGACTTGCTTGAAAATTAAAATCAAAACGTAGCTCACCATAATACATGTGCAAAGATAATTAAACTGAAACTTGACACACTCGCACATGCCACTCCTAGGGTACGCCTCACTTGGTTGCCTCGAGGTGGTCATTGAGTATAGGGTGTTTTAGAGGTCGCCCTCCTGTTTAAAGATCCAAGTTTCCTCGAAACGGTTGCCTCGGATAAAAAAGGATCTAGGACATTAGGGTTACCGCTAAGGCGTCCTACTATTGCTTTGGTGACCACACATGTCCCTATAATCGAATTGACCCGAATAACTCCAACGACGGTGCTACCTACTTCTCAATAGTGGGATAGTACTGTCTAAAGGACATTTACACAGCTTAATTCCTTTTGAGTAGGTAGATAGTTCTAAGGTACTTGCTCTTTAAAAAACAAAAAAAACTTTTTGCACTTACACTTTCAAACAAAAGTTTTCAAACAAACACTTCATGACACTCTTGAGGACTGATACAAGAGTTAAAACAAAGTTTTCAAACAAACTTTTTTCAAATCCCACAAACACAAGAAAAGCAAACATTTTTGAAAACATAGTGAGCAAGTACCTTAGAGCCCGTGGATAACCACAGATAGAAAGGGTGCTAACACCTTCCCTTTCTATAATCTACCTCCCGAACCGAGAGACATCTCGAAAAGGAATTTTGCTGTGCTTTTGTCCTTTCCTTGTTGGAGAAAATAAAATACGATGGCGACTCTTGTTTACCGCGACATTTCGCGAACCAACATAAAAAATAGTCAGTTCTATTTCCACCGATCACATCGACTATCTGGGAGCTGAACCTGAATATGCATTTAAGCAGTGTTCCTCCATGAATAGGCCTCATGCCAAGTTTTCATTCCTTAATTTTCTATATCATAAGCACCTCTATACGACAACTGATTCCCAATCAGAGGGAACCAAGCTATGCTTCCGTTCTGGGTGTATCTTGATGGGACTGTTCATGATGACATCTTATGGACGCTGTTTAAGGATCACCGATAGATTACCTAGTTCGACTCTATCTCATTGTACTCTGAGTGATTGGCATGTGAGACTAAAACTATGGTCAAGTATCTGCCAGTGTGATGCATGCAAGAGTTTGGCTATGTACAAACCATACCCAGATCTCCCTTTCAGCCTGCTCCCGCCACCATTGTCTACCGAGAGCTCGATGGCATCTTCCAAAATTGGGAGAATCATATGGTACATGAGGAGGGTTGGATGATGCAGGAAACCAACAATTGGCACTATGTTGAGGGATATGTGACATGGTTCTACACAGTGCCACATCCTATCATGACATCGAATACTTCTGAATGTCCACCTAGGCTAGCTCATGAGGAGATCTTAGAGAACCAACAGACTGAGGATGACCATGCAGATGATCTATTGCTGATCTGTCAACGGATATATATATGCTTGGGTGGGAGGCTTTGGACATCTGTATCATTGACCGAGGCAGTCCTTAGGCGATGGCCATTGTAGAGCGGATGGTTGGAGAGGCAGAGAGTACGGTGGGATACAATAGACAAAGGAGGTGACAAAGAGTGAGGATCAGGCATATGCAGTAGGCTATGCCCTTTTTTCAAAACAATTTATGAATAATTATTGTATTTTTTATTTTAAACAATTAATTGTGTCTATTATCGTTGGCTATGTCTTATCATTTTTTATTTTCGGTTTTACTATCTTTTTCATCTAATTATTTATCAATACATTGATGATTTAAAACAAAAATATCATTGTCCAAGGTTTCAGAGATGCATCTCCGAAAGAACCAAATCAAGGTGTTTCGGAGATGCATCTCCGAAAATATCATTGCATATTTAAATATAACGTCCACGTCCAAACAAATTGGTTTCAAAAATGCATCTCTGAAAGACCTTGATTTGGGTTGCGTTCGAAGATGCATCTCCAAAAGGAATTTTTGGATTTTCAGAGGTTTTTCTCCACCCATAAAAGATGTACAAAGAAATTCTCCTAAGAAATTGGTATTTGAATATGTGATTGACATGGTGCGGAATAAATTAAAAGGAAGTAATGAACTAAACCTTACATTTGTTGGGTGTAGTACCTTGATTAAATCGATGTCCAATGCATCTCTACCTATATAACTTTCTCCTTTCTATAGGCTTTTGTCAATAAATTGAAAAAAAAAGACTTGTAGATTTTGGTAAGGAAAACAAGCAAAAGATTCAATGGACAAATTAAAATAAGATTCGTAAAAAGATAAAAAATGTGGTAGTAAAGAAATATTCAAATGACTACACATATCATAGCCTACCCTTAGAACTGATATATATATATATATATATATATATATATATATATATATATATATATATATATATATATATATATATATGTGTGTGTGTGTGTGTGTGTGTATGTGTGTGTGTGTGTGTGTGTGTGTGTGTGTGTGTGTGTGTGTGTGTGTGTGTGTGTGTGTGTGTGTGTGTGAGAGAGAGAGAGAGAGAGAGAGAGAGAGAGAGAGAGAGAGAGAGAGAGAGAGAGAGAGAGAGAGAGAGAGAGAGAGAGAGAGAGAGAGAGAGAGAGAGAGAGAGAGAGAGAGAGAGAGAGAGAGAGAGAGAGAGAGAGAGAGAGAGAGAGAGAGAGAGAGAGAGAGAGAGAGAGAGAGATTGTATATCTGGTTTATATTGATTCAACGTGTCCGTCTTTGCTTTGCGCTTAGTCTTGTCTTCAATGGAAATCCATTTAAAATTTGTATGGGCTTATACTATTTTGAAAATAAGTGTACAAATGTTTTATTACAATGGATAATCAGACAACACTAATCACTTCAAATCCAATTAATGCTTAAGCCAAAACGTGTCTAAATCTATGATCCCTTCTATTGTAGCAGAACACTATAAAATTTCTAAAATCACACGACCATCTTTTGATCTTGACTTAATAATTTTTCTAGACACAATGTTTTGCTCCAAACTTTATTTTCGAAGAAATTTTACTCGATCCTACCAACCCCTTGTTCGACCCAAAGATCTTGAAAACTCATAACTTCATTCCAAATTTACCTTCTTTTAATATTATCGAAGTCTTTGCTGGAGTGCAAAATAATCTCTTGTTTGCTAGAATTCACTTTCCAAAGACCATAGTCACAACATAGAATCTTCAATCTGACACAAAACTTCACAAAAACTAAACTTTTTAATGTCCCTTATTTCTACCACTCACACTAAATCTTTAGAGTTGAGCACAACAACAATGAGATTTATTAGTTTAAGGTTGAAGGTGGATGTGTTGCTTGAATAGACTCATACAACTTCTAAATTGATCTAACTCGATCAAAATACTATGAAGTTTTTCTATAGGTTTCAGTTGAGATATAAATTGTAAAAGAAAGAACACTAATGGCTTTCTAGATTTGTGAAAAGTGTGATTTGAGATTACTTTTAAAATAACCAACAACGCCTTCTTATACATCTTGTTTATGTATATCTATGTTTGAAATAATGACAATAATAATTTATATAGGTGTTAGAGGTTAGACACAAAACAGGTAAGAAAGTGAACAAAATGATTTGAGTCAGATCATACAATTATGATTTGAATCAAAATGAAATTGTGACTTGAATCAGGGTGATAAAATATGGAAAAGGCATCTTTGATTTGAATTATGATTTGAATCATGTGATTAGAATCAAGTAATTCATGATTTGAGTCCCACAATCAAAGGTGACCATGATTTGAGTCATGTTTGGCTATTATTTAAGTCAAAGTGTCTTCTAATTTGAATAGGGAGCCTTCTTGATTTGAATCATAAATACATAGTCAAAATCCTAGTTTCACACCAAATTATTGATTAGAGTAAGCCATATGCTTGATTCTAATCAATCATCAAAAATTCGTGGTTTCAAATATTCTTACTTATGATTCAAGGTATGTATATAGTTGACTTTGACCATAGCTTCAATCTAAGTGAGTGAGAGGGATAACTTAAGGTGCATAATATATAAATTGATAGTCGAGATATATCAAAAAATGAAGCAAAATATCAAAGTTACACAGATGAATTTAAACGATATTAACACCATTACAAACCGTGTAATTCCAGTTTCCCCTTTTTTGATGTTTGGAAAATTTAAGATATTTCGTGAAATTTATTATGATAATTGAACATCACACAAAAACTATTTTTGTTCTTGAACTCTAAAGCTCACCTAATGGACGTAAAAATTTAATATATATCTCATAGAATTCTCCCCCCTTTTGACAAAGATCAAAAAGAGAAAATTAAAAAACTAAACACACAACGATAGATGGAATCACACACATAATCACATTATAGCTAGAGTAAGAAAGCATGTAAAATAAATATACCAACGGTACATAGATAAGCTAAATGACAAATGGCCAAAAACATGCTGTAATATGGTGAGAGAACTGACTTTAGGTTTTGCATTTTACCGCAAGTTACAGATAGCAAGAGTCACCACCGACTTTTCTTTTATCCATTAAAGGAAAGGATGAAAAGAACAGGAAAGACCTTTTGAGACTTTTTTTTTGAGTTCGGGGGGTAGGTTATGAAAAGGTAAGGTGTTAGTACCCTTTTCATCTGTAGTTTTCTACGGGATCTTAATTGCTAGCTCACTTTTTGGAAAGGCTTTGTGTTTGTATATGTTTGAAAATATTTTGAAAGTGCCTAAGCGTGGCAATTTTGTAATGATTCTCGTATCGTTGAGAATGTATACAAAATGTTTGTTTTGAAAATATTTTTGAAAGGAAGTGTTGTTTTGTGAAAGATGTTTTGAAAACGCCAAAGGAAATTTGCTTCATAATAACCCTTGTATCAGTCCTCAAGAGTGTTTATAAAGTGTTTTGTAAGTAGTTGTTTTGAAAGTGTGAAGTGTGGAAATTGTTTTAGTTTGTGAGCAAGCGATTACGAGCAATCTACCTACTCAAAGAGTCTTTGTTCTTTTCCTCCTCCTTTAGATAGTGCTATCATACCATTAGTTAATGGGAAACCCTATTAGTCTACTGACAGCCCTAAGGAAGTTGGGTATCCCCAGAAGATCTCAATATTCCCCAGCGGAGTATACAGATATTCCTAAGCAAGCATCCCCGACAGTCTTAATATAAGATTGTTCCCCGACGGAATACCAAACACCCCAGTGGAGCCACTTCCCCAGTGCAGTCCAAAAGTTTCCCGAGGAGAACCAAATAATCCTCCCCAGTAGATTCTGGAACCTTATCCCTAGTAGATTCTGGAAGCTTATCACCTGCAGAGTGCAAAAAAACATCTCTCCAGCCATATTCAGAGGTTATTCCCCACCAGAGCTTATAACTGGGTTATCCTCAGCTAATTACAATGGAAAGATCGTCCTCGGCGAAGTTCTTCCTATCCCCCAGCAGAGTTCATCAAATTCCTCAACAAAACTTATCAGCGGAATCCCCAACGGAGTTCTCATTAAAACCTCAGCGAAGTATCTCTTCCGACAGAGTAATTCCCTGCAGAGTAATCTCCTCAATAAGTTTATTCCCCAACAAAGTCATCTTCTTCTACCAGTTTATTCTTGCAACCATCATCCCCAGCGGAAACGAAGAACTCTACTCTTCAACATCAGCCCAGGATTTAATTTCCCGGCATTCGTCAAGAATTTATTTTCCCAGACGAAGATACATTCATAAACATCACATTGTTATACATCATGATACATGCACATATGCATCAGATCATACAAACTCATTTATGTCGAGAACATTCATCGCCTGATCCATATCATGCATTGCATATGACTGACCTTTACCTTTCAGGAAGGATACAGTTAAATGAACAGCTATGTCAAAGTAGACAAATATAGTCAAAAGAGACCAATCCAGTCAAAGAAGACAAATCCGGTCAAAAAAGACAAGTACAGTTAAATCCCAAAGGTTTTTCTGATGCTCATCCAGTCAAAGAAGACAAGTCCAGTTGAAATTAATTCCTAAAGTCGTTATAGACACCCGTCGTTATAGACACCCGTCATTATAGACAACCCGTCGTTATAGACACCCGTCGTTATAGACACCCGTCGTTATAGACACCCGTCGTCATAGACACCCGTCGACATAGACACCCGTCGTCATAGACACCCGTCATTATAGACAACCCGTCGTTATAGACACCCGTCGTTATAGACAACCCGTCGTTACAGACACCTGTCGTTACAGACAGCCATCGTCATAGACACCCGTCGTCATAGACACCCGTCGCCATAGACACCCGTCGTCATAGACACCCGTCATTATAGACAACCCGTCGTTATAGACACCCGTCGTTATAGACACCCGTCGTTATAGACACCCGTCGTTATAGACATCCGTCGTCATAGACATCCGTCGTCATAGACACCCGTCATTATAGACAACCCGTCGTTATAGACACCCGTCGTTATAGACAACCCGTCGTTATAGACACCTGTCGTTATAGACACCAGTCTTCATAGACACCCGTCGTCATAGACACCCGTCGTCATAGACACCCGTCGTCATAGACACCCGTCATTATAGACCACCCGTCGTTATAGACCACCCGTCGTTATAGACAACCGTCGTTATAGACACCCGTCGTTATAGACACGCGTCGTTATAGACACTCGTCGTTATAGACACCCGTCGTTATAGACACCCATCGTCATAGACACTCGTCGTCATAGACACCCGTCGTCATAGACACTCGTCGCCATAGACACCTGTCGTTATAGACACCCGTCGTTATAGACACCTGTCGTTATAGACACTTGTCGTTATAGACACCCGTCATTATAGACACCCGTCGTCATAGACACCCGTCGTCATAGACACCCGTCGTCATAGACACCCGTCGTCATAGACACCCGTCGTTATAGACACCCGTCGTCATAGACACCCGTCATTATAGATAACCCGTCGTTATAGACACCCGTCGTTATAGACACCCATCGTTATAGACACCCGTCGTTATAGACACTCGTCGTTATAGACACCCGTCGTTATAGACACCCGTCATTATAGACACCCGTCGTTATAGACACCTGTCGTCATAGACACCCGTCGTCATAGACACCCGTCGTCATAGACACCCGTCGTTATAGACACCCATCGTTATAGACACCCGTCGTCATAGACACCCGTCGTCATAGACACCCGTCGTCATAGACACCCGTCGTCATAGACACCCGTCATTATAGACACCCGTCGTCATAGACACCCGTCGTCATAGACACCCGTCGTTATGGACACCCGTCGTTATGGACAACCGTCGTTATAGACACCTGTCGTTATAGACACCCGTCGTTATAGACACCCGTCGTTATAGACACCCATCGTTATAGACACTCGTCGTTATAGACACCCGTCGTCAAAGAAGACAAAACCTCCTTTGGTTCAGTTAAATCGATTCCTGAAGATTTTCTGAGATAACCTGTCAGTAGAGACAACCCGTCAACCTTTTGAAGTTCCAGATTCGATACCTGTATCTAGCCAGGGCATATCTGTGAGCGATTGATTGTAGATTCGATACCTGTATCTAGCCAGGGCATATCTGCATGAAGAGTTTGAAGATAAACCCCTGTAACAGGCCAGGAAATTATCTTTCTTTCTCAGGTACGCCAGTTCTCGCTAAGGAATCTCTTATGCGATCGACACCTTCAGATGGCATCTATAAGCACATCTCCACTCCTATCCACCATTTGTCCAAATGGCATCTGTAAGCCCATTCCCGACATCACATTGCTGATACTCCACTATGTGAGTGCAAATTTCTGGGCACTCTAGTGTTCAATCATCTTCTACCTTCGGATCACGAAAGGCACACAAGCCAATCTACATCCTCAGGTCTAAGAAGATTGAACAGGAGCAACTGTTGTACCCCAAAATTTGCCCTCCCATATTCTTCAAAATTTGTCAAGATCAATCTTCAAATGCTTCAAGACTACTCAAGGGTTGCACGGTTAAAATGCCTCATAAGCCAGTCAAAATTAGGGTTTTGGTTCTGGCAAAGAATTTGAGGTTTTCAATGGCTCAATCAAGTCCAATGGGCTCATATACATTGCCAAGCATCTCCATGCCAAGTTTCAAGGTTCACAGCATCAAGTTGCACAGTCAAAAGCCCTATTTGGTTCACAATCAACTGTAGGGGTAAAATGGTCATTTTGCAGTCAAAAGTCATAATTTTTGGCCAACATCTCATTTTTAAGCCACACTCATCATTTGATCAAGTCTTGATCATGATTCCACAAGCATGGCTCAAAAATCATCAAGATGCAAAAGTTTCTATTTTTGGACAATTGAAAAGTCAACTGTAACTTGACCAAGGCATAACTTTTTCATGGTTCATCAGAAAAATCCCATCCAATGCTCATTTTGAAGGGGATGACATTTCCTACAACTCATCTTCACATTCCAAGTCCAAGAAATGCTCTCACAAAAAGTTATCAATTTCAACATTATAGGTCATTTTCAAAAGTCAACAAAAAGGCATTTTAAGTCAAAGACCATAACTTGAGATTGGTAAATCCAAATGACATGGGACCAAAGGCATTGGTTAGAGGACTTCAAGACCTTTCCAAAACGTCCAAGAACATGTTCATATGATCAAAATTGAACAAGATATGCATTGGAGAAGTTGGGAAATTTTTGGGAATTTGCAAAAGTCAACTTTGCCCAAAACACCTCATTTTTGCTAATGGGCCCCAAATTCTTTCTTGAAACATTGTCCAAGGCCTATGCACAACCCATTGAGCTTAAATTGATTTATTTTCTTATTTTTAATTAATTAATTGATTTTTTATTAATATTAATTCATTTAATTGATTTTAAATGTAGGAAATTCAAAGATATTGTTTTCAAATCTTTTTGTGGTGCAAATAAACTCAACACATACTGAAGATTTCATGTATCAATCAAGGGGTCCATAATATCCAATTTTAGCAAGTTTTGTCAATAAAAAATATGCAAAAAGATTTGATTGAAATCAAAGATTGAAATCATAAAGCCATGGATTTTTGGAGCAAGATTGTAACCTAAAACCCTTCTACTATAAGTGCATAACTCAACCCTAATGCCTGAAACGTGCAAAACTGCTGCAAGAACCCTAGTCAAATCCCAAAAAATTCAAGGAAAACCAAAAACTGTTTTTCATATTTCCGACCAAGTCAAAGCCTTAGAGTGATTCCAATACATTGCTGGAGGTGTAAGGAACCTATTGCAATCAAATTCGTGTGCCAAAGCTCAAGAAATCTCCACAAACAGTTTTACGGTTTGAAGCTTTTTTTCATAATTGCAGATCATTATTCATGCATATTTAACCTCTTTTGTGGATTGCTTTGTGTTCATAGGACTCATACGAAGCTATTATTGTGATTGAATTGCATTATGGCGCCCTGGAACGAAAATTACCATGGACGAATTCTAGGTTTTCAAAGCTTCCAATTTGGGGGTTTACAGCATAAGCAAAATCAGACCTTGAGACGCATATGGTTGGATTCGTCAAGGCCAGACGAATCAAACCCAACCCTCGCACCCTATTTATATAATGCACAGACCTAATCGCTATTTTTGGCATTTGCACTTTGTGGGGGTTAAAACCCCCCGCTATTTGATATGTTTTATGCAGGTTTCATGAAGAAGACGAAGACGTGGTAGTACACCATTGGCCAATTCAAAATATAACGCGCGTTTTTTATCTTTCCAGCATATGCATTTGTTTTCCTATATTATTTTTATTGCCCACTATACTAACAGATGCAGCACCATGGCGTAGTGGAAAGTGAGGTGGACGTTCACTATTGGGACCTGGGTTCGATTCCCAGGTCCCCCAAACCTTTATTCATATTTTTTCTAACAAGTTCCCATGCAGCTTCCCTAACGCGTTCCACCATGCGCTCTAGGCATCCATGTGCCATGTGTCTACAAGCATACATCCAAGGGCCAGAGATGAAGATCATGGTACGTTCCAGTCAAAGCAAGCACATGCAATTCCAGAAGTCAACAAGGCTTGAACGTTATTGGGCCTAAGTTTCCAGAACAAAACCTCCATACATGGGCCATCACCCCCCCTGGTTTGCTATTTTTATTTTCTTTTTCCTTTTAATTATTTTAACTTATTATTATTATTATTATTATTATTATTATTATTATTATTATTAACTAACAAATTAATTTTCATAATAAATTCAGACTATTAAAATGTAAATATTTTTTATTACTAATTATTAATTTCACTTTAATTCATTATTTTGTAAATAAATATCAATTAATCAACTTAGTTAAATTAGGTTTAATTTAAACCTTTTTCATAATAAATAAAAACAATTTAGAATTAGGTTTTACTAACTTTTAATTTCTTCTTATTTTCTCTTTATTTTTCATTAAAATATTAAAAAACACAAAAAAACATTTTTTCTTTAAATTAATTAATTAATTAGTTTTAGGATTAAGATTTAATTAATTGCAAAAAAGGACCAAAACTCATATCTTCTCAAAAGGGTCAAAACCCTAAGGACGTCCCGATTCATTCTTTTGCGCATTATTCTTATTTTGATTATTTATGTATCTGCTCAGAGGATGTAATAGCTAATTTGGATTTTACCGCTTTATTTACTTTTCTCGCACTTATTTACCAAAACGGGTTTTTGTTTTTGGCGATGTATAGACCCGCGCCTTGTAATAGCGTAGATTTATCTTTCCGTACTTTATTTTCCGCACTCTTAACTGTTAATTATGCATGACAAGATTGCCTGACAAATAAAATCAACCCGTAGCTCACAAATGCATGTTCAAAGATAAACATTAACTGAAACAACACACGTGCACATGCCACTCCTAGGGTACGCCTCACTGGTTGCCTCGAACGTGGTCGTCAAGTATAGGTTGTTTTAGAGGTCGCCCTCCTGTCTAAAGATCCTGTTGCCTCGAAACGGTTGCCTCGGATAAAAAAGGATATAGGACATTAGGGTTACTTCTAAGGTGTCCTACTATTGCTTCGGTGACCACACTGTCCCTATAATCGAATTGACCCGAAACTCCAACGACGGTGCTACCTACTTCTCAATAGTGGGATAGTACTGTCTAAAGGACATTTACACAGCTTAATTTCTTTTGAGTAGGTAGAGGTTCTAAGGTACT